>WOVY01003955.1:0-563242 GCA_013436015.1 Rhipicephalus annulatus | reverse complement strand
AAAAATGATGCAAACAGACAGTTTTTATTTCACTTGTGTATTTGCTACTTGTAAATAATAAAATCACCAATGTTCATTTTCAAGAGTTTGGTACAATAAGGGCATGATAGGTAACACGCCATTAATACAAATAATTGAACTCTCTTTTTTTTCTTGCAAATGGTGCTTTCATTCGTTATTGAGCCACCTTTGCTGCTTCTCAGCGCACAAGCTCCACCATCCATTGCCGCGCACCCCCACAAGGCAGTCCTACATGCCCATGAAGCATAGAAAAATGTGAGCCATGTTAACTCAATACTGTGTTGGCCGACAATTGACATGCATCTCCATGTGCAGTCACCTATAGGTTGTGTTTGCTTGCCGAAAATATATCTGGGTAAGCTTAGTGATTAAAATATGTCATCGACGTTGCACTTCTCATGGCATTGTATGCATTTGTCTAGGGGTCCTCTTTTATTGTGCTGCTTGTGTGTTTCTGTGTGTTCATTTTACTGCCTTCTTTTTTACTTGTACTATAGTTCTGATACATCTAGGATTTGCTGACTGTTTCCATTTCCTCATATTTCCTTGCAAAGTTCCGAGAAACTAGAATAAAAATTGACTTGAAAGGAGGGTCACAGAACCCGATACCTAAAACCACTTTGGTATCTTTCCTACTTGCAGGCTGGCCACCAAAAACAGTGTGAAACTCGGTGCTAAGGGCTTGAATGCCACTGGTTGTAGCGGCCACAACAGCAAGGGGATCGCGTCGTGATGGAAGAAGGGGATGCGCGTGATCACGTGCGATGCAGCAGCGATACTGGCGTGAGGGGGACAGAAAAATAAAGAAAACGTTAGTTGTGTGAAAACCTGTCGAGTCTTTTTCTCACATGTGCTACACAAGGTATACTAACGTTCTCCTCATTGTGGACATGGTACTGTGATCAGGGCCAGCAGCTGCCTTTGTGTAGTATTTCTGAATGCTTTTTTTGTTGTTACTAACAAAAGCTGTCACATAATTTAGCCTTTTACTTCACTAAAATTATAACTGAACTGTAATATTTACAAGAGCAAGCCTAAAAATGTTGATACTTCATGCTACTTTGCCTGAAAAATGTTAGTTTTTGAAGCATGAAGTTGGTTTTCTTTAATCGCAAACAAGCGAACTCCACTTCTTAAAGGAGTGCCAACCCCTGATGTCCGACTAAGTTGGCATAAAAAGGACTGAATCATCGGCTTTCAGTGCTTGCAAGGAATGCTGGGTGAATGTCAACCGTTTGACACGCTATGTACACAATTGTGTACACCCCTTGATTTTCTATTTATATATGTAAGAGCTAAGAAACATCAAAATTTATTGACTTTCTAATCTCTTTATTTAACTGCGTTTTGCAGCATACAGTTGCAATTTTATATTTATTTTATTTACTCTAGAAATCCTTACGGTATTAATAGAGGGCACTGGTTACAAAGTAGACAAGAAAAATGCAGCATAAAAAGTTACTAAACAAAGAATAAACTCATCATTATACAATGTTAGCTAAGTAAGGACAAGAAACACAATACATATTCCGCCTGCAAATACAGAATGTTAGTGTATTTTGGATACTTACAGAATACTGAGTGAAGTTTATTGGAAAACAATTACTAATAGTGACATGTCTTCAGGTAGTTGGTTTTAATGTACCAATGTACAAGATGAAAACACTGGGAGTTGCATAATGCGATGCCAACCTTATCACGAGGTCACTGCAATGGAATATGTACTGAGGATTCACGATTAGTTTGTCATGCGTTGTGGTATGACAGAATAATTCGTGAAATGAAGCCAAATAGAATATTTTACAAGGAGGTGCAAAAGAAGCAAGACTTCGGCTGGATTTCATTGAAGTTATACCAGCAATGCAATTACAGTGAGAAGGTTTCAAGCGGATGGAGTTATTCTGTACAAACAACTGAATCAAGTTGTCGTGCAAGGGTTTTGCACAGAAGAGGCATATTCAAGTTTGGGACGTAATAATGTTTCATAAAGGAGTAGTTTTAGTGTATATCGGGGTTTGAGAAGGTGCAATGTAGGTGCAATGAACGACAGAAACTGATACGCAAGAAGCCAATCAATGAGCTAGCACTGAGAGGGAAAGTACAGGAATTCAGAGTGTCACTGCAGAACAGGTACTCTGCTCTTAGCGAGGAAACCAACCTTAGCGTAGATACAATGAATGATAATCTGACGAGTATCATCACGGAGTTTGCAGTAGAAGTTGGAGGCAAGGTAGCTAGACAGGACACCGGCAAGCTTTCCCAGGAAACGAAGAACCTAATTAAGAAGCGTCAAATCATGAAAGTGTCAAGTACAACAGACAAAATATAACTGGCAGAACTTCCGAAGTTGATTAATAGACGTAAAGTATGCGATGTAAGAAGGTATAACATGGAGAGAATTGAGCACGCTCTGAAAAACGGAGGAAGCGTCAAAGCAGTGAAGAGGAAACTTGGGATAGGCAAAAGGCGGATGTATGCACTAAGGGACAAAGAAGGCAAAATAACTACCAATATGGATACATTAGTTAAAATAGCGGAGGAGTTTTACAGAGATCTGTACAGTAGCCGAGACAACCACGACCTTAATACTATAAGAACTAGCAGTAACCCAGACGACACCCCACCGGTAATGATAGAAGTCAGAAAAGCTTTGGAGAGCATGCACAGGGGCAAAGCTGCTGGTGAGGATCGAGTAACATCAGATCTGCTGAAAGATGGAGAACAGATTGTGTTAGAAAAACTAGCCACTCTATTTACGAGGTGTCTCCTGACGGGAAAAGTACCAGAGTCTTGGAAGAACGCTAACATCATCTTAATACATAAGAAAGGAGATGACAAAGACTTGAAGAATTACAGGCCGATCAGCTTGCTCTCTGTAGTATACAAGCTATTTACAAAGGTAATTGCTAGCAGAGTAAAGAAAACATTAGAATTCAATCAACCAAAGGAACAAGCAAGATTTAGAACAGGCTTCTCAACAATTGACCACATTCATACTATCAATCAGGTAATAGAGAAATGCTCAGAGTATAACCAACCACTATACATAGCCTTCATAGATTACGAGAAGGCGTTTGATTCAGTAGAAATATCAGCCGTCATGCAGACACTGCGAAATCAGGGCGTAGATGAAATATGTATAAACATTCTGGAAGAAATCTACAGGGGATCAACTGCTACCATAGTGCTTCATAAAGAAAGCAACAGAATACCAATAAAGAAGGGTGTAAGGCAGGGGGACACAATCTCCCCAATGCTATTCACTGCGTGCTTACAGGACGTTTTCAGAAGCCTAGAATGGGAACAGTTAGGGATAAGAGTTAATGGAGAGTACCTCAGTAACCTGCGCTTCGCCGATGACATTGCATTGCTGAGTAACTCAGGGGACGAATTGCAACTCATGATTACGGAGTTAGACAAGGAGAGCAGAAAGGTGGGTCTTAAAATTAATCTGCAGAAAACGAAAGTAATGTACAACAACCTCGGAAAGGAGCAGCGCTTTGCGATAGGTAATAGTGCACTTGAAGTTGTAAAAGACTATGTCTACTTAGGGCAGGTAATAACCGCAGAGCCTAACCACGAGATTGAAGTAACTAGAAGAATAAGAATGGGGTGGAGCACATTCGGCAGGCACTCTCAAATTATGACAAGTAGATTGCCACTGTCCCTCAAGAGGAAGGTATATAACAGCTGTATCTTGCCGGTACTTAGCTACGGAGCAAAAACCTGGAGACTCACAAAGAGGGTTCAACTTAAATTGAGGACGACGCAGCGAGCAATGGAAAGAAAAATGGTAGGTGTAATCTTAAGAGACAAGAAGAGAGCAGAGTGGATTAGGGGACAAACGGGAGTTAAGGATATCAAAGATGCAATAAAGAAGAGGAAATGGACATGGGCCGGGCATGTTGAACGTAGACAGGATAACCGCTGGTCATTAAGAGTCACCAACTGGATTCCCAGAGAAGGGAAGCGGGGTAGGGGGAGACAGAAGGTTAGGTGGGCAGATGAGATTAAGAAGTTTGCGGGTATAAATTGGCAACCGCAAGCACAGGACCGGGTTAACTGGCGGAACATGGGAGAGGCCTTTGTCCTGCAGTGGACGTAGACAGGCTGATGATGATGATGATGATGTAGCCTAACTTGTAATCGGCATTATTAGTAACATATTCAGTGTGAGGTGCCTGACGTAATTTCAATGAGATAAGAACACCTAAATATTTATGAATTGACCCGATTGCGTAGGACATTTACCAGTATGTTAGCAAGATCTCTGCATATCTTCTTATGCACGTTTGCTTACAGTTACGCATGTTTAAATCTATTTGCCATGTGCTGCACCAAGCTGCTACAGTGTTGAGGTAAGATTGAAGAAACGAACTGCCAATACCACTAGTTATTTTATTGAAAATTACGCAGTAATCTGAAGAGCATTAATGTTTGAAGAAGTAGAAGTTTACAGGCTCAAGGTCGGCGTCGGGTATCTTTTTTGGCACTGGAGCTGGGTTCATGGCTTGATGGGGGCGCCCAGAACATAAAAGAAACCACCTCCACCAGAAGTCGCATAGTTGTGATATGGAATAAGGCAGCAGGCGGCACTTCCAAGATGAAATTTTTTTGTTTGGCCATACTTGTGGTCGAGAAACAAAGTCAAAGACTACAGTAAAGAACAAGTTCGGTTTCTTTTTGAATGCACCTCGTGTTATGCCGCTATTTTTGTTGCAATAGAATATCGAGTGCCTTGAAATGTCAGTTTCACACAAATACATGGAGTTCTTCGTAGGTGGTATGTGAAAGGGCTAAGAGAGCACTTCACTTTTATTACTTTTTTTCTTCTCGCAAGAAACCCTTGCATCACTTGGGCCGTAGCCCAATCATTCGCAAAGTTTGAGATTAGCTAGTTTGTATGATGAGACCTCAATGTCGAGGTGTTTCATGCATTTGGCACTGTAGTCACTGCCTGCATTGCTTCATTTATGGTGCTGGCAACAGTGCTGTCACCATGGATATTTTAGGGGGAGAGAGGAACACATGCTCAGTACAGTACTTGCAACAATCCTGAATGGCAGTGAAAAACTTGTGCAAATACACATGCCAGTCATGAGGCATATGAGCATCAATACTTGTATAATGCCCCGCTGAATCGAAACTTCGTATGGAGATTAAATAAGAGGTGTGAGCATAACATTTCACAGCTCTGCATTCGGATATCCTCGCACTTTTCGAAATTTATATTTCTGGCTTCTGGATTTATAGAGGTCCACATCTCGTTGAGAAGCATAAACTAGTATGCCAGCAGTCTTCAAGTTTCTAATCTTCATAACTGCGAAAATATTAGAAATGTATGCAAAGGAATAAGCTATCTTTTATCCTCAATGCCAAAAGACATAATAAACTGGGTGTATTATGCTGTGTCTATAGGTGCTAGTATGAATATTTTCACAGCATTACAAAGACTTAGCATCGATGTGTACAGCTGACTGAAATGCGTGGCCTCCACATTAGACCAGCAGCTTATGTTGGCAAGTATTTGTGCATTTTCAAGGCCACTTGTGGAAGCCTCGGTTGCTCTAATTTTGTTTAGAATGCTTCTTCAAAATTAAGAAATATATTGCTTTTTTACAACAGATTATAAGTCTTAAAGCGGTTTACTATTTCCTCTGATTTTAACATTACATTGCAGTGAAACGCCAAGTTCATAGGCTGAAGAGGTGTATAGGCATTTTAGACAACTCGTGCAAGAGCTTTCAGAGCTTCGCAGAAATTAGACATTGTTGCCATTAACCGATATATTTGCACCACGCCTGTGAAGGCTTTGCAAAATATTTTCCCGAATATATTTGCCTTTGCAGCATTTTCTACCTGGCATATGCTGTGTTACAAGAGGCAGTTGAACAATTTGCTGCATTGAATTCAATATCTGTTTCTAAAGTGTATACTAATGAATTGTAAACATTATTGCATCTTATAATCCTTGCACAAATCAGGCAGTCATATGCACGGATGTTTCTTTGAACAAGTACATGCGTAAGTACTGGCTCTCACCTATACAAGGTTGGATTATGAGGGGTCTAAGCAAGCAATGATCCTGTGATACTTCGAATGGCATTTCTCCAGCAAAGCGTTGTTTTTAAATGATGCAAAAATAAAACAAGATGTAATTGCAAGATTCTGGGGGACTTTTATGGTCTCATAGTTTCCTAAAAATAACTCTGGCACTGCAGTCGTTTAGTTGCCATGGGAATGATGGGTACTTCACAGATTTGCCTAGTTTTCGTGTTTGCAGGCTTCCCATGCACTTGTGGCTGTGTTTATACCTATGCATTAATTTTAAACCTTTGCTAAACTTTGTTTTGTGGCAAAGAGAATTCAGGCCACACGGAGCTAAAAGAAAGAACATTAGACACATTCGTGTACTACCCATCCCTGCCATGCTAGCTGAAGTGCTTTGCGTTGCAGCTGCCACAGACACTAGCATCAAAGTTCTCTATGTTTCATTCAGAGCATGGTCTATGCTTTAGAACATCCTCCAGTGTATCTCTATCCATGGTCTGCACTCCGGCTTTTATTTCAATTTCATGTGACGGCTAAGTGGCACTTGTGGCCAGGTATGTTTTTTTTACTTGCCATCAAGTTTGCATGACTGCTTGTTCGACAAGGGCGGGTTGTAGAAAAAAAGAGAAAACCATCATGTCGAGGTGCTCGGTCCCATACTATAAAGTTGCGCATGCCCTCACAGCTTCACCGCAATACACATGCATGCTGCACTGAAGCGCCAAAAAAGAAAAGAAAACACGGGCGCTTTTTAGGTGCGAAACTTCTTAGGGCGTGGGCTGTGCGTCCCCTGTAGCCTGTATGTAGCTACCTCTAGTTTAGTTCTTGCAGTGTTCACTAGATGGCGGTACCGTCCCCTGTATGTAGCCACCTCTAGTTTAGTTCTTGCAGTGTTCACTAGATGGCGGTACCGTTTCCTGTATGTAGCCACCTCTCTTTTAGTTCTTGTGGTGTTTACTAGACTGGTGGTACTTGTAGCTGATGATGAAAAGATGCAAGATGTTATATACTAGAAAGCGGTACTTGTAGTTGATGAAAGACGCGAGATCTTATAAAATAGGAATGATGTCACATATGGCGCGTGTCATTGGTTGAAGGCAATCGTTCGATTTAGTGCGGCGACGTATGCTAGGGGGAGCGATGTAATAAAATCGAGGGGGCAAAATGTACAGAGGATTCATGGTTTACCAGGTTTACCTCCGGAGCTTCGCCCACTCATCATCATTCACTTCGTGGATATGGCGGAATTTGTTTTCTGCAGGACGCACCAGAAAAATTTTGTTTTTGTTCGAACCTTACTTTCACCGATAGGCAATATTTAATCGGGGGCGTTCTTTTGCCTTGACGATGGCGTATTAGCTTGTCCGTGTAATATATCAAGGAAGCGTTGAATATATGAACGGGCGAGGCCGGAAACTTTACTTTTTTAAGCCGCACAATGGTGTTTGGAAGGTCTTCGTGTGGCATGGCACATTCCTATTCATAATGCGTAGCTTGTTGCTGTCGCGTCTGACAATCAGGGCAGGAGAGTACAGACTTGCTGACCTACGAGAACTTCTTCGGCCAAAAATAGCGGCAACGCACTTTTTCCCATGTGCGCTTAACACTCAAGTGGCCTTCCGTGGGGTTGTCATGGCAGTGTCTTAAAATGTTGGATCTCAAGCACTTAGGGACCACGAGCACCACGCAATCTTCCTGGAAGCTTTTCGCCCTCTGATACAGTACACAGTCGATCAACCGGAAGCTCCGTGCCGTTCTTCTAGTTTTCCTGACAACGGGGGGGCATCCGGGTTCTCGAGGTGCTTTACAATATCTCTCATCCAAGGGTCTACCCTCTGCTTTTTTTAACATCCGCCGGATCTAGGACCAGCAACTGTAAAGGATTTTCTTCACTTACTGGCGCGGTATCGTGAAAAAGGCGAGACAGCATGACGGCATTTCCATTCTTGAGGCCAGGGTTGTGTCTCAAAGCTATGTCGAATTCCTGAAGCAATAGTGACCAGCGCATGAGATGACCGTTTGGATTCATTACTTTTATCAACCAAGCCATGCTCACTTGGTGAGTTATGACAGTGAGTTTAGGGCCAAAGATGTATGGCCGAAACTTTCCGCAGGCGTACACGGCAGCGAGGCATTCTTTTTCAGTCATGCTGTAGTTCATCTCAGCCTTGTTATGGTGACGACTGGCATAGGCGATGACTTGTTCTTGAGCTTCGATGTTTTGAACAAGGCGTCAGTGCTGTAATTGCAGGCATCAGTGCGCACCTCTGTCGGCTTTCCCGACTCAAACTGACGCAAAACTGGGGCTGTGATCAGCTTCTTTTTGAGGAATTGCATATCCGCTTCGCAAGCCACATCCCAGACGAAAGAAACATCCTTTTTAGTTGGGTTTGTCAGAGGTCGAGAAATGTGAGAAAAGCCTTGATGAAATACCGATAGTAGTTACAAATTGCGAGATAACTCTGCACACCCCTCTTCGTGGCTTGGAGAATTTTTCGATGGCTGCTACTTTTTCTGGGTCTGACCAGATGCTTTATCTGTGAGAATGTGGCTGAGATATTTAATTTTCTGATGGGCAAAGCTACAATTTTTGGGATTCAGTAGCAAGCTTGCCGAGTCCAACGCCGAAAAACACTTTCCAAATCTTTAGAATGAGTTGCAAAGGTTTTGGAAAAATTACAATGTCGTCCAAGTAAACCAAACAAACCCTCCAGAGGAGGCCGCTAAGGACTTTGTTAATTATTCTCTAGAATGTGGCTAGGGCATTGTACAGGCTGAACGGGACAACGTTAAATTCGTAGAGGCCAGGTCCGCAGGCAAATATGGTATCTTGCTTATCTTCCTCCTTGATACCCATTTGCCAGTAGCCTGATGGTAAATGAAGTGTAGTGAAGATATATGACCCCGAAGCACGTCAAGAATATCATCAATTCGCGGCAAGGGGTGCACTTCTTTTTAATGACCTCATTAAAGTTTCGGAAGTCGATGCAGAAACACCAAGTCCCATTTGGCTTCTTCACGAGGACGACAGGCGATGACCAAGCACTGTGTCATTCTCTAATGATCCCATCGCGAGACATTTCTTCAACATGTTGCTGAATTTGTTGCCTTTCAAAACGGGAATGTACGATATGGGTGCTGATGAATGGGTCGAGAATTGCCTGTGTAGATCACGTGTTCAGCGCATGCGTTTGCCGGATGGGGTTATTAGTGCTGGTGAAAAGATGACGGTACTTCTCAAGAGGTTACAGCAGCTTTTCTCTATTAGATAACGGTAGGTGATCCCCTGTCTCTATGTCAATTATTCCGGGCACTCAATAATTTTGTGGAGCTTTATTTGCCAGCTGTGCGTCATGAATGGACGAAGCCCATGCAACCTTTGTTCCGCCGAAGAGATTCACTGGTGACATGGTGGGATTAGCAATACGAATGAGGCCTCTGCGATGCACAATCCTTGTTACTGTGCGTGCCACTTGGAGTCAACTTCTGGGCATGCTGTTCAGTTCGACAAGGTGAACTCCATCTCTCGCGACTTTCACTTCAACAGCCACCTTTGTGCGTGATTCAATACGAGTGTGCTCGTGGCACCACACTGTAAGGACATCATTGTGTTCAGGGGCACCTAGGTTTACAAGTAGCCGGAAAACTTCCCCTTTGCGTGCGAGCTCTTTCTTCGAGAAATCAATAACAAGTCGTGCTGCTCTGCAAAAAGGAAGGGCACCTAGAAGCTCGTACGGGCAATCATTCACTACCGAAAATGTCTCAAGAATATTGGTGGTGCCCAATTCAAGCCTTCGGCTTCACGGTGGGGGGTGAGCACACCAGCGCATATTCCTCTGTATAATATATCTTTTCTCAAATGGATATACCACATATTTTGTTGGCTAATTCTTCTGAGATAAGATTGATGGAGGAGTGGGTGTCAGTTACCAGTTGTGCATCTGTACCATTGGCTCGTGGGCGGACTGCAAGAAGCTGATATTCCGACGATGTGCCGATGGGGCAGCCGTGATAACCACATTAGCCTGGCCATTACCATTTCTCCAAGGGTTATGCTGTACGTTCTGGTTCTCCACAGGCATCGCTTGATCGCTCCTGCCATCTGCTTCCAGCACTGCTTCCAGCACTGCTTCCAGCACTGTCGTGATATTTGGCCTATGCGGCGGCGAATTTTGCATCATAGATGGCCGTCGTTGGTGTGGCAATTTCGCAGTGGCCAAGGCATTTGTGGCTGGTGCATTTCGTTCTCGATGCTTTTGAGCCGGTCAGAAAGCGACGTGATGGAGTCAGCCATTGCCTTTAGGTCTCTTTCGCAGTCGTGGGCCTCCCGAGGGCAACGCAACTCGGCCGCGGTGCAGCTGGCGACACAGAAAGGGGGATGCATTGTTGCTGCGGTAGGTGCTATTCCAACCAGAGACGCAATGTTTTGCGTCCATCGCTGCATGTCAGTACAATAGTACGTGTCAATCGACAGGGGTATAAATAGGGTTTTGCAATGTCCACTGATGCGCGGACCAATCAGGCAAGCTGAGGATAACCAATGCAACACGAGTTTTCATGGTCGTGTCAAGCCTGCCTCGCCGTAAAACTGTGCCAGCTTCTGAAAACGAGCACATTCTCTAAAACGGCCTTGACGGGGTAAAAATTTCTCAAATATCGGTTCCCTTTTTCACCGGAGGACCTGAGCTGTGGCTCGTTCGCTTGAACCGCGAGGGGCATAGTGACCGACTGGATCCAGCCCTTTTTGTTCAGACTCAATCTTTCTAGAGGCGCCCTCCTCGAGACAATTCGTTAAATACCGCCCTTAACAAGAGCATCTGGCAAAGAATGAACTGCAGCTGTAACTGAAAAAGGAGAACCTTTCCGCGATACGATGCCTTCGCGACAATACACTGAACAAAACGCTTCAAAGCGTTTGAAACTCTAGCAAGGATGCAAAGCTTTTTGATGTGGTGGCCTTGGCACTGGCTTGTAGCATCATCATCACCGCCATTCATCATCATCGTCATTTCTCTAGCCACCGCGCTGCGCCTCTCGTGCAGCTCATGCGACAGCTCGAGGCGCGTGCTGTTGAGAACGAGCTTCAGGCCTGGCGGTCTTGACGCGGCAGCCGCCGCCGCTCCGCTTCAGCAAATCAACCTGGATAATGAAGTGGCGAGAGAACGACACGACCACGTTGGTCGCCGTCTCGTCTTCCTCTCTCGTTACAGGTTTCATATAGCGTCGAAAAAAAAGGTAGGGAGAAGGCGAGGAAGAAGAAGTGCGTGATATAGCGTCGAAAAAAAGATGGGGAGAAGGCGAGGAAGAAGAAGTGCGTTCGGGCACAACTCTGCCTTGAACAATAATTTCTCTTTATTTTTTAGCAAGCGTTGTAAAAAATGATCTATCAAGAGGTACAATGTGGCCAATCCCCCATGTGGGCATGAGCCAAGATCTCCTAGGAGACAAGACAACTTTCATTTTTTCTTAAACTGTCAGACTTCCTGACTCTCTCTGAACAAGCGGAATGGAAGACGTCACCCTCCAGGATGGGGGACCATCCATCCAACGAGACAGTGGGCCCCAGCCATTTGCCTAAGGATGGACCGAAGGTGGGTTACCGCGTTGGCGCATCTGTTCCTTGTGAAAGCGAAAGCATAGTGGACATAGGAGGGATGCATCACGATCAGCAACAGATGAACATACGCGTGCGCATTATCAGGCCACTACACCCATGCTGTGCGCCCCACGTTCGAGGGATGCAGAAAGTGGACCAACGCCCGCGTTGCACGCCGATGCTTCAGATACTGAGTGGCCTTCACTACTGACCGGAGCAATAAAAAAAAACAACACCATGGGCTGCAACTTCAGAGGGCGGAAAATGATAGGCAAGACACTGAGAAGAACCAAACTATGCTGAATCATCTACTAAATTCTATTCGTGCCATTCTCAACGAGCTACACACACAAGGTGCAAAAACAGCAGTGCAGATCTTCAACGGGCTGGAACCGCTGCTGCTGGCCCTTCCATAAACAATATGGTGAATTTCTTCGATGAACGTGTGCGCACCTCTGCTATAATACAGTGGAACGCACGAGGTTTGCGAAGCCAATTCTTTGACTTTCTACAACGGATGTTTAAATACAAATTTCCTTTGGTTGTAATATGTTAGCCGAATATGATGTCGTCGTTCCGGATTTCTGGATACGTCACTTTGTGGTCACGCGATGATTGAAATTCGAGCAAAGTAATTATATGCGTACGTCGTGATTTAACGTACGTGAGACAATC
This sequence comes from Rhipicephalus annulatus, assembly GCA_013436015.1. Taxonomy (NCBI): domain Eukaryota; kingdom Metazoa; phylum Arthropoda; class Arachnida; order Ixodida; family Ixodidae; genus Rhipicephalus; species Rhipicephalus annulatus. The sequence goes on along the minus strand of WOVY01003955.1, from coordinate 550,899 downwards.
CGTGGCTCCTCAAGCTTCTAACACCTATATTTGCCTATCTATAAAGCGCAAGCGACGTTCAATATCAAACATTGGTGCACACATTCCTCCTAGAAGCCATCTGGATTGTTCCAATCTCTTGTTTGTGCTTGAAGCTTGCCCTGTACCACATGTATAATGAAGGAATGATGACAACAAAAGGGAACAACAAGCATCATCGCAAAGTAAGGCACCACGAGATCGGCGCTCGAGCTCCTCCATCTTCCTCGTCCTGTCGCTATCTCGAATGTTCCACCTGCCCGTTTGGTTCGCCCAATAAACCTCTTTACCATTGGTGGATCGTGCTGGGTAACCACATCGCCTACAACCTGGAACTCCGATCCCGCACCCTGCAGTTGACCATGCAAGTTGACGCTGCCCAACAAACAATACGTCTCGCGGCCGCTAGTTGCCGCGGCCCGGTTCATCAGCGAGAACCCCGATCTTTGCGGGCACCGAAGACCAGGACGTCGAGGACTGGCTGTCGTCACACGAGAAAGTCAGTGGACCCAACAGGTAGGATGACGCTGTTAAGTTGAGCACTGTCAATTTTTACCACAGCGACGTGGCCAAGCTGTGGTATACGAACCACGAAACCGAGTTCGCGAATTGGTCCGCCTTCAAGGAGGCGATATGTGCCGTTTTCGGACGTCCTGCCTTACGGAAGCTACGCGCCGAACAACGTCTGCGCACACGGGCCCAGGAGCCAGGTAAAACTTTCACATCCTATAGAAAATGTGATAGATCTTTGTCGGCGCGTCGATGCTTCCATGAGCGAGAGTGCGCAGATACAGCACATTATGAAGGGCGTCGACTATGACGTTTTCCAGATGCTTCTCCCGAAGTCTCCGAGCACTGTGGCAAAAGTAGTGACTTTGTGCCAAAGCTATGAATAATTGCGGAGGCAACGAGCTCAGATGCGACGCTCATTCCAGACAATCCAACCAGTGACCGCACTGAACGTTATGACTGACCAGACAAACCTTCTCGCACAAATTAAAGACTTCGTGCGAGAGGAAGTGGCTCGGCAACTTTTTCTGCTGTCTTTTACTCAATGCCAGGAGCTCTCGCAGCAACAGCCACTGCGACACCCACCACCATTGGCTCCCATGCTCCCGACATGTGGTCCAGGAGCAGATTTCCGAGGCTATGCCGGTGCCCTTGCAGCAGCCCCCCATCACCACGTCTCTTACTTAGGCTGAGGCACTAAAGTGGCGGCAGCCACACCACACCCCGTTGTTCCAGGGACTGCCGTATACCTCAGCCCCTACTCAGCCGTCCACCGCCTGGGTTTCTCCCATTGCCACCACAGCCTCAACTCACCCGTCTGCCGCATGGGCTGCTCCCCTCGTCGCCAATACTTGGAGAACGCGCGATAATTGGCCCATTTGTTTTGCATGCGGCGGTCCTGGCCATATCACTCGTTACTGCCGTCGTTGTGTGCCGGGATACACAAACGCCCGGACACAGAACAGCTTCATGGACCTTCCTCCATCTCGTCTGGAAAATTCTGGCCCTCAGTCAAGCTCCTTTTCACGGTAATGTCCGCGTACTATGTCTGGTCGCTCACCTTCACCCCGTCGTCGCTCCCTGTCACCCATGCGTCGTCGGCCAGCTCCTAAACACGAGGGAAACTAACCGCCGCAGTTCAGGAGGCAAGAACTGCGCTGTCGAAATGCTCAAGTCCTCGCACAATGCCGTCGAATATTGTCTAAGTTTTTGTAGAAGGTACTCGAGCATATGCTGCAGTGCATACCGGTGCTGCTGTTTCCGTGATAGACGCTATATTTTGCCGCAAGCTGTGAAAAGCGACGACGCCTCTGAATATGATGTCCTTGCAAACAGCGAATGGGGACCCGGTTCAGCCTGTAGCCGCCTGTACTGTCCGACTGATGATCGTGAAGGACCACTACACTGGTGAGTTTATGGTCCATTCGTCATGCTCAACGACATCATGCTCGGATGGGATTTTTCGTCGTGTAACCATGCCGTTATTGATTGTGCAAAATCGGAGCTTGAACTTTTCCCGTTTTACCACCAACCAACCAGCCGCATTCAGCCCGCCGTACACAAACTCGTCGTCAAAGAAGGGAGTAAAATTCCTCCGACAGCAGCTGTGTTGCTCCCCGTGTTCTGTGATGGCATTAGGAACGAAGCTGCATTCTTTGAGCAATTAAGCCTCTTCCTAGTAGAAGATCACTTCTGCCTTATTCAACCCTCTCTATTTCTGAAGTAAGCAGTTCTCTTTTCCTCATCAATCCCCTTCCGTATCCCCTTCCGTCGAACTATTTCAAGGTGAATCTCTTGGACACGTGCATGCTATGGATAAAGAACAAATTTTTACCATAACGCCAGATTGTTCCTGTGACTACGACGCCATCAGCGCCTTCAACCCTTCCAATATAACAACTTGCGAGCTTTTCGATTCACCGACTGCCGTCGGACTATCACCATCTGAACGCTCTGAGCTCCTTCAGCTGCTCTACAGGTTTCGTGAATCCTTTGACGTTGCTCAACCTACCCTTTGCCAAACTCCCAGTTTTTTTACTACATCGACACAGGTTCCAACGCGCCAATACAACAGCGACCTTACCGTATTTCCGCCAAGGAACGTCAGGTTATCACCGAACAGGTTGACGATATGCTCAAGCGCAACGTTATCCAACCTTCCCAAAGTCCATGGGCATCGCCTGTCGTTCTCGTTAAGAAAAAGAGTGGCACGATTCGCTTCTGCGTTGATTACAGACACTTAAATAAGATCACTCGCAAAGACATGTACCCTTTGCTCAGGATTGATGACCTGTTGATTGCTTACAAGGTGCCGAGCTTTTTTTTCGTCGTTAGATTCGCGTTCGGGATGTTGGCAGGTGCCCTCAGCAAATGGTGATCGTCCAAAAACAGCCTTCGTGACACCGGATCGGCTATATGAGTTTAATGTCATGCCCTTCGGCCTCTGCAATGCGCCCGCCGCATTCGAGTGCATAATGGATTCGGTTCTGCGGGGTTTGAATTGGAACATATGCCTCTGCTACCTCGACGATATTGTCGTCTTTGTACCCGATTTCCCAACATATCTTGTACACCTGAAACATGTCCTCACGTGTCTGAAGAATGCGCAGCTCCAACTGAATCTCAAGATATGCCACTTCGCTGCTAGGACGCTCACCCTTCTCGGTCACGTCGTATCAAAGGATGGCGTTCTTCCCCACCCGGCTAAACTACGAGCAGTCGCTGACTTCCCTAAACTGACGACTGTAAAACAGTTACGCAGCTTCGTAGGATTGTGCTCCTACTTTCGTCGGTTTGTGCGCAACCTTGCCTCCATAATTGCTCCTTTGACCAAACTTTTAAGCATTGCCAACGACATCTCATTATGGTCTTCCGAGTGTGATCACGCATTTACCACTCTTCGCCGTCTCCTAACATCAGCGCCTATATTGCGCCCCTATGATCCCACCGATGCAACTGAAATCCATACAGACGCCAGCGGTGTCGGTCTCGGTGCAGTTCTCGCTCAACGCAAGCCTGGATCCCCTGAGTATGTCGTCGCCTACGCCAGCAGAACGCTCAACAAGGCTAGGTAAACTACAGTGTTACCGAAAAAGTGTGCTTAGCCATACTTTGGGCGATTGTGAAATTTCTCCCATACTGATATGGCTGCACTTTTGCTGTAGTTGCAGACCATTGGGCCTTATGTTGGTTGTCGTCGCTGAAGGATCCATCAGGTCGTCTTGCTCGTTGGGCTCTGCGACTTCAAGAGTATGACAACCGCGTCGTGTACCGTTCCGGCCGCCGACATGCCGATGCTGATGCGCTCTCACAATCACCACTGTCCGTTGACGTTGCCTCTATATCTTCTATAGAACACGCGCTGTCCGCTCTTGACATCCACATAATGACCTCTGCACAGCGCGACGATACATGGATAACTTCGCTTCTGGACGTCTTATCTGGGGTACCGACACTTCCCATTTCTCGAGCAATGCGACGCCAGGCTTCGCACTTCACCATTCGAGTTGGCCTCTTGTACCGGCGCAATTACTCACCAGATGGCAGGAAGTGGCTACTCGTTATTCCCTGAAAGCTGCGCTCTACAATCTGTGCATCATTTCACTCCAACCCGCAATGCGCTCACGCCGGTGTCTTCAAGACCTACGAACGTTTAAGAAAGCGGTACTACTGGCGGGGGATGTTTACTTTTGTTCGACAGTTTATTCGCGACTGCCACGAGTGTCAGCGACGAAAACAGCCACCGAATGCAGGAGCAGCTCCACTACAGCGGCTTGCGTGCCCTGACCGCCCATTCGATTGCGTCGAAATCGACCTTTATGGACCACTGCCATTGACCACAGCAGGTAACCGGTGGGCTATCGTTGCTGTAGATCACCTGACACGGTACGCCGAAACCGCTGCTCTTCCTACGGTGACCGCTCAGGACGTCCCATCTTTCATCCTTTGTCGGTTTGTGTTGCGTCACGGCCCTCCTCGCGAGCTCCTCAGTGACCGCGCCGTGTATTTCTATCCGACGTAATCCAAGCACATCTCCGTCAGTGCCATATTGTACACCGGATGAGTACTGCTTACCACCGTCAGACGAATGGCCTGACTGAGCGGTTTATGCGGACCCTGGGTGACATGCTCGCGACGCATGTGGAATCTGACCAAACGAACTGGGACCTGGTTCTTCCGTTTGCGACCTACGCGTACAACACCGCTACCCAAGTCACCACCGGCTTTTCCCCATTCCACCTTCTATACGGACGTCAACCATCGCACACCATTGACACTTTGGTGCCATACGCACCAGATGTATCTGAGTGCACGAGCGTGTCTGAAGCCACCCGTCACGCCGAAGAATGCCGCCAACTAGCGAAGCAGTTTACTACGGCTGACCATCAACGCCAGAAAAAGGCCCGCGATGACGACCAACCTCCTGCCGCAGAGTTCTCCCCTGTAACCCTTGTATGGCTGTATGTACCACCCTGTGCACCTGGTTTGTCTACCAAGCCACTTTCTAATTACCATGGTCCATACCGCGTGGTAGAGCGCACATCGCCCGTCAATTACGCCATTGAGCCGCTTACGCCACTCGGTGACCATCGTCGGCGTGGACACGATATTGTTCATGTGGACCGCTTGAAGCCGTACATCGACCCGCTCGTTCCCACCACTTAGATAGCCCGGATGGCTTCATCTTTCTCGACGGGGGCAATTATAAGGAAGGAATGATGACAGCAGAAGAGAACAACAAGCATCATCGCAAAGTAAGGCACCACAAGATCGGCGCTCGAGCTCCTCCATCTTCCTCGTCCTGTCGCTATCTTGAATCTTCCACCTGCCCGTTTGGTTCACCCAATAAACCTCTTTACACATGTATTAGTTGGAGATTTTAATGCACATCAGCCCATGTGGGGTTCTGCCTCAATGAACACCCACGGTAGGGACATTGCCAATTTTGTGCTCAATCAGGGCCTGATGTCCATTAACAATGGCTCACCTACTTACCTCCGCGGCGCATCGTACAGCAGCTGTATAGACGTATGTTTTGTGAGCAGAAATCTCTTGCCTACCACCTGTTGGTTCGTGGACGTTGAAACACATGAAAGTAACCTTCTCCTTACATATATACAGCTAAAAGGATTCCGTTTTTCGACTCCACTGCTTGCGAAAAGCGTAGACTGGACAGGATTCCAAGGTTCTGTAAGTGCTCAAATGCTCAGTGCGGGAACATTCATTCTATATTTGAAATAGAAAGCTTCATTGCATCAGCCTTACCAACGCATACGAAACTTGTGAATGTGTCCCTACCAAGTTCACAACTCTACGCACAATATGAATACCTTCGTGCAGTCTGTACGTCGCCGGACAGAGAGCAAATACAGGAGGACGAAATCACCATCTGACCTATCTACAGCACGCCAAACACATTGACGTGTATTTCCAAACCTCGATCAGCTCAATAGGCAACGATGGAGGGTATTTTGTGGCTCTCTTGATCCCAGAAAAAATTGTCTCGAATATGCACTGTCCGAAGCCTTCAGACACCCACTCAACAGTTGTTTCCTTTCCGAGCTTTGGCTCTAAAGCAAGGTCGACCTGAAGTAGAGGCTGCAGAAGATTACTGCCACTTACTCGTAGGTATGTCCTCCTCACCGATATAACTTTCGTGTTTAGCCTCACCGCCATCCAGCGACGATGTCTTCGACTAACCATTCACAGTGCACGAACTCGATGCTGCGATTTCTGCGTCCCGATGGTCGACCGCACCAGGGTCTGATGAAATTACTTATTCGGCTCTAAATCACCTCAGCCAGGAAGCAAGACTGGCTCTATTGTCGTTCTACAACTCTACGTGGGAAACATCGACAGTCCCAGAGAGTTGGAAGTGCTGCCGCATAGTTGCCTTATTGAAACCATGCAAGTGTTCACACGCGTTGTCTTCTTATAGACCCCTTGTTCAAGCCAGTTGCATCGGTAAGGTGATGGAACGCATGGTGCTGGCGAGATTGGAATGGCAGCTGGAAATTAATGTCGGCTTACCAGATTTTGTAAATGGCTTTCGTAGAGGTCAATCATCTATAGACGGCGTGGTAGATCTAGTTTCTTCTGTTGAAAAGGAAAGACAATGTCGAAGATTGGTAGGGGCCAGTTTCTTTGACATAAAGGGCGCGTTCGATAGCGTCTACCATGAGGCCATTCTTGACGCACTTGAAGAAATCGGCATAGGTGGCCGACTGCACGCATGGATAGTGAGCTATCTCAGAGGACGTACCATTTTTATGTCGACATCTGACGGTGACACGGCCAGGCACCTCGTAAGCCGTTGAGTTCCACAAGGCGCCGTTCTGAGCCCTATGCTTTTTAACATAGCACTCATTGGCCTTGAAGCTGAGCTTCCCGACGTTGTCAGAATCAGTGCGTATGCGGACGACATATGCATATGGGCATCTGAAGCAACGCGACCACAACTGCGAGCAAGGCTACAACGAGGCAAATCAGTAACATCTAAGTACTTACGTCGTCAGGGCCAGAGACTTTCAATAGCAAAATGTGCTGCACTGGCATTTACGAAGAAATCAATGTCACGGTACCCAATCTTGCTCACGGAGCAGTGATTCCCGCGGTTAAGCACCACCGCTATTCAGGGGTCGTCATTGATCGCAACCTGTCTTGGTCAAAGCATGTGACTGTGCTGCGAAACAAACTAATCAGTTTTGTGTATGTTCTTCGTGTTATAGCAGGACTGAGATAAAGCCCTTCAGAGAAAAGTATTCTGCAGTTAAACAAGGCATTGTTTGTGGGCTATCCAGGAGCCAGCCAGGAGCCGTCCACTTCCGGCACGACATCGCGTCAAGCATGCCAAGCTTACGATGGTTGCTCTTACAAGGCTGCCATTTAGTGGATGGAGCCTTCCGTACATCTCCATCCGAATTGTGACTTGCCCGCTGCCCCTCTTCAGCTGCCGCCTGCTTCGGCAAACGGCACGCCAGTTCCGGTGGGAACAAACTACCCCATCTGGCAACCTGGAATCGCAGCACCAGGTGGTGGCACAGACGGTGCGGGATTCATAAGCCAGCCAGGAGCCGTCCACTTCGGGCACGACATCGCGTCAAGCATGCCAAGCTTACGATGGTTGCTCTTACAGGTTAGTTACCTGAAAGGTGCCATTTGCTACAGAACTAGTAATTATGTCCTAGTTGTGGTGTCGTGCCCACCTGAATTCATAGATAAGATACAGCGTATGAAAGATGTTTCTTTTGTGAAGTGCCGCGCTTTCTGCTCTTTATTGTTACTTCTCGCCGGTGACGTGGAATCTAACCCGGGCCCTATGACGAAAACTGAAGCCGACACATTTTCTCAAGCTCTAGACGTCATACGGAAGCTTGAAGAAAGCCAGGATACCTTACTAGCCGAATTGAAAGCTCTGAAAGAGAAGCATATTGAAGCCACCAAGGAAATTCAGTTGCTTATGACTAGAGTTGCGGCCCTGGAAAGCACTACCACGTCACCACATAACACAGGTGTAATCGAGGCAAGTGCCAATGCACTGCGTACAGTATCAAGCCAAGTGACAGAAATTTCGTCGTGGTGTAATAACTCTGAAAATAGATTACGGCGCTCTAGCCTTCTTTTCTTTGAACTGGACGATGAACCTAATGAATACTGGGCAAAATCTGAGCAGAAAATAATCTACTTCTGCTCAGAGAAATTAGGCATCACTGTGACGGAACGGCAATTTGAACGTGTGCACCGAATAGGCAAATATACAGAAGACAAGCGGAGACCTATAATAGCGAAATTAGCCTTTTTTAAGGATAAAGAACAAATCCTGTCGTCTGCACACAAACTAAAAGGTTCCGCATTTTCCATACGAGAAGGTTTTTCACTGGAAACTCGGCTGTCCCGAAAGAAGCTGATTGAATTCGCGAAAACGCAGAAAAGTGCGTATAAGCTCTCTGTGGACAAGCTACGCATCGCTTCAAAGACATACATTTATGACTCTGCGACGAACACAGTTATCGAATCTGTCCGATAGCTACAGCGTTGCACGCGCGTGCAGAATCAACGACCGAAACATGCTAATACCTCATTGTCGCTGTCAATCGCTAACACCCGCAGCATTATGTCGAAGCAGGATTTGATATCTGCTTTTCTAGATGACAGTAAATCTGATATCATTGCATTCACGGAAACTTGGCTAAATCCTGCTATCAGTGACGACTAAATATTCACCTCAGCCAGCATTTATCAAATCTACAGGTGTGATCGCACTGGTAAAAGAGGAGGCGGTGTTCTGGTCGGCATAAGGAAAACCATTACTTCATTTTTTATCAACACTAATTCTGACCTCGAAATAGCTTGGGTAGCTTGTACAGTCCCTTCCTCCAAAATACTCGTAGGTTGCTGCTATCGTGTGCCGGACTCGGACTCTTCCTTCATTAATATGCTACGTGACAGTATAAACAACGCTTCTGAAATTTTCCAAGCCGATATCATTTACTCATTAGGCGACTTCAACTTTCCGCTCATTGATTGGGCCACACTGTCATCGACCTGTCACATGTCAACTGAATTTCTTAACTTAACTCTAGATTTCAACCTCTTTCAAACTGTTCTGAAACCTACACGTGGTACGAACACCCTTGATCTTACCCTCACGACCGCTCCGGAAACAATACGTAATACAGATTAACTGGACGGATTCAGTGACCATAATTTACTCCAAGTAGATATAAACATACCCCTTCCCGTAGCCGGTGTACATACAAAACAAATTCGGGACTATAATAAAGGCGATTATCAGGCAATTAACACAAAGCTAAGGTTATTTTCCGAAAACACTCTCCTGCCGTGTTTCCACAATAGATCCGTAGAAGAGAACTGGCTACTTTTCAAGCAAGTTTTGTGTACGTTAGTTGACAAGCATGTTCCACTGGTTAAAATTAGCAATGGTAAATCAAACCCATGGTTTGATAAAAAGCTTCTGAGGATGCGGAATAAGAAAAACGGCTTCACAATAATGCTAAGTGCTCGGGTAGTTCTTCTTCTTGGCCTAAATATAAAACCTGCATAAAAGCATATTGCACAGCTTTAAATAAGGCTAAGGAAAAGTATTATTCTAATGATCTACCCACACTACTGAAAAACAACCCAGCTTAATTTTGGAAATTCATAAACCCCTCCAGCGAAAACCAACACATCTCATTGCATGACTGCAACAACGTCCCTCTCACAGCTAGCCAGTGTCCAACAGCATTTAATTCCTTTTTCACTTTTGTCTTCACGAAAGAGAACAGTACCAACATACCCAACGTAGCTGAGTTCGATTGCCAATTTATGGAACCAATAGATATTTAATTAAAAGGCATCATTACAGCCATAAATAATCTTAAGTTGTCGTCATCATTCGGCGTGGATGGAATCAACTTAAAGGTGCTAAAGAATACGGTAACGGTCACAAGCAAAATACTACTTCATATATTCCGGCAGTCTCTCGAAACAGGCATGATACCGTCTGACTTGAAGCTGGCGAAAATAATTCCAATATTCAAAAGTTGAAATAAAACCTCATGCGAAAATTACCGTCCTATTTCCCTTACGTGCATTTGTTGTAAAATCCTAGAACACATCATCGCTTCGCATATTTACAGGCATCTGGAATCCAATCATTTCTTTTTCAAAAATCAGCATGGTTTCAGAAAGGGCTTTTTGTGTGAGACTCAGTTGTTTGAATTCACCACAGAGCTTCATGCAAATATAGACAATAAGTATCAAACTGATTGCGTGTTCCTCGACTATTCGAAGGCGTTTGACAGGGTTGCACACTGTCGCCTGTTATCGAAACTTTCCGCCCTTAAATTAGACTCCCGTACATTATCATGGCTTCGCAATTTCCTGTCGAATCGTCAGCAATACACAACAGTTAACAATTTGTCTTCTTCCCTATCTGACGTATCTTCAGGTGTACCACAGGGCAGTGTACTCGCGCCATTACCTTTCCTCGTATTCACCAATGATCTTCCGCAACATGTCTCTTCTTGCATCAGGGTGTTCGCTAACGACTGCCTTATTTACCGTCCAATCAAGAACAGTGAAGATCACCTGCCACTCCAAATCGACCTCGACGTAATTAATGGTTGGTGTAGTGCATGGCTGATGACACTAAATGTCTCAAAATGCAAAGTAATGTCGTTCACACGTAAACCTAGCATATCCGAATTCTCTTACAGTATTAATCATTCAATTCTATCGACTGCAACACAATATCGGTACTTCGGCGTAATACTGACACCTAATCTATCCGGGTCCGACCACATTACGGCAATCTCTGCCAGCGCCTCGAAATCACTAGGTTTCTTGAGACGTAACTTGAAAGCTGCACCATCAGGCATTCGCAAATTATCTTACTTGACACTGGTTCGCCCTCAACTAGAATATGCCTGTTCGATTTGGTCTACCCATCAAAAATACTTAATTGACTCATTGGAAAGAATCCAGAATAGAGCAAGCCACTTCATTGCCAATAACTACAGTCCGCATTCTAGTATATCACAAATCAAACAGGAACTTTCACTCCCACTCTTGAACATTCGTCGCGACATTGCCCTGCAGTCATTCTTTCATAAAATTACCCATTCTTCCCGAATCACCGTTACTGGTCTGCAAAAACAATATCTCACTTCACGTAGACTACACAATCATTTTAGCTATTCCCGTGTATACGGCTCAACAAACGCATTCAATCAGTCCGCACTTCCACGTGCTATCCGTCTGTGGAACAGTTTGCCTGACGACATTGCATCCCAGACAAACTTTGACACATTCCGTCATATCTTATCAAGCCACTTCACAAGCCTCAGCAAGTAGATGCCGTATCATAATTCAGTGGTCCGTATTGGTTCATTTTTGTGATTGTCACATTCATGTGCGCGAGGATTCTGCCTTGTGGCCGCTGCATGCGCAGGAAATACAGTGTTGCGCCCACGGTTACTATGCGTGTATCGTTTGTACATGTTGAACTTTTGTACATGTTGGTGCTTTTTGTTTGACTTATTATTTTCCAATTGTTTCTTTTGTATTTGTTTTAGTTTGAGATGTATCTACGTATTGCGCCCCTTACTCAATTGTTTCTTTTGTACTTTTTTTCATTTTGAGGTATCTATATGTATTCCCCCCTTGCTCAATTGTCTGTCTTGTATATTTTTTCCAGTTTATTTGTATATATATATATAGCCCCCCTTACTCAATGCCCCCCATGGGGCCTGTAAGGTACTTTGAAATAAATAAAAAAATAAAATATATATGGTACAGCTCACCTGTACTTTCCAGCATGTTGGCAATGTGCCTTCGTACTTTAGAGAGCCTTTAGGCACGAGCACTGAGAATATGCCTTGGCCTGCCACGGTGCACGTCTACCTCTGGCACTGTATAGGAATCCGCACCTACCCTATACAGGTTTGCACGTCCTGTGAGCCTCTTTGAGTGCGCCTTCGTCTGCTGACCCGACATGCACAGCACCCGTTGTCTTCGCTACAAGTGGACCGACCAGGCTTTACCTATTTGCGATGCCTCGATACGCATAGGCACATGGTCCCTTCGGGCTTCGCACCTGCCATAATCCCAGATGTGCCTCCATGGACATTGACTAAACCGCTGGAGTGCCTTCACATACGTGGAATTTCGTATAAGTCACGTGTTTCTTATATTGCCCTCAAGCAACTCACCTTGGCACATTTAGGTGACCAATACCGCGAATCTGTTCAAATTTACACCGATGGATCCGTAACTTCATCCGCCTCAGCTGCAGCCTTCGTGAACCCTCGACTCGGTGTTACCCGACAGTACAAATTAGATCATAGGTCATTTTCGACAACTGCAGAACTTGTTGCTATACAAGAAGCCATAAAATTATTGCTATACAAGAAGTCGTAAATGATGCAAAATCAGCGCTTCAAGCTATCCATTCTTGCTCGAGAAGAGGCCAATTTTACGAGTTAGCGTTAGAAATCGTCCAAGCATTTGACCTAACACACAGGAGCGGTCACTTTATTACACTCCAATGGATTCCTGGACACTGTCGCCTGGTTGTAAACGAAACAGCCGATAGCGAAGCAAGAGCGGTAGTATACAACGCTCCTATGTACGTCAAAGTACCGTATTCGCGAAGTGACGTCAACGCACTGTTGAGATCACTTATGCACAAACTCGCTGCCACTTACTGGTCACTACCAGATCACCGGAACAAGCGCCTGCGGGAAACAGACCGCGGTATGACTTTTCGTCTCCCAGATAAAATCAGCTGAAGACATGCTAACATACTGCACCGAATTCGCCTGGGCGTCGCCTTCACTCGCCACTACACCCACCTAATCGGCCGCGCGGACAGCCCGAATTGTGAACGCTGCCAAGTGCGTGAAACGATAGCTCACATATTTTGTGGCTGTGCATTATACGTGGCGCAAGGAAAAATGCTAACTGCAACGTTGGCAAGCATGGGACGAACACCATTAGGTGAAAGCAACATATTGTTAGCAATGAACGACAAAACAGTGTCAAAAACTGCTACAAAGGCTGTTCTAGACTTTATAAAAAGCACTGGACTAGAAACTTGACTGTAGGGTACTATGCTAAGTGGCTACTGTACATACGCACCACCTCTTGTTGTCCCCATCATCTTCTTCATCCCTCTTTCCTTTCCCTCTCTCTTATCCCCTGTGTAGAGCGCAAGGCTTTTTTTTGGCATTGAATAAGTCAGTTGCCAGACTTTAAGGTGGTCGTTGCGAGACTGTCGCTAAATTTGGCGGAAAATGTTTCTCCTGTAGTTGTGGCTTCTCTGTAAGAGTATGGTGCCATCCGCGGTGCATTTCTTGAGTACATGAGCGACGCTGGCCGTTTTAATTAACGGAATGAACCGAGCCTAGCAGAAGTCGAGCATGGTGCTGCCGTGCAATTAAGAGGCCGTTTTAATTGACGGAATCAACCGCGCCTAGCAGAAGTCGGGGCGCGTTCTCTTGCTGTGTGCGCAGCTGCGCAATTAAGATATCACAACTCAGTGAAAGGGATGACGGGGAAAACTGAATAGAGTCGCAGCAGGTGATGCGCTGCCCCCCTTCCTTTTATTTTTTTTCTCTCAGCTGATCGTGTCGCGTCGACCGCGCGCTACGACGGGGGACGCTACGCTTCCCCTAGCTCTGTCAGCACAGGACATATCGTTCGGACTCGTATATAGATGTGATGAATAGGCGTTCCAAGGTTCGTTAATCGGGGTACGTCGGATATGCTACAGCTATGTACGCCTGGAAGGCTGCTTTATCGAGCTGCTTTATGGAACCGCGCTCGACTTCTGCTAGGCGCGGTTCATTACCAACGTTACTAGATACTTTTTTCAGTTTGCAAACTGCGGCGCCGCGAGTGTCACCCTTCCCTGTACCGGTCAAAAAGCCGCAAGCGCGCCCCCTCTCGGCGGTGCCCGGACCCACGCCGGCGGAGTTACTGCAGTTGTGTTCTTATGCCGGGTGCTGCTTTGTTGCTTTCAAGTGTGCTTCGTAGTCATCGCTGTCACTGAGTCCCAGCAAGATTTATTTCGACGTAACTCGCGTAGTGTGTGCTCTGGCGGCAACTTACTACGGTAGCGATCAACGTGGTGCCCGGCGTGGCACCGACGCTGTCAGCGTTGGCGTGATCTGCATGGTGCCGGGTGTTTTTTAATGTCTTCAACTCAGTCATCGCTTTCCCTGTGAGCTACACAGCTCACATGTATCATGTGACGGTTCTTGAATGTGATAAAACATGCCTCCCTGCTTTGTGACTGGTTGCCGAAGTGGGTACGATTCGACGAAATCCGCGGCCGAAAAGAGACATTTTTTCAGGCCTCCCGCTGATGAGGTGCGCCTTCAACTGTGGCGACGGGCTATACCAAGATCGGATACATTTAGACTTAATGCTGTGGCCCACTGTCAATGGTTTTTTTTACATAGGCAATCGAATTTTAAAGAACAGGAACGCAAAAGAGCTGTATGAACAGAAGTCCCGCAAGATTTGGGCATCGCGATCACGTCTCTGCCGTGTGGCATCGCCTTATCGGCTTAACTGGTGACTTACTTGCACACTCGTAATAACCTTCGCTCACCCTCTCGGGAAATACCTCCCATTACACAAAATTAACCGCGTAAATTCTGTTTAACATTGCGCGAAGGCTCCGTTATGATGCGGCGACCGGTCAAATACTAGATTACCTCAGTTTGCAAACTCCGCCGTGATGCGGCGGCGAAACGCGGCCCCCTTCGTTTTCCGCTCTCTAGGTGGCGCTTCCGACGCCATTTTACTTAGAGAGCGGGAAACGAAGGGGGCCGCGTTTCGCCGCCGCATCCAGGTGGAGTTTGCAAACTGAGGTAATCTAGTAACGTTGGTTCATTCCGTTAATTAAAACGGCCAGCGTCGCTCGTGCGCGAAATGCACCGCGGATGGCACCTCATTGTCACAGAAAAAAAAATTTTGCAGTCATATTTAGCGGCAGTCTGGCAACACTTACCCTCCCTGTCTGGCAACCATTTATGCAACGCCAAAAGGAACCTTGTTGTGTAGAGTAACAGGCTAGAGCGAACTAGCTTAGGCAGACCTCTCTGCCTTCTAATAAAGTCTCACTCTCTAGCGTCGCGTTTAGCGCGTCTTTTTCTGGCATGTTTTCGTCTTGGGAAAATAATTACAGTGGCTAGCTGATGTAGCGTTATCTATAGCCAAACGGACGGGCGGACCGATGAACGGACGGTTGGACTAGTGAGCGTGAGAGCGATCTCACACGAGACAAGCGCCAGCCCAGTAGGGACACGTCACTCCAGACACTTCCAGACCTTCGGCGCGCCAGCTATGCGCCATGTTATGTCACTGCTTCTTGCTCTTGCGCAGATGTCCTTACCCCAATCCATGTGAACCTCGTGAACCTCGGTCATTGTAGCTAACGCTACAAAAACAGTCAGGCACTTTCAAGCACAAGATAACCTAAGGGTCCTAGCATTATTTGCTGATTTTCACCCTCTCCCACTACAATAAAAGGGTTGCCTAAATAAAGTGAATTTTGCTGATTAATGCTGAAACACATGACTTCAACAAATATAGAAAAGCCGAAACATTCTGAAACACATGGTTTTTATAAGACGGTTTGTCAGAATTACGGGGAACACCGGGTATTCACGTAGGATAAATTAAAATTGGTTCACGCTGCTTCCCTTCTTCTATTCACCACTTTTGTGCTACTGCCTAAACTATGGTAAACTGTTTTGATTGACTACAAGGTAGCAGTAACTTTAGCTAGTTTTTCTGCTTCTCTGTACTGTAGAAACTGGCTTTTTGTTTTAGACAATAATTACGAATTACTATTTCACATTAGTAGGTGCATATTGTATCTTGTATCTATTTGTGCTTACTAACTTGAACACAAGTGGTTCAAAAAATATTTTCGGTGAATCACAAATCTCACAAGCGTTTTTTGTAGTAGCGCTATTTATGAAATAAAAAGTTATGTTATGTTATGTGAGTTCGAACGTTCGCCAAACGTGGCACAATCTAAACATAAAAAAAGCTGGCAGAGCAGGCATCCTTTGTTTCTCCAGGCTACTTGGTTTGCCTTAGTAGGTAAGTCTAGTGGCCGTGCGTAACAAACACAACTGTGAGAGGAGGAAGGCTTAGTTATATATCCTTTCCAGAAAACCAAGTCAGCATGTTGGGCGGTCTCATCAAGTGGCAAATGGTTGCGCGTTGGTCGCGCAACCATTTGCCGCAACCAAAAGGTCCCGGGGGATAGCGCGTTCGTTGCGCGTCCGCAGAACCAGCGTTCCCCGGCGCGTCTTCATAAATATAGTATGTGCGTCTCTTCGTGGTTCAGGGGTCTGCACTCGACCGTAGAACGAAACGGATGTGTTTTTCCATCGCTCCTCCCAGTTCTTTGACGCTTCCATGGGTTTTAAGTGTGAATACACTTTATAAGCGACCCCAAACCATCCACCGCCGTCGGTGGCGTCCGCAGTCTTCTCTCTATCTTTAAAAGAAAGAGGACTTGGCGGGCCGCAGCGCGACGCTCTACCGAATAGGCCACGGACGCGACGCTGATATCGGTGTCAGTAACCCGCCTGATATCTTTAACGCCACTGCGCGCGTCCCCCTCCCCCTTCGCTCGCTCCTCCGCTCGCTCCTCCGCTCTCCTCGCTCGCTGCAGCTGCGCGCGCAACCCTCTCTCTCGCGCACCCGCCTTCTCTCTCAGTCTCCCGTCGAGAGCGGGTCGTGCGATGGATGTCCCGAGGCAACGCTACCATCAACAACAAATGCAGTACAACCGATTGCCAGCACTGCCCCTCATAGCAACATCCCGTGCATTCGCACTTAACCATGTTCACCCTCAGGGAAAGGCTTGGGAGTTTTTTTGCCCATGGCGCTCTCGTTGAACTGACCTACTTCGTACTTTCCCATGAGGAATTTCACAGCCAAGCCTGTTTAAAGTGTTTCGAAACGTGAAAGTGCTTTTCTCATCAACTTTCTTGTCACCAGGTATGACCGATGCATCGGCGTCTCCGTGACACCGCACCAACGCCGCTGCAACTTTCGGCGCTTGGCCGCGTTCTTGCGAACGCCGAGCGCGTTTCAGTGACATTCGATGTGTGCCTGATCTGCACTGCTAGGCATGGCTTCTCCTTTTTGTACCATTGAATCAGCAGCAATGGATACTGCAGACACCAACGAATATCCAGTGGATCAGAACGATGGTTCTTGGTTCAGTGCTACGCCGACGCAAGCCAAAGACCGCAACAAATTCCGCATGCGAGCCCTTGCCTGCCAAAAATCAAGTAACCCCGCGGCCGCCACCTCTACCTGTGGATGACTTAAAGGTGATCTTCCGACCACGAGGAGGCCTTCGCCTCAGTGAATGGGCACATCACGTGTGGTACGCGCCATCAGCATGATTTCTGGGCTGCCAGGAGAAACAGTCAACAAGCTCCTTTTTCGCATCCAAACGGAACGCAATATAGCCATCGCAAGCACACCAGACAAAACTATTGCTAAAAAGTTGCAAGCCGTCACTGCACTAAATCTATGACCAAAGATATATAAAATGCAGGCTTATGTAGCCGCTCCTGACAATTCTTGTAAGGGAGTCCTCATCAGCCCCGAGAATACTTTACCCACCGAACTCCTCGAGAACTTCTACGCACCCGACGCCGAAATCTTGCACGTCCGAATGATGGGATCCACAAACACGTCGTTGATAACTTTTGCAGGCCTTCAAGTTCCACGTTATGTTTACTACTACCGCGCGGAATACCGATGCTTCATTCACCGACCTTGCAAACAAGTTCGCACAATATGCCTTGCACTTGGATATTGGGCAGACGTGTGCCCAACTCCGACAAAGCGCCGATGCCAAGCATGTGGAGGTGAGACACCAGCGCTGGAGCATGACTGTACAACTCAATGCTTCCACTGCAAGGGTGATCACCCAGCTACGCACCCCAAATGTCTTGCGAGAGAACAGAAACCTACAAACAAGCAATACGTCAAGAAAGCACTGGGGGCAAACGCGTTAGCAGCACCACCTACATCACCACCCATGGGATACCGGCCCAGGTTCAGAACGATGCGCAGCCAATCCAAGAGCAGGGGAAAGTCTCAGGACAGGGCCTTGGAATCCTTAAACAACACGCCAGGAACCGCATCCGAAGCAGCATCACCACCCTGGGACTGATCTTTCAAAATAACAGAGCCGTGAGTGCAGAGAGACCAGAATCACCGCCAGCCAAGAAGCCAGCGCCCGCTGGACAGACGCCTCCAGCTAAGGTGAGTTGGGCAGCGGGGCCCCCCAGCCGGAAATCTTCTTTACCTAATTCCTCCCATGCACCCTCATCACAACACCACCTCGACGTACCTCTCACATCTAACGCACATAACTACACTAAGCAAGAGCTGCAAGATGCTCTCACAACACTGAGACTCGCTTAAGGCTAAAGTAACCAGCATGATCACCAAGGCAAATAATGATTTCCGCGCAGATATTAGGGATATGTTAAAGGCCCGTACCCAAGAACTTGTAACAGACCTAAAGCAGCACATACAAGAAAGCTTTTGTGTCATTTAGTACAGGGCCCCAAGACCCATTGCTACTAGCTACAAACCCCAAAAGTCTGACCAAACTACACCACCCTTACATCCGCCCTTCACTCTTAACTGAGAACACAGTCCAAAAAGAGCACGATGGGCTCCCCTAGTCTTGCCTTCACCATGAGGCAGTGGAACTGCAGGGGGTTTCGACGAAATAGGAGCTCCCGGCAACAGTACACTGCCACTTCCGCGCACCCTCCGGATATCGTGGTTCTATAGTAGACGCGCTGCACACCTACCCTCTTGGGCTTCCATACGTACACAGATCAACAAACATCATCACTTGTCGCAATACTCGTATCCAAACACTTGACAACTATATAACACACACTGACGTCATCTATATCTTATGTGCTTGTTGAAATTACTCCTCAGAAACGCAGTCAGCAGAGTTTGTTTATACTAAACATCTACAGCTCCAATAAATCTAGGAGGGACGACTTCGGGTACCTTGTAGCGGAAACGTGCAAGCTAGGGAAACAAGGTGTAGTGGTTGGTGATTTCATCGCCCCACACACGTCATGGGGATACCTATCGGCCACCCATGAAGGTACCACATTAGAACGCCTCATCTGCAATCATAGATTTTTACTGCTCACAGATCCGCAAGACCCAACCAGAATCGGAACCAGCGCAACCAGAGATACGTGCCCTGAACCACCGTTGTAAGAGGACTAAGGAATTATAACTGGTCAAATCCACATGAAACGTTAGGTAGCGATCATTGCATCATTTTCACTACACAGCACATCTCCAGCCTCCGTGCTCCAGAGCGGAAGGTCTACCTCACTAATTGGGATACATTTAGAAAACAACGCGCTCAGACTGACAACAACAGGAGACCTTTGAATGAATGGCTACAGTGCCTGCAAGCTGACCTTGATAAAGCAAGCAGGAGGATAAGCACTACAACTGCAATTCCAGATGTCGACCGGCACGTTCTACACCTGCGAAAGCACGCAGAAGCCTCATAAAACGCTGGCGTAGGCAGAGACACAATCACAAGTTTAAGCTTCCCGTTGCTCAACTCACGTTGCAAGCCGAACAGTACGCCACAGAGCTCACGAGGAAAATTTGGCACAACTTTTGTAAGTCACCTAATGGAACACTAAGCACTGCGCGCACGTGGGCCATACTAAGAGCCCTTCTTGACCCGAAATGTACCAGGTACTACACGAGCAGTACCATCCAAATACTTCTTCACAAGCAGGATGGGGACGACAACAGCATCTTTCAGACGCTTCAAAAAAAGTACATCGCTGCAGGCCCTCAGCCAAATTATAAAAACTACCCTTATACAGAGTCAACACCGCTGAATGCTCATATCACTGTGCACGAAGTTTGAGCTGCTCTTCTGAATATCAAGCACAACACAGTGCCAGAGAAAAACAACATCCAATACTCTCTCATGCGAAACCTCAACGACGAAGATCTAGAACAGCTCACGGATTTTTACAACACTCACTGGAAATCCGGAACGCTACCATGCAGGAATGAAGACATGCCGAAATAACACTAATTCCTAAGTCCGGCAAATCCCTAGAGCTTGGAAACCTGTGACCAATCTCGCTGACGTCTTGTCTCGCTAAATTAATGAAGCATGTCATCCTTCAAAGAGTGCAACCATATCTCGAGGCCCAGGGATTTTTTCCAGACACACTGTTTGGGTACCGGGCCCATCTTTGCACGCAAGACGTACTTCTCCAACTAAAATAGGAAGTAATGGACAGGCTCAGTTTTACGCAAACTAGAGCTCTGCTTGCCTTGGACATCCGCGGTGTGTTTTACAACGTCTGGCATGACCTAATACTGGAGAATCTTGCGTCAACACGCTGCCGACGACGAGTTTACGACAATGTGAAAGCATTCCTAACAAACAGAACGGCAACCATAGGATCAGGCTCTCTTCGCAGTGGCATTATTAGGCTCGTGGATAAAGGCACGCTACAAGGATTGGTGTTATCCCCGACACTCTTCAACATCGCCATGGCTAAGTTACCGCCTCTACTCGCCACCATTCCAAGTCTGCAGCATGGTTTATACGTGGGCGACGTCACTATATGGGTGACCAAAAGCTAAGACGGACAAATAGAAGATGCCCTCCAAGAAGCAGTAAATACAGTTCTAGCATACGCACGAGAAGGTGGTCTAACATGCTTTACAAATAAGTCGGAGCTTCTACTAATTCGTCGTCCCCAGCGAAAGCCCGACAACAGCCCGAAAATCACAGTCACCTTAGAGGACAATGTAATTACCTGCGTACACAACTTCCGCGTCCTTGGCCTTCATATACAAGGTGACCTCAAAGTAACGCACACCATGGAAATATTATAACAGCGAGTTTCTCAAATCACGCATATAATCCGCCGCATAACCAACCGAAGGCATACATTTCAGGAACAAGACATTCTACGTGTAGTTAATGCCTGCATGGTAAGTCGCATAGCCTACCACGTGTCTTATCAAACCCCAACGTTTGCACAAGAGAGAAGACTGGACATTCTCCTCTGTAGAGCCGTCAAGGCGGCGCTTGGACTACCTAGGTACGCATCCACCAACCGCCTACTAGCCATGGGTGTACACAACAACCTGAGGGAACTAACCGAGGCACAACGTAATAGTCAGCTACGAAGACTCTGCAGCACCCAAGTGGGAGAGCGACTACTCGTCAGGCTAGGGTACCCTCCAAATCTATGTGGATACAGCCCACCAGGGAAACAGCTACCCACTGACTTCCTAGCAAGAATTACAGTCGCGCCACTTCCACGCAATATGCACCCTGAGCGCAACGCACAGCGATGGCGGGCAAGGGTGAAAAACCTCATGCGCCTCATCAATCAGTCTCCTCCAAACATTCTCTTATATTGCGACGCCGCTAGACACCACTCCTGCAGTTTTACAGTTGGAGCAGTGGTGAACAATGATCATGACGCAGTAGCCTCAATCAGCGTACCTGAAAAGAACATATCTGAAGGCGAAGAGTGTGCCTTCGCACTGGCGATTTCCAACGCTGCCATAAACCTTCCTCACGCAGATGTTATTCTAATCTTTACAGACTCAATGGATACCTGCCGTGCCTTCACACGGGGTATTGTCTCACAGCACACACACCGTACTTCAAACACCACATTCCACACGCCACCCAAGTTCCGACTTGTCTGGACCGTCCGCCTGGGCACGCCTCTCTTCCTGGTCATGACTGCGCTCATGTAGCTACCCGAGCACTCACTAACCGAGATGCGGAGAAAGAGCAGTCCAACCCAGATGAGGAAGACACAAACACAGAACTTCTAGGATATCGAGAAACTCTCGATTACTATAGACGAGAACGCATTCGGTACCCTCCACTACACCACATGCTCACACGAGAAGATGCAACTGCGGTGCGTCAACTGCAGGCGAACACGTTTCCGAACCTCTATTTCCTCCACATCCTCCATCCCACTTCTTACCCTGACAAATTCCCTAGCTGGGAAGCGGTACCGACATTATTTCACGTAACGCTGGAATGTCAGCGTCTGCCAGCCTGGCGCTCGGCCAACTCCTCTCCTATTCCTACCCTACAAGACTGGGAGGCCATGCTGCGTGATGAAAGCCCAAGTGGCCAGCGGGTGCTGGTTCAGTGAAAGCGGGACGCAGCAGCGGCTGTTGGAGCTCTGCACTGAGAGCCCCACCCGACATTTTTCTATGCTTGAAATAAAAAGTTTCTCTTTCTCTCGCTTTGTGGTTCAGCTGGTGGTGTTTTGCGCGTTCCTTTGAGTGTTTTCGTGCCTCAGAGGTTAGAAATTGCGAAAAGGAAGACGCTGGTATACGGTGAAAATGATATGTATGTAGTTGGTAGTTCCGCTTCAAAGAGGATACGTCGGTGAACGTTCTGAATGCCTTCACTTGCCCATATTTTTGTAAGCCTCCAAAGCACCTTGTCAAGAACTTCGACTGACCAGTACTGGTAAAGGGTACGCAAGCATTTAATGGAATCTTATTGGCAACGAATTGACAGAAGCGACACTATGTCGAAGAAGCAGGACCTTGTGGTTGATGTGGCAGGATATGCAATGTGTGATCCGTAGAAAAGTTCAATATTCTTAAATGAAGAGACACCCTAACTATAGATTAGACGATCACTCTCTCTGCCACTCAGGAGTGCCACGGTGTCAGGAAGTAGTTCGACCGAGGAGAACCCCTCTATTTAAAGAAAACGCTGTTGCCCGGGCCACGGCTACTTTGTCGTAAAGCAGGTTGCTACTCAGCCAGAACTCCTACTAATGGCAGAATAACACCAGTTTGTTACAAAGTAAAAAGCTGGTGGTGCACTAGGTGGTCAACGAAGAATAACCTGACGTCGACGCTCATAAGAATAGTCACATGAACAAAATAGGGCCTACACTTATGCTGTAGTATTGACGAACGTTTTGTTGAACGTTTGTAGCAACATAATTGGAAAACTTGTCGACGGTGTCTGTGAGTAAAAATAAACAAAAGCGACAGCTTTTTAAAACAAATAGGTGTATTCCTATTGATATAGCACAGTCATAAAACAAAACTGGATTATGCAACTGTGTTGCTCGCAGAAACATTTCGCGTTCAGATTTCTTTCGAAATGCCGGCATTATTGTGCTTGCTAGAAGAAAAAACGAAAGAAAACCATTATTTATGGAACCTCTCCTCAACAGCGTTTCATGTACTTACCGATCCCCCTCCGCCCATTGAAACGTCGCATCGTTTTTCCAGGCACACTACTATGCAACAGAGCCTTAATCATTCAACATTACAACCATCTGGCACTGATGAATCAAGAAAGACACAAACATTTCAACACCTGATTTTGAGTGGATTCTATTATTATTCACGCATCTATCTACATAGGTATTATTTATACACGCATAATTATACACACTAACTTCGCATTTTTCTTTAGTGTTTATGGTACAATCAAAAATGAACAATATAAGTGTATTTTTATTTTTGCAATGGATGGCAACTGATCTGGCAGAGAGAAAAATAAACATTGGATAGCATGTAAAACATAAAAAATGTGCACAATTTACGCTACACGAACTTCGTATGTTATACAATGAGAAAATACAATTATGTAATAGTTGCACGTTATGCTGTTTGTTTAGGCCACATATCTTACTTTATAATCACCCTTGAGTGAGCACAAGGTGACACGTAACTCTGTTTGACCGCATTATCATCGCTGGCATCGTCTGGCGGACATACAAATGTGGAGGGTTTCCCTTCAAGTGGTGGGGGAGATCAATGGTTAAACTGAAATGGCAATCCCTATCAATTCATTGTATGGCTACAGTGCCTAAAAGATTTTAGGCACAACAGTACGGTACAGACTTCGCGCACGGGCTCTCAAAAAACTAGCGGGCAGTATCGCCTGCCTTGCCCCTCTCGTGTGCACACCTATGCTAGGAGATGTATACCATACTCCGTTTCATACATCAGCTGCAACGCGTGGAAGCTATGCAAAAAGTAATGTGAAAAATACGTGTGACCTGGTGCTTCCCGCGCTTAGCTTTCGTCGTTGTGAACGCTCGTGCGAGACGAGCATGAACGTCCCTGCGCAACGTCACGAAAGCCTACAAATAAAACATGAAGAAAGTAAGAACAAACAGAAGCTTTATAACCGGACGTTTTTCTCTGACCCACAAAGCACAAACAAGAACATAGACCATATGTCAGATGCAATTATCATCGTACTATTTCTTAGTGCGAATGAACTCATTGCAAGAAGTCTCTCTAGCCTTCACATCGTTGCACTTGATGTAGGAAACGGAGTATAAGGAAAGACATTTGTAGAACACACGGACATAGGCTGATATGTGTCGCTCTTATGTGGGTGCCGTCATAATACCCAACGATTTACGAATATACATAACCCACCCGACCTGCCCTCCCACCAAGTGAGACGCTGAGCCTGATTTCGCTGCTACATGCTATTCAGTGTGTTCGTGCGATTCCGTCTCAATAAAAATTGACTGTCGGCGAAAAAAAATTCTAAAGCAAACACTGCTGGAGCTCAGTTTACCATATTGCCCCACCGCGGTGGTCTAGTGGCTAAGGTACTCGGCTGCTGACCCTCAGGTCGTGGGATTGAATCCCAGCGGTGGCGGCTGCATTTCCGTTGGAGGCGGAAGTGTTAAAGGCCCGTGTGCTCAGATTTGGGTGCGCGTTAAAGAACCCCAAGAAATCGAAATTTCCGGAGGCCTCCACTACGGCGTCTCTCATAATCATATGATGGTTTTGGGGCGATAAACTCCACTTACTCTAAACTCCTACGTAATGAATCAGCAGGCCACTTTCTAAAATTCTACAAAAGAAAATTATTTTATGGTTATTTGTCACCTCCTTTTTGTTTTGTCGCCTCATTGGTATTGCGTGACCAAGTGCAGCTATAAACTGCCACATTAACACAGTAATAATTCGTCCAGTTTGGTCTGAGCACAAAGCATTTTGGCATGAAAAATGAATGTATTGCATTCTAAAGAACCACTAATTAATACGGTTCTGCTTTGAAAAGTAAAAAGAACATATTCACACACAAACTATTGTATTTTTGCCAAATTTTATTGAAGTGTCAATAAATTACTAAACAGTTCATATCCAATATCTCATCATAAAATCATTGAATCAAACTTCTTGTAAAGCCACCACAAATTTCGTTTTTTTATGCAGAACCACTTCGCCGTGCATGCAGTACGACGAAGGCTTGTACAACAAAAACGCCTTTTAGTGCTCACACTATTTTTGGTACTATTAGTAAACACTTCAAATCAGGCATCCATAGGAGGTGTTAATAAAAACGGAGATCGTAAGCTTGCCGAATTTGCATAATGGAAATTTTTCGACGGTGCGCAGCGAGCACAAGCGTCAGAAAGCATTGCGTAAATTGCGGAGCGCCTCCCGCAGGAGTGGGACCGCCACCTTAAATGAAGGAGCTTTTTCAAACAGGCCAACTACAGTCGTTAAGAAAACATTTGTTTCCACAAAAAGTATCACAGAGACAGTTTTTCTGATCTCATCAACCTTTCTGTATGCCCCTATTATGAAGTGTGGTTAGGTAAACCCCTCCCCCTAAAATCCTAATTTCGTATCTTGACAGCAAAAAAGCTCTTTCGAGGAACAAACCCGTGGAAGCCCGACGTCGAGAAGCCGCTTCAAGCGGTTTAACTGCCTCATGAATGGAGGGATGGATGTATCCGGTTATGCCCTTTAGATCGAGCGGTGGCTCCCGCCACCTAGCCAGTTAAGTACTATCACTGTGTGTTTAGGGATTGAGTTTCACTCGCGCCTCAATTGTAGCCACCAATCAGTTAGCCTCCTCTCTGTTATTTCTACCTGATTGAAGTCTATTTTGCCTTTACTGTCCGTAAACCACATTGCTTTGAAAATTTTGGTGCCATTGTCTTTCACCATAATGTGGAGCCCTTTACCAAACATTATCAAATGTTCAGCCGTTCTTTCTCCTCTCCACACGCAGTATACAAACCGTGTCTGTGCTTTTGTATTTTGCTCGGTACGTCTTAGTCCGCAATACTCTTGTTAGATCTTCGAAGAGCAGAGAGGTACTCCGACAATTAGCGTAGATCTTTTTCCTTTCACTTTCCTGCTTAAACGTTCTGCGCAACTGCGGCGCACCGATGTGCGCCACACACCTTCTGGCGTAGACAGTATGCTACTTGAAAAACTCTGTTTTTTTATTTTTTCAATCTCAATGTACCCTTTCTCACAACGTATTAAATCGATTTCGAAGAAACCTTGCACTCGTGAGCTACAACAAATTTTAAAGAATCTCAACTGAAACAATTGCTGGTTCTGTAAAAAGTGAAGTAAAAACATTACAAAAGAATGCACACCTTGGGTGACTTTGTGCATGAAGTAGTTCTACTTTCTTCACGAAGCTTTTAGAAAAATGTAATAGTTTTTTTTTCAGATGTAACCCATGAACTTCTACAATACCACGACTGAATATAATTACTTCCCTTCTTGTGGTTGTCGCTAAAATGTGCATTGCATAGGTGAACCCGCATTACAGATGGTAGTGGGCTATAGAAAGAAGAGGCAGCCTGGGCGTAAAAATGTTACTTAATACCCAGTGGCATTCTTTGTGAGCACGTACAATTTATTGGGAATACTTGCAGCTGCTTGTAACATAATACGTTAAAACTGGCATGTGTAGAGGGGAAGAATAATATGTGCCGCAGTTTCGAGCGCGAGGCGCAGTGACTATGCCCAGGGCTCCCTAAGTTTGTTGCGAACAATGTTTGTATCAGGAGGCGTGCTTACCAAACTTGCCTTGTCAATACCGTACCCTTACAGTTCAGGATTATCTAAAATTTTGTAGCTATTCGTTAAGACAATCAGAATACGTATTCAACAACAACCGAGGCTCTCTTTTTTTTGATAAGTGGCCACGTTTTCATACACCACAAATAATTTTGTTCAGAAGCTGCTAGACAGACTAAACGTCAAAATTTGAGATATGCTAGCAGCAAACGTGTCAAATCAAGATCTTATCACAGGATTTGATGAAATTTTCACCTATAGGCCTTGACTTCAGCCACACAGTGCCCTAAAGAGCCGCTTGCAAGGTTACCTTACACACTTGAAAACAAACACTGTAATAGCCACTGATGTTTCGGTAATAGACGAAAACGCAAGTAGGTATTTACTTTCCTTCACTTCACTGGTCGGTTTCAGTAATACTACCAGACTTTACACCTATTTTCGAAGCTAAACTTTAGGCAATTGTTGTAGCACTACGAAAACTAGCTTTGGACGCCCACACTGCAACAATAATTACAGACTCCCTGTCCCTATGTACGTCGCTGACAGCTTCATCTAAAACAGTTGCCTTGAGTAAATTCCCGACGCTGATTGTTCCACAGCTGAAGCTCCTAAAATTATTGTGGGTACCTGGGCATTGCGGGTTAGAATTGAAATAAATAGTGGACTCGTTAGCTCGAATGGCAATAAATGTCCCAATACTTTCTGTTATTCCGGTTCTGTTCTGTATAACGACAATAAGATATCGACAACCGCCACTCGGAATTCGCCGATTGGGTGCGTTTAAGCTACGCATTGCCGATGATGTCTTCTGTCACCTCGAGGTACGCAAGCTTCGTGCCATACAACGCCTGCGGGCACGCACACAGCTTCTGGGGGAAGGCTCAACAAGCTACATCGAGAATGTGCTTGACTTTTGCAAGCACCTTGACCCTTAAATGACAGAAGCAGGCAAGATCAAACACTTTTTTAAAGGGATAGGTGACGACGCCTTTCATATGCTGCCGGCCAAGGGCCCATGAACCATGTACGAACTTGCCACTCTTTGCAGAACTTCAAGGAGTTGCGTAAACAACGGGTCATGACACGCCGGCCAGCGGCTACCGATGAAACTCTCGCGACGTTTACCGTCGGTGGAGACCACAACACGAAAGTGTCGGAAATAAAACGATATGTGCGCGAGGAGGAGGCCCGACAACTTTTGTGCCAGTCGTATTTACCTGCAACGGAACACTATTCTGAATGTCTCGCGCCCGCCATCGGGAAGGTAATACAGATGGCGGTCTCTGAGGCACTGCCGTCCGCTTCTCAGACAACAGCGGTCACGGCACCAATGACTTACGCTGCTGTTGCTACTACTCCACCACAAACTCCACTTGGGCTGACTGCCCAGCCTGTACGAGTACCAACGACGCCATTTCCAGCAACACAAAAGCGCTATAACGGAAACACTTGGCGCACAGTTGACAATCACCCGATCTGCTACGCATGCGGATATCTAATTCACGTCGCGCGCTTCTGTCGCCGGCGCTTCGCAGTGGGCCCGCCTGCACCAAGATACTTTGAGTATTTTTTTCCGGCTCCACACAACGCGCAGCGACAACTGCTCACCAATGCAACCGGCCATTAGTGCAACGCGACCATTACCAACCGAACTAGACCTCCACCCCGCTGCCGACTACCAACCAATCGGTCCCCGTCGCTCATCCTCATTGTGCCGCTACTGTTTTCTGTCCTCTCTGCGTCACTGACCGAACACCGTAGATACTTTAAATTGGCTGCCGCAGCTCCAGAGGCACGAGCTGCGAAATCGTCACTGTAGTAGTCCTATCCTGTCCCCCACAAACGTTCTTGAAGTGTTTCTTGAAGGTCTTTGAATACTTGCGCCTGTTGACACCGGTGCCGCCGAATTGTGTTAGGTCGAAAACTTTGCCATTCGATACGAAAAGTAACGATGCCGCCTTGCGACGTTTTGCTGAATACCGCAAGCGCGCCGCCATTTTGACCAGTTGGAGCATGTACGACGAGAGTGGTCATTCAGGACGTCTTGTACTACATCTTGTGTTTACCATTTGTCCGCAAAAAGTGATACCTGGATAGGAATTGCGGCTGCGCCACTACGCCGCGATTGACAGCGCTTGCGTTGAAATGAAATTTTGCGTGTTTTCTGATGCCCCATTTGCCGACAATGAGTGCATTCACCTGCGCGAGCTTCTTGTTCCTTCTGACGTTGATGTTCCTTCTCTTAGTGTAGTCATTGTCCCCGTCAATTGCACTGAATGGTCTTGCTCTGCCGTTATGTTCTCGCCATCTGACGTTTTCAGCTGCCGCCACGGTACGTCTCTGCCATACGTTGTTCTGTCATCACCCCAAAAACTTGTGGAATTGCCGTTTGCTAACCCAGCTCATGCCATCTCACCCTATGCACTCACTAAACACTTGCCTGTGTTCTACCTGTTGATGACAACGTTACTCTGCCTATTGAGTTCAATGACCCTGGCTAGCATATTCAATTGAACGCTGTAACTCCTCTTTTTACGCCAGATGACGACTCATCAGGTATATTCAATCGCTTCATCATCAGCAAGCTTCCTCCAGATCAACGGGACCAGCTGACAACCCTTCTGCCTGAATTCCTAGAATCATTTGACTTTCCTGAAAAGACACTGAGTCAAACTAATACCATCGCTCACACAATCTACACTGCAACGCACCCTCCGTTGCGGCAACGCCCCTACCACGTACCACCTAAGGAACGAACTTTAATCGCAGAGACAGTGGACGATATGCTTCAGCGCGGTGTCATCAAGCCATCTTCTAGCCCCTCGTCTTTCTCTGTTGTGCTAGTGAAAGAAAAAGACGGTTCGGCTAGGTTTTGTGTGGACTACCGGCGACTGAACAAAATTTCACGGAAAGGTGTATACCCTCTTTCCCGCATCGACGACGCTATCGATTGCTTACAAGGTGCTGAATTCTTTTCTTCACTGGACTTACGTTCAGGTTACTGGCAGATTCTGATGGCAGAGTTGGACCGTTAAACACAGCGTTCGTTACGCTAGATGGCCTATACAAATTCCCGATTAGGCCGTTTGGTATGTGCAATACACCTGCAATGACGATATTTATAGCGCGATAACAAAACGACGACCAAGAGACAAGGACACGAAAGACGCGATCGCGTCTTTCGTGTCTTGTTTCTGTGTCGTCGTTTTGTTCTCATGCTATAACTATCGTCATGCCAAACTAACTAGACCACGCTGCCACACACCTGCAACGTTTGAACAAATGATGAACATTATAATACGCGGCCTTAGAGGGCAGATATGCTTATGTTTCCTCGATGATGTCTTCTTTCCTGATTTCCCTACGCACGTAGACCATCTGTGCACAATTCGTCAGTGCCTTACTAACGCAAACCTCCAGCTTAACCTGAATAAGTGCCGCTTCGGGGCTCGCCAACTTACTATACTTTTCATGTTGTGTCAAAGGGCGGAATTCGCCCCGACCCGGGCATACTACGAGCCGTAGCCGACTTTCCCAGGTGTTTCACTCAAAGAACTTGAGAGCGTCATCGGCTTGTGCTTGTATTATTGACGTTTCGTCCACAACATTGCATCAATATTAGCACCGCTTACGCAACTACTGAACGGTTCAGCTAAGCTTTCTAACTGGACCTAGCATGTGAAAAAATCTTCTTACACTGTGCCACCTGCTTACGTTACTAGCCATTCTCCGCCATTACGACCCAAGTGCGCCGACTGAATACAAACAGGCACCAGTTGCGTTGGTCTGGGAGCAGTACTCGCGCAATGAAAGCCCGATATTTCAGGTTACGTCGTCACATACAATGTAAAAACTTTTTTTGTCAAAAGGACAGTAAATAGCCTGGCAGCTCTATTTCAAATCTTCTTGTCGTCAAAATGACGACAGGCCGTCTTTTTCTAATGAAAGCACAAGTTTATCTTTTTCTTGTATTTCTCGTCTTTTCAAAATACAGGCAAACCATCAGATCGATAATATTTACATCAAAATAAGTAAAGGCCGTCATTTGCAAATGACGGTATTATTTCTTCATATTGACGTTTTTTTGTGAACTCCATACACAACTTAATTTTCTGATTGACAACCTTTGACCGTTATTTGACAGCAAGCTAACAATTTTAAATACAGTATTTAGTGTTTTTAACGTCTCTTTGTCAAATAAAACTTTTATAGGACTATCAATGTAGCATTTTATTTGCAAAGTAACAACTGGCTTTAAATGCATTATCGGTAATGACCCACGAGAACAAGTTTATTCTTTGTCATTATGAACAGTAGTGTAGTCTACGTCTCCATGCCACTGTCTTTCGACATGCGTAGCACTGCATAAAATATGCAACGAGAGCGTTTCTGAATACTTGCACATTTATTCTTAAAAGTATTTTGAGAAAGCTGAGCACCATTCTAACTATTCGGCTGACTCTTCCTTCACCACAGCCTTAAGTCGGGTCGATCTGCGCCTTGTTCCTGGGAACAAAAAGAGAATGACAAAATAAATCCATGCTCCATAAACTGTGCCAATCAAATATTTGAACTACAGAAATGAAATGCGGGAAGTGTGTCTACTGTATGTCTGTATCGCACTACCTTGTGCGATACAGACACTGCAATATGAAATCAAAGAACAATAGATAGAAATCTATTACAGCAAAATGTAACAGTTTTTGTCATTAGCTGAAAATATGGGAACATATAAAACAAAAAATGTTAATATTGTCGCGAGCAAAAACAAGACCTGCAGCCAGGAGTTCACCCGAACCAGAGCAACGAAAACGTTTTCTTCTTTTTCGTAGCCCAAAACGGGTATGAGCCACAGCGGCTTGTTCATCAATGGTGGCATTACCCCCTCTCCCAAGAAGCATCGTCTCGATGCTGTACATGAAGACAAAAAAAGAAAATGAGATGAAAAAAACCATGCAAGCAAAATGAATGACG
Source organism: Rhipicephalus annulatus (assembly GCA_013436015.1). Lineage (NCBI taxonomy): Eukaryota > Metazoa > Arthropoda > Arachnida > Ixodida > Ixodidae > Rhipicephalus > Rhipicephalus annulatus. The sequence goes on along the minus strand of WOVY01003955.1, from coordinate 518,961 downwards.
TAAGGCGGAATAACAAAGCTGGTTGTGGAGCCAAGAGTTAAATGAGAAATAAGAAAATCAGGAAAGAATGTAAGGAAGAGAAGAATAAAAACAGTTGGAAACCATAATAACCAGATTTCGATGTCGTGTCCCCCCGTTAAATTTCTATTCACATAGGGCTGGTCTGGGGATATCACCACAATGCAACTTTTGTTCAGAATTGGAAACAATAGAGCACTATTTTTTATCATGTCGCCGATACAAATTGCTTAGGAAAACATTCTTAGCCCTTCCATTCGCTAGCCTACGGTTGAACTTATCTGCAGAAAACATACTTTCCTTCGGTGCTTACGATCTGGGCTTCAGCCACGAGAACGTTTTCTACGCAGTTTACAAGTACCTGAATGAAAGTAAAAGAATTAAGCTTTTAATTGCGTGATTATTAATCATGCAAAAAAACTAATAATAATTCCAACGAACACAAGAGCATTGTTTAACTATCCTGATTCTTATTCAAAGTAATGAATAGTTGTCTTATCTGCACGAGTGACAAGCAACTATTGCATTCCATTCATTCTGACTAGGGTGTCTTTATTTTTTTTCATTCTTTTTTCTGGTGGGTGGTTTCGATATTAAAAAAAACTTACCTAATTAAGTAATCGATTCTTGGCCAATCCCCCTGAGTGGGTACGAGCCATGTCTGTGGATTCATCATCATCATCATCATCATCATCACTGGCGATTTGCAGCGCGAAAAGTACGGTTTCAGCCGTGAAACGTGAACGACTTCAGGTCGCGGGGTGAAACGGGAACGTCTTGAAGTGCCTTCTGGGAGAACCTCGTATGTGACGTCGCTGAGACGTCGTACGACCTTGTAAGGGCCGAAGTAGCGGCGAAGAAGGTTTTCTGAACGGCCACGTTGTCGGATAGGGGTCCACACCCAGACTTCATCACCGGGCTTGAAAATAACGTCATGGTGACGAAGATTGTTGCGGCGTGCGTCTGCGGTTTGGTGATGTTGAATACGGTGAGGAGCAATTTGACGGGCCTCTTCTGCACACTGCGCGAATTTGCCGGCATCGGTGCGGTATATTCCTAAGTTGTCGGGCAGGAGCATGGCGTCGGGCATCGTCGTGAACTCGCGACCGTGGACTAAGCGAAAAGGTGTGAAACCGGTGCTTTCTTGAACAGCACTATTATACACAAAAGTTACGTAGGGAAGTATGGCGTCCCAGTTCTTGTGATTGATGTCCACATACATTGACAGCATGTATGCAATTGTCTTATTCAGTCGTTCAGTCAGCCCGTTTGCTTGCGGGTGGTAAGCCGTTGTTTTACGATGTTCCGTGCCACTTAATCGCGAGACATCCTGCAGCATCTCTGCGGTGAAAGCTGTCCCACGATCAGTTATGATGACAGCTGGAGCACCGTGACGTAAGACGATGCTGTTCACGAAAAATTGGGCGAGATCTGCTGCGGTTGCTTTTTTAAGCGCCTTCGTTTCACAGTAACATGTTAAGTAGTTGGTAGCGACCACAATCCACCGGTTTCCAGACGAAGACGTGGGGAATGACCCCAGCAAGTCCATGCCAATCTGATGAAAGGGCGCCTTTGGTGGGCCTATTGGTTGCAGTAGTCCCGCTGGTCGTAAAGGTGGAACCTTATGTCGCTGACAGTCACGACATGTGCGAACGTAATGCTTCACAGTCTTTGCGAGACGTGGCCAGTAGTAGGAGCGTTGAATCCGTTGCAGCGTGCGCGTATAGCCGAGGTGTCCGGACGATGGCTCATCATGACACGCACGTAAAATGTCACCACGAAGCGCGTAATTGGTTCCGCAAGCAGATACATAGCTTGTGTAGGATGAAAGTTATTTTTGTAAAGCACTCTATCGCGGAAACAAAAGAAGCATAGCGAGCGTGCAAAGCTTCGAGGAGGGTGGGAATGGCGTCCTTCCAGGTAGTCAATGAGCGGAATGAGCTCCGAGTCGTGACGCTGTTGCTCAGCCAAGCGGGTTGCTGATACGGCAGAAAGAAAAGTGTCGTCGTCTTCAAGGTCAGTGTTGGCATTTTCGACTGGTGCACGAGAGAGACAGTCGGCGTCGGCTTGTTTCCGCCCAGATTTGTGGACGATGATGACATCGAAATCTTGTAGCCGAAGGCTCCATCGTGCTAGACGACCTGAGGGAACTTTGAGATTTGTGAGCCAACAAAGGGAATGGTGGTCGCTAACTACCCTGAATGGGTGGCCATACAAGTATGGGCAGAACTTTGTTATGGCCCAGACAACCGCGAGGCATTCCTTCTCGGTTGCAGAATAGTTTTTCTCCACTGGGGATAACGTTCTGCTCGCATAAGCGATCAAGCGCTCTACGCCATTATGCCACTGAACTAATACCGCTCCTAATCCAACGTTGCTGGCGTCAGTGTGCAATTCCGTGTCAGCGCTTTCGTCAAAATGACCCAGTACAGGCGGAGCCTGCAGGAGGTTTCAGAGGGTGTCAAACGCATAACACTGACCCAAACAAACGAGACACCGTCTTTTGTAAGCTTGTTGAGGGGTTCAGCAATCTTCGAAAAGTTTTTGACAAAGCGCCTGTAATACGCACAGAGCCCCAGAAATTGGCGTAGGTCGCGCATATTTGTGGGCACGGGAAAGGCGGCAACAGCACGAGTTTTCTCCGGATGCGGGCGGATGCTGGCATGGCTCAAAACGTGACCAAGGAACTTCAGTTCTTAATATCCAAAATGACATTTCTCTGGTTTGAGAGAAAGCCCCGCTGTTCTGATTGCCTGAAGTACTGCATGAAGGCGTTGGACGTTTTGTTCAAACGTGCCTGCGAAGACCACGACGTCATCAAGGTAAACAAGACGTGATTGCCGTTTGAGCTCTGTGAGAACCGTATCCATCATTCTTTGGAAAGTAGCTGGCGCTGAGCATAGACTGAAAGGCAACACTTTAAACTCGTACAGGCCGTCGGGAGTAATAAACACCGTCTTTTCGCGGTCGCGCTCATCCACTGCGGTTTGCCAGCAGCCGCTACGTAAATCGATGGAAGAAAAGTATTTAGCGTTGCGTATACGGTCCTACGAGTCATCTATCCGGGGTAGAGGATAAACGTCCTTTTTGGTGACCTTGTTCAGTTTATGGTAATCAACGCAAAAACGCAACGTACCGTCCTTCTTCTTTACTAGCACTACTGGCGAAGCCCAAGGACTGGTTGAGGCTGGTTGACGTCGTCCTGAAGCATCTGCTGGACTTGGTCACGTATAGCGTCTTGCTCTTTTTGCGACACCCTATAGGCGTGTTGTCGGATGGGTCTCTCGGTGGGTTCCGTGATGATACGGTGCTGAGCAAGTGGTGTCTGTTTAACCTTTGACGTAGTGGCAAAGAAGTCTTGAAATGAGCGGAGTAAACGCAAAAGGCTTTCTCGTTGAGACGAAGGTAGTCTCTCGTTTACGTCGAGAGTGCTCGTGAACGCCTCGTCAGGGTGGCCATTCGATGAAAATAAAGCTAACGTGGGCGAACTATCAGCATCGGCAAGTTCTTCACAATATCCAATGGCAGTGTGTCGCGTTAGGTGGCGATATTCGTCGCTGAAGTTCGTGACCAGCAGGTGAACATGCCTATTGCTAGGCTGAACGATTCCTTGGGCAACACAGATTTCTCGTGAAAAAAGGAGAGACAAATTGGCCTCTGCAATTACCGCGTCAGACATGTCCTGTCCCAATTCTACTTCGACAAACAGGCTGCTTCGAGGTGGGAGAGCCAGAGAGTCGTCGGTAACACGAATTGCTCTTTTCCGGAATTGTGTACTGTCAGTTGCAGCGCAAAAAGGATCCTCGAACGACACAAGTAATTCACGGAGATCAATGACGGCGCCGTATTCACGAAGGAAGTCCATTCCTAGAATGACTGGCCGAGAACACAAGCGCAATACGAGGAAAGAGCCTGCAAATGTCGACGTACGTATACGAATGCGTGCCGTGCACATACCGGTAGGCATCACCAAATGGCCCCCTGCCGTGCGCAACTGGGGTTCTTGCCATAGTGTGGTAACCTTCCTCAGTTCAGATGCCAGTGCGGCGCTCATTACGGAATAGTCGGCGCCGGTGTCGACGAGGGTGTTGACAGCATGATTGTCGACGAAGACGGCGATTTCGACAGAAACAATCTTTCTGCTGTCAGAGAACACTGCAAAACCGGAATGGTCCTCGTCTGGTCATTGCGTCGAATGAGGGTCTTTTACAGTTCGCCGGGCCGCGACTTCACCCCCAGAAGTCACCGTTCCTAGTTTCCACTGCGGGGACTTGGTGACCAGCTCCTGAAAGGAGCGGAAGACGATGAAGGCAAACTGGGTGACGTAGACCGGCGAGGCGACGGTGAATTCGACTGGTGGTGCTGAATAGTCGAAGGTGTTCGCTGGCCCGTGAGATAGGCTTCGATTTTGCGGGGGCGCTCACCGTAGCACGGGCATCGAGCATCAGGATGGAAGTCGCGGAGACCTCGTTGCCGGTATTGACAGTTCCTGTATACGTGACCCACTTCGCCGAAGTGATAGCAGAGCGGACAGTTATCCGAGGTGCACCACGTGCTTGCCTTGCTACCACTTTGTCTTGAGGTAGACTGCAGATAGGTGAGTGTGCTCGGGAACCTTGAGCCGTGAGGTGGGCTTGAAACAGTGGCGTGGAATGACTGCATAGCCTGGTACCTGGGCCGCATAGCAGGATCTGTAGCCGGTGGTGCAGGGGATGGCAATGCCGCTGCGTATGTCAGGACTGGCACCTCGGGAATCGGTGGTGTGATTAGGGTCAGGGGTGTGACGGCCTGCCGGACGTCTTGTTTGATTAGATCCACGAGGGCAGACACAGGTTGATGGGATCCCACCGCCTAAAGCTGTCGCAGTTCGTCCCGAACAATACTTCGAATGAAGTCTACGAGGGCCTGTCTCTCGCTGTCAGAGCCGATAGGGCATGCGGTGGCCGGGATCTGGCGTTCGTATTGGGATGACCGCTGCTGCAGTGTACGTTCCATAGTGGTCGCCTCACTGATGAACTGGGCGACTGTCGTTGGTAGATTGCGCACGAGCCCAGCGAAAAGCTGTTCTCTTACTCCGCGCATCAAATGCCCCACCTTTTTTTCCTCGGGCATGGCGGGGTCCGCGCGCTTGAAGAGCCGAAGCATGTCCTCGAAAAACATGGATACTCGTTCGTTCGGCTGCTGGTTTCTGCAGGATATGGTTTGTTCAGCCCTCTCCTTCCTCTCAGTGTTCTCCTTCCTCTCAGGCGTCACGGAGCTGACGGCTAAACAATCGCCAGGTTGCAAAGGGCTACACTCTTGCCAGGTTGCAAAGGAGCCCTCGTGGTTCTCGTACCACGTCTTCGCAGAATCCTCCAAGTAAAAGTAAACTCGGCGCAGCTTGCGAACATCGTCCCATTTGATGATACAGGCAACCCGATCAAAGTGGGCGAGCCAGTCATCAACATCCTCGAAGATATCTCCATGGAACGGCTTTGGTGTCTGTGGCGCATGAAAAACATGGGCGAGAAGAGAACCATGGGCATCGCTGGTGTGGACCACCTGGCTTGTCATCGGAGTTGCCAACTTTCTGGGTGTTGATGTCAAGAGACCAAATTCAGGGGGTAACCCACGCAGGCGGCGGCTGCTTCTTGCTCTGGGAGATGTAGCTGTCTCCACGATGGCTGACACAGCCGAAGTACACGTACCCAACGTCTCCACCAGTAATGTCGCGAGCAAAAAGACCTGTATCCAGAAGTTCACTTGAACCAGAGCAACGATGATGATGATGATGATGATTCCACAGCCGTGGCTCGCACCCAGGAAAAAGAAAGAAAAAAGAACAGACACCCTAGGCAGAATGAAAGGAGTGCAATAGTTGTTTGTCACTCGTTCAACGAAAACGTTCTCTTCTTCTTCGTAGCCCAAAACGGGTATGAGCCACAGCGGCTCGTTCATCAATGGTGGCAATATATTGCAGTATTGCCACTTTTCGCCAAAGCAAGAAATATATATAAGAACAAAATGAGTAACCTATCAAAGTTTTGAAGAAGATATTAGGAAACCTTGACAGAGACTAGGAGACCTTTACAACAAGAAAACACTGTATCATTTGAACTGATCAAACAAGCAGTAATATATAAATTATCTACAGCATCACAGTTTTCCTTGGGTGCCTGAAGTTCGAAGTCCCATCTAGGCAGCTGAAATTTTTTTTTGAAAAATCGAATGGCCCACTAACTACTTCTCACAAGTGCATGTACCTGCACAAATTTTTGAGCAAGATTGGAGATAGTCGAGTTTGCCTGGGTATGCTTGATTTGAAATGACCAAATACATCTGCAATGGCCACTTGAATGGCTGGACACTTGGGTTAGAATGACGCAGTGTCACCCTTATAGAAACACACAACATGCCCTATTGCAACAACCAGCGCCACTGGGTACCTGTGTCACACGCCATGCCTGATTATGGGCCCAGTGTGGTGCTGGTATGAGTGCCTCCCAGCGCATGTACTGGGACGCTGGTTTCAGTAATCTGCGCAAAAAGGCTTCTAAAGAATAAAACGGGGGTGCCCATTCGCCATAAATAAATAAACATATAAGTAAAATAACGCGCATTCACAAAAAATTTCCGAAAATTATAATTGAAAAAAGAATAAAAACATTGCATGTATTTGAACTTGCTACCTCCTGATCCTTAATCGGGTACGCTACCCACTACGCCACGCCTGAACGTGCTTATAGGGTTGTAAAACGACCACTTATCCGAAGGACGCGCCATTTAATTTCATGTTTGCAAGTCACATAGTCAAGACTGACAAGATATTCATTTTCATATAACGATATTGTCTTGAATTAACAGTAAAAAACGGCTTCCGGGCACCGAATGACGTGCAAATATTAGCAAGAGTGCAAAGTTCTTTGAAGCATCTACGTCTTAACTCTGAAAAATCTCGAATTGACTGGAAAAGCAGCCACAGATTGTCAGCTGTTGCTGGTGATAGCCTTTTCTCCTTTGATAGTCGTTTCGACCACTTGCTACTGGTCAACAAGTACAGATAATTTACATGTCTCGTTTGGTAGATATCCACGCACACGAGTTAATACAGAGTATTTTTTTCGTGCAAGAGACGATGTAGCAGTACACATCCGGTGTGCCAGATTACATATTTGCAATTATTTCAATACCTGCAACTAAGAAACCACCGAAGAAATGAATATTGCAATCCGCTGAAAAAGTTTGTTAGTATGTTAGTTCACTAACGCGTACCAAATTGCTAATTCAAAATTGCGTGTTCTTACGTACGAGTCAGAGAAGTACCGGCTCCTTCGCTCAGAAGGAAGCTTTCGGTGACAGCCTACGTACTGAAAGCATGACACATCGATTGTCGCCGCTCCGTGTGCGGGTACTGCACACGCGGATAAATGATTGATTTAGGCTCAGGCATCTCTAAACTGTACTTTACAGTCATTCCTACACTTTGTAATTGTGTCTACTTAAAGTAAAAAGCGCCGGCATAAGGTATACCGACGAGAGCGGCATGATAGGCCTCGCTGGCACGGGGCACTGGGTAAGGCTGCGTTCAAAGCTACTGAGTTGCGATGCTTGAAGTTTCTGCATTTAAGGTTCGCAATATTTCTGTTACCTGAACTGTACCTGAAATAAGTGGAAAGTCAATCAATGCCAGATATGCATTTACGGAGCGGCGATGGCGAGCTACAGCCGTTTTTCTGGCCTGCGCTGGCAGTAAACAGCGGGAATGCCAGTGTACAGATATATGCAGTCAGATCAATACCAACAAATAAAAAAAGACCGGTAGAAATACCAATGCAATCAGCTGAAAGCGTATGCCAGAGATTCATTTTAAGAAGGCGTACTAAATTACCAACTGAAAATTGCGTGCTGTTACATATCAGTCGAAGAAGTACCGGCTAAGTGTGACCGGCAGCTTTCAGTGACAGCCTGCGTAGCTGAAAGCGCGCGACGTTCGATCGTCAGTGCTGCTTGTGCGAACATCGACCCAAGGCAAAATAGTTGATTTAGGTTCATCGATGTCGAAACTATAGTTTACAGTTATTCTCACACATTAAAGTTGTGTGTACACGAAGCAAGAAGCGCTGTTAACATATATACCAACGCGGCGGCACGACAAGTTTAATGATCGCTGGGCCGGGCACTGGGTAAGACCGCTTACGTATGCTCAGTATCTGTTAAAAAATTACGTATGCTCGATATCTGTTAGGGTAGCATCTCTCCCTGCCATTGAATCAAGCGCTTTATAATAAACGACACCAAAACAAACCACGGCACACGCTACAATTAACATGCACGCTGCAGCTGTGCTAGTAGAAACATTGCGTGCTCCAGTTTTCACTAGCGCTCGGAGTGAAAATTGCTGCGCTTCCAGTGCTTCGCAGTGCGTACCAGCATCACTGCGGTTGAACCAGCGCCCGTACCAGAGCGACACAGCTTTTTCCCAGTGCTTACAGCGAAGTGACAGTTAATACAGGCGTGTACAAGCTTCTCCAGCGTGTACTAGTGCGAAAATGTACTGGCATCACGCTGTTTTTTGCAATATATTGCCTAAATAGCGTGATGCCCGTACACTTTTGTGGTGTTCTTTTAGAGCATAGTTTGTTTTATAGCCGTTTTTTTTCAACGCGTATGTCAGTGGGAATAGCTTTACTAGATATTTCAAGAGAAATATAAAGAAAACAATGCTGAGCAGGCACAAATTAATAAACTCGTGTGCTTCTTAACAGAAAACTTTTTTTGAGAAAAGGAGACAGGAATGCAGAACTGTAGTTGAAGTTTGCTGTCATAGGCACAATGTTATCAGACAAGTTGCTCATGCAATAAATGGCACAATTTAAGCCTTTCAGACGTTATGCATGCCCTTGTGAAAACCACTCGTTTTCGTTATTTGCATCAAGTAGAGGCTAAGCAAGTGCAAAATATATCGTACATTAGATAATTTGTACCTCCTGTATGATTATTTGTGTTCATTTAACCTCATTTTGCAGTGTACTAATACATACGATAAGTTTTATGAAGGCTTTACCACGTTAGACGAATCGCGCGATGTGCCGCTTCCTGCAAGCAATGTGAAAAATCAAAAAAATTTCCTTGCTCAAAATTGAAAACGAATTCGCACTGTATTCCTAGCCATAGATCATATTTTATTTGTGCCAAAATACGTATCACTTACTCAGCATAACGTTGTATTTATTCGCAACTTTATTAGAACGAGTTACTGTGACGCACAATCAACAATTATGTTGTTGTTTTTGTTGCAACAAAATAATGAGTACTTTGAAGTATCATTGTAGTGATTTGACACATTTACAGATATTTCTTCGTAGTTGGCGGCTGAAAGGGTTAGAGGTGAAGGTATTCAACTAACAGGAATATGTCTGGCAGGGTTTTTAGACCTAAAGCGGCTGGCGAACCTGATTAGTCGTATAATTAGCAAAGCACTGAACCTTCTCATTCTGACACAGCCTCATTCTTGAATTTTAAGTGCATTCTACTGCATATATTACAGCTAGGAGACGATCAAGTAAAGTTATAGAAGAACGAAATTTTCGTTAAAAAATTCATCATTATGCAAGGCCACTATACACAGAATTTCCACAAGCATACTTGCCAAAACGTTTGCTTCAGTGACACTTCACGTTATCGAACTTTTCACCTCTTCAAGCTTCCATCTTTCTAAGCATTTTTGCCATGGATGAGAACAAGATAAGCTACACACGTCATGTTCTGAGCAAAAAATTTCTATATGACCTACACACATATGACATCAAGAAAGACGTGGTGTTTCTGGCAACCACTCCAGGCTCTCACCTGCATGGTGGGAGTTCAGAAGCCAAAAATCAGTTAAGCTCAAGAGATACAATGAAAAATGTGAACACCTGACATACTTATCTTAATTAAACATTATAACAAAACTTTTAAGCGCTCAGCTATGACTAAAGGACATTCTACAACTTCCACATTGCATTCTTTACCACAAGCAGCTGGTGAATCAGTGTCCATTACAAGCCACATCGTTGAAAGAGAAGAAATACACGACCAGACAAAAGAATAAATGAACCAACCTTTCGGCTTCCATAAAAGCCTTATTCACAATGAGGCCAAGAAACTGTGGCTTCGTTGCTTGAGTAGAGTTGGCCTGGACATGAAATTTGAGGTATTAGTATAAAAGACATAATTGAGGGTCTGGTCTGCCTTTTCAAATGACAAGCATGGGTTACCAAAAACGTTAAATTAAGTTGACAAAATTTTGAAAAAAGTGAGATATTGAGTACATACGAAAGTTGCAGAGATGTCCATGTCCAAATACGCTTGAAGTTGACCTGTCTACGCCAGAGGGTGTCTGCTGACCCTTCAGACCTGGCCTGTGAACCACAGACGATTGAAGCTATTAGCAATAAGTCAATCATGTCTTTTTGACAGTTACATGCAGTAACTTGCACACAAACGTGCACGCATTTGACGCATCTCTTAGAGTCCTCCAGACTTTACTGTGTTTAAATGCTTGCACATGTGGGTAACTTTGCACTTGAACTCCAGCTTGCCAATTTTTACAAAGTTATATCTGCTCATTTCATAGGCGCTAAATTTTCTTTTAAATGGTTCAGTCAACACATGCACGTGATCGCTACAATGTTTCTCGAAATACAGTCTTGTCTTTCCGATCTTGGAATTTTCCGCAATTCATCTACGCTTGCGTGAGCATTTACAAGATAAGGTCACTTCGATTGCGATTCGTCAATAAGGAAATTGCCCAATTGCAATCAGATATTAACGCCTGTCTTCTATCCCGGCTAGGAATTGATAACCAGAGCAAAAAAAATTGGCAGATCCCACGTACAGTTGGAATCACTCATATGCGAAGTACAATCGAGGAAGCTTGAGATGTCTTTTTAAAATCAGCACAACAATACGAGGCGGAGGTAAATGATGCCGTACGTGGCTTTCATGTCATGATTATCACGTTGGGACGTGTCATTTATTTTCGTCATCTATTCCCGTCACCTGATAACAAATTCGATATATGTGCCGCTAGCGAAACGGCTGCGGAACGCTATGGGCGTAGCATTTAGTATTATTTCACACGACATGAGTATCATGATTATCATGTTTGGACAAATCATATACCTTCGTCATCCGTTCACGTCCCGTAATACCAAACTTGGTATATATGAAGCTACTGAAACGGCGGCGAGTGCACGTAACGTTGACACGCCTCCACGCTGGGCGCAGCAACGCTATGCTAGCAAAACGTGAGCACTCTGTTGTCTGACATTAGGCGCGACATGCGTGTATTGACAAGTCCCAGCGCCAACCGGCTCAAATAGAGACATGCTGCAATTCACGACGACGACGTTACCTAAACAGCACCGCGTCTGCTTAGCTTCGTGACGGAAGGACGCTGTCTGCGCTGAAACGCGCATGCGTCAAAACAACGCACCCCAGCATGAGCCTGCGAGTATATGCAAGGCGAATCGGCGCCTGGTGTGGCATCGCCAACGTGATGCGACGAAACCGCGGAGCAAGGAAAGTAGGAGAGGGCATGCCCAGCCGGCGCGCTACGTGAAAAGTGTGAAGGAAATGACATCATGGCAGCCATTTTCACTGGGCACAATGGCGGCGTTGGTATGGTTATGTTTTCCACATTAGAGCTCGTCTAGCAGTGAGCAGCCGCGGCTGGCGGTGGCATGTGTGCCTCCCCAAGTCTCGTGCTTTGCCGTGTCGGACTATATCCGTGCTCTGTGCCGAGTTATTGGTTGCGCTGTGTTCTCCTGGTAGTTATTGTACTCTTAGCAACGTTTACAAATCCTTTAGTCTATCAAGAGGTTTTAGAATTGCGTAGAACGAGTGCATATCCATGTGTCGTGCGGCGGATGACGCGAATGAAGCATTAATTGTTCCGAGAAATTGCGTTGGGCACCATAACGAAGCGAAAGGGCGACGAACGCCTTACAGGTCAGTGACGGTTGGGTAGTGCTCCTGCTTGTGAGAACGGACGATGCTGTTGAGCCCACGAAGACGCATTCAGGATCATGTGAACATACGTAATATTGTGTTGTGTGTGTACAGTAACAACTTGCATGTGCGTATTAAAACATTTTTTGTTCCGCTTCGTTTACTCTCCACCAGCATTGCATGTAATCTCAACGTAAACGCAACCACGTTCAAGTGTCACTTGCACCGTGCTCAAGGTCACCAAGGTCGATGAATGCTGACGCCAGGGAGTTTCAAGCGGAACACAGACACAATGGCCGCAAGCTGCGTCGGCCACGATGTGGAATGCAACCGTAGAAGGCACACGACCGATCGTGTTGTCTGTACAGTCGCCGAAATAATGACGTGAAAACACTCGCCGTTTTCAGTGCTTGTAGCGCGCGTTCTCTTGTACTTGCTTCGTAGTAGGTGAGCTGTTACTCGCAGTTAACTCCCGGACAAAATGATTTCGCCGAAGGTGTCGTGCTGGCCCAGAGTGTTGAGCCCTGTTTCATTAGTTTCATGTCGTCATGACACGCGCGCTGCGTAGCTCACGTGCTTTCTGAGCCGGAGAGAGAGTCATGCCATCTGCTTTACATTCGAATGTAAAGAGAAAAGAATTTGCCCAGTAATTATGGCCGACTTCCGGCTTTATCGCCGCTTCGCAACAAGTGACGTCAGGGCCTCTCCTACTTTTCCTTCCTCCGTGGACAAAACGAACGCCGGCGCGCACGCGCGCTGTGTCACGTCGAAGTGTTTTGGCGCCTGCAGTGTGTTTCATATATATGTTCTCATATGACACGCATCTCATGATTACCATGTTTGCACCAGTCACATACCTTCGCCGTTCATCAATGTGACGTAATGCTAAATTTGGCATATGTGAAGCTAGCGAAACGGCCGCGAGTGCATCACGAGTGTGGCATGTCAAGTGTTTACATGACACGCAACTCATGATTATCATGTTAGCACCAGCCACATACCTTCGTCGACCACTCACTTTTTGTAAAGCTATATTTGGCATATGTGAAGCTAACAAAACGACTGTGAGCGTACCATGAGCGAGATGCGTAGTCATGAATCATGACTTACATGACAGCATGTGATGATTTCAACGTTAAGGTCTGTCACTTGTGCTCGCCATGCAGTCATGTCATACCATGCCAATTTCGCAACATGTCATGTGAACGAAGCCGCCACAAGACCAGCGAGACCCTGAAACACAAATCATGACGATAATAACATACATGTCATAATAGTCATGTTATGACTTGTCGGTTATGCTCGTCTTAGAGTCAGGCTATGCCATACCTTATCTGGTATCGATACCATTAACGAAACGGCCAGTAGAGCTAAAAGTCAATGGCGGCTGATAGATAGATAGATAGATAGATAGATAGATAGATAGATAGATAGATAGATAGATAGATAGATAGATACGCTCAAAGTCGCCGAAGCTCGCTAAGAAACGATTCGCATTTAAAAATGCGCAAGAAATGCAGCTTTCGGCTACAGCACAAGGCGATCGCAAAACCGAGAAAGAAATTGCGCATGAGATGCAGTTTTCAGCTGCAGTGCTAGACAAAAAAGGTTACAGCTTTGCCGCAAAGGCGAAGCAATGAACGTGATAGCAACAAATGGGAAGGTCACGCGCAGAATCGCAAGTATATCTAAACGAGCCCCGAGTTTCTCGCGCACAAACGACGTACGAAAATTCCTCACAAATACAGATGAACGCGAACAAGCGTATCAGTTGTTGTTTCGCCTTGTCCGAAAAACACAACCTTTTTGCAAACGGTGGATGTTTGATGGTTGCAGTGACCTGTCCGCGCACGGTAACTACAACAGAATACGTGCGAGACGTACGTCCTCCCCAGTGCGAAATAAGGGCGCGTGATTGAGCGTACAACCTCTTAAGTGCTATCCACTGGCAAGCATACGCACGCCCCTGCGCATAAAAAGCGTCTAGTTACGCCTGTGGAGGAAAAGGACACGCAACCACAGGCATGCGTCGACCGAGTCGACACGGGTTCAAGGCCAATGCACAGTGTTGCTTGATATTTTGGCCTAAAACTCTCTTAGTTCCGGGTAGAACGGCCCGTTCTTAAATGGAGCGTGTTCGAACAACGCCGAAGATATGATAGTGCGTTTAAATATTGATAGTGCTTCACCCGCCACAGTATCGACTATTTTGGAAGTAATTGACTTCGCAGTGAGCAAAATAACTACAGCGGTATGCACCTGAAATCAACATCGGTGTGTGCGCCACTCCCACGAACGTAAATACGTGTCTTGGATACTGCATGTCTATCATGGGCGTGCACAGGGTTCTCGTTACGTGAAGCGGGGGAGAATGTTAGCCTCCGTCTACCCTCTCCCTCTTATGTTAATATAAGGGCTGCCTTAGCGCCCCCCTCTCTAATATAATATTCTATGAAGCTGACGTTGTGCCCCACGCCACTTCGCGGACTAAGGAGCAGAAGGGCTTCTCCCCCTAGTTAGTTTCATAAATCAGGTTTATTTAAAATCAAGGTGTATGAATCGCCAGGTTTCTATACCTACACTGCCGAATTTATTATATTAATTGTGAATATCTTGGTAGAGTAGTACTTTTACACTCCATATTTGACAGCACACATTAGCCTAATATTCGCGCCCCAAAACTCATGATGTGTCAGATTTCGGACGTAAGACTACAATATAGCCTTGTGTGCTCAAATTTGGGTGCACGTTAAAGAACCCCAGGTGGTCTAAATTTCCGGAGCCCTCCTCTACGGCGTCTCTCATAATGATATCGTAGTTTTAGGATCTTAAACCCCACAAATCAATCATCAACAACATAGCCTTATGTAGAGAGGGCTTTCGGATGAAGTCTGCGATAGAAATATCCTTTTATGTGACAAAGCACACCTGGCTCCTAATGATCCAACAGATATTGGCCATAATATAGGACCCACATATTCCGCAGAATGCTTCTGGCCATTTTTATGTAATTGAAGTACGCTTTGACACAACTCACTGTGCCTGACGCTTCATGATGTGACAGACAATGGTCATAATACTGTAACTGCGAGATTAGGGCACACGATCGAGCGTACTCTCCCTTAAAGGGCCCCTCACCATGTCCCATACCGAAATTTACCTAGACAGTGGAAGTCGTTGGGTGTCCGACGAGGAACGTTTTGTCACAAAAATTTTTCAGATAGGTTCATCACGAGCGGAGAAAACAGGGTTTTTGAAGCGGCGCGAAAGGAGGATGGGAGGAGGCGAGCTCGAAACACTCGCCGCTCCTCCGCGTAGCCTTCGCAAGCCAAATCTCTTCCACACCTTCTCCAGCATTTCACCATGAGATGATGTGCGCATGACGTGCCCAAACAAATCCGTCCGCTGAGCACGCGAGCAGCTTTGTTTAATGACCAGCGTTATTTTGTGGTCTTCAGCCTGTTTCTGCGGAATGGTTTGAAAACGCTGGCTTAAACGCGGTAGAGTAGATGAGCACAATGAGTGCGCGAACGAGTAGGAGCGTTCCACGGTGGTCGTCTGCTCAATGCGCTGACTTCGGGGACACGAACGCATGCGAAACGCTGGCACATCAGCCCCGCATCTCGTGTTATTTCACTGGAAAAAAAGAAAAAAAAAACACGTACAATTTTATTGCGTCTCTTTATTTATATTAAGTTTTAATAATCTCTTAAAGCAACAAATACATAAACTGCGCCTGTTGTGGTAATATTTTTTTGCCATGTCACGTGGTATACTGTCGACAACGTCAGAGCAGACTCGTCTACGTAGGGGACCATTGTCATTGCATTTCCGTGTACGTAGGGCCATTCTTACGCTCACGTCATGTCCTCATTCTCTACGCGTTCGTCGGCAGAGGGGAGGAGAGCAGCTTTGATCTTGAAATTTGACTGATTTTCGCGGCGGTTGCGTTGCAAATTTTTGCAGACGTGATTATGAACACCTCTTCTACGCATTGCGCTTGTCAGCTCAAAATTGCCATACCTGGTGAGTGGCCCTTTAAGTGCCAAGCACTTTCACGCGTACGCACGTACCTACGCGTCAACAGCGTTGAGTGCTAAGACGTAGACTCACGCCTCGTGTGGACAGGAACTTCCGAGCAGGCCCCCTTGAATCTCGTGTCGTCCAGATATTCTTTGAGGTTTCTTTATGTGTGTTCTTGTCCTCGACTCATATAACGAACGTCTTCGTGTTAACAGGTTGTATTAAGTGCGTCAGATGACCTAGGCCCATTGAGCAAACCTCTTACTTACCCCAATTCTGATAATCGACAAAGGCTTCCGGACGTTGTCTGTAGTCAAATTATTCTCTTACGCGACAAACCACACCCGACACTTCGTGATGTCACAGAAATCAATCATAGGATTGCAAATAAACCCTGTATGGAAGGCTTTTGATGACCTGTGTATTAGATATATCCTCGAATGCAAGAAGGCACACCTCGCTCCTATTGATGCAACAGATATTGGTCATGAGATAAAAATCAAGCACTGCGTAGAATGCTTCAAGGCAATGTATCTAGTTGAAATATGCTCTAACGACACTGACTGTGCCTGACACTTCACGGTGTCACAGATATTGCTCATAAGACTGCAACTGAATCCTGTATGGAAGACTTCTGAACATTGTTTGCAGCCAAAATATTCTCTAAATTGACAAACTACACCCAATACTTCATGAAAACACAGATATCGATCATAAGATCGCAACTGAACCCTGTAGGTACGGCCAGAGTCCTTCAATGCTGGTACGGCTTTAACATTGTCAGTAGTCGAAATATCCTCTAAAGCAACAACCACATCTGACACTTTTGGATGTCACAGATATTGATCATAATATATGCAAGGTTTTTGATGATGTCTCAAAATTTTCTCTCATACAAGAAAGCACACTTGGCTCGCAATGATGCAAGAGATATTGGTCGTAATATAGAAACCAAGCACTCCGTAGAAGGCGTTTAGGCATTGTTGGTTGTCGAAATATGCTCTAACGACACAAACTGTGCCTGGCACTTCATGATGTGACAGATATTGCTTAAAAGACTGCAACTTAATTTTGTATGGAAGTTGTGTGTAGTCAAAATATTCTCTAAAAACACAAATGGCACCCAACACTTCAAGTCATCACAATATCGGTCATAAGATTGCAACTGAGCCCTGTGCGAAAGACTTTTGAACGTTACCTGCAGCCAAAACGCCCCCCAAACCAATAAACCACATCTGACACTTTATAATCCAACAGATATGAGTCATAACATTGGAACAGAGTACTGCATGAAACGTTTTCGGATGCTATATTTATTTATTTTCAAATACTTCAGCCCAATGCGGGGCTACTACTTAAGTGGTGTATATAAATACAAAATAAAAACATCTAAACAGTAATGTCACAATAAGTGTGCCAATGTAAACAAATATCACTACCTCCTGACTGCAGTGCGGTAAAAAAAAGAGAAATAGAACATTATTATGATACAAGTGCCCCCGAAAATTCAGACGCATGGGTACCTTGAACCAAACCAAGTATATCAATTCAGTATTTGATAACTTTATTTAAACGTTGTTCGAGAACACTAAGTATTACTCTACGGTGGATTGTGATTGCAGATCAGTACTGTCTTGAAGTATTGTGCACTTTGTTGGTAGTTTAGATATTTTTCAACATCTACAAAATGAGTGAGTGAGCAAACTTCATTTAACCAGCGGATTGAAGCGTGGGCCTAAGCCGCGCCAGGGGCGGTGGATAGACCCTGTCTCTCAGCCGCCTCCCGTGCTCGCTGGATGGCCCATATTTGATCTGTCCGATCTGAGCTGATCAGCGCGGCTCTCCACCGCACCCCAAGCGGTTCTGGGGAGACTGCATTGGCGTCCTGTATCTGTGTGCGTTCCCATAACATATGCTCTGGGGTGGCGCGTCTCAGCAACATAGCTTACACGAATCGTCTGGGTATAGTTCGGGTAGATGCGATTTAGGTGCGTCGGGTTGGGAAATGTTCTAGTTTGAAGTCACCTCCAATCAACCTCTTGAGATCTGTCTAATGTGGAGCTAGGTGGTGGAAATCTGCGCCTAGACTTTTGGTAGAATTGCATAATGTCACAGAACCTAAACATTCTGTCCCTCTCCCACCACTCCTCTCCTTCCAGTACCTCCTATGAAGCTTCACCGCGAGTGCGGTGAGACCTCGCGCTACGCGGTGAACCTCCTCGTTGAGGTTGAGAATGAGGGACGCACACGGGGTGTGGGCTGGGAACCATATAATATACCTTTCTTCGAATTCCTCGAGTGATATGCGATTTGCTTTGCGGAGGAGTACGTTGGCTGCCTCTGGAGATAGTCATTCTCGTGCATTGTTACGAATTGCCGACTGCGAGTCGCTGATCACATACCTACACTTTGGGGAAATTATGGCCTGTGCAATAGCCACCTCTTCCGCGATTTCAGAATTATCCGAGCGTATGGAGCACGCGCTTAGGCATTTGCGGTCGGCGTTTATTACATCCGCAACGTAGGATTTGTGACTAGGGTACTTCGCTTCGTCAACGAACAACGCCTCCTTGTCTCTGCCGTAGGCCTTAAGTTGAGTTCCAGCACGGCTTTCTCTACTGCCCCGATTTAGTTCGGGGTGCGTGTTTTTGGGAAGATTGGGGACCTGGATCTTTTCCCTGATCACCTTTAGAACCGACACTTTTCTTCGTTGTTGCCTATGGTAATTTATCCCCAACTTGTCAAGGATACACCATCCTGTGCGCGTGCTGGCTAGTCTCTCCAACTGGGCAATCTGTTGCGGTTCTATCAGCGCCTCTAAAGTGTTATGTAAGCCCAGTTGAAACACTTTTTCGTTGCTGGTGCTATCTGGAAGGCCTAAAGATTGTTTGTTCGCCTTTCGTATGAGTGCGTTGATTTTGAGTTTTTCGGCTGTATACCAGTTTAGATATGCCACTACGTATGTAATAAGACTTGTGGCAAATGAATAAATAAGCCGGATGACGTTAGCCTCTTTCATGCACTGGTGTTTGTTTGTGACTCTCTTGATTAGCCGTGTTGCGTTGGTGACTTTGGTTACTAACCTCTTGACGGTTTCACCGTTTGTACGCTTAGACTCGATGATGAGTCCAAGGACTCTGATTTGTTGCACTATAGGAATAGTCCTGCCGTTTTTGGTGTGAATTTCGATCTCTTCGTAAGCATGGTCCTGGTTGCATCCCTTGGTGGTCTGCCGTTAGGTATGGGGTGATAGAGGAGATGTTCGGATTTATGTGGCGAGCACTCGAGGCCAGTACCTTTAAGATACTCCTAAATAGTGGTGAGGGCCTCTTGTAGTCTCTGCTCTATCTCTCCGTCACTACCTTCACACGCCCAGATGGTGATATCATCTGCATATATGGAATGATGTATTTCGTATATTGAGTTCAGCCACGCCGGGAGTCCTATCATTATGAGATAAAACAGCATTGGCGATATGACCGAACCCTGCGGGGTACCAGCACTGCCCGTAAGCCTTTCCTCAGATCTGAGTTCTCCCATTACGATGGATGCCATTCTGTTTGTTAGGAAGTCCTTGACATAGTTATACACTCTCGATCCTAAGCTTAATTGGCAGATATGATGGAATATTGCCGTATGCGATACTTTGTCGAAGGCTTTTTTAAGGTCTAATCCTAAGATCGCCCGGGTAGCCCTTGTTTTTTGTTGTCTGGAATCTGCTGTTTAATTTGCAGCATGGCGACTTGCGTGGAGAGCCGTGTGCGGAACCCCAACATGGAATCTGGGTATATTTCGTTCTCCTGAAGATAAGTGTTGATTCTGTCTAGAAAAGCGTGTTCCATCAGCTCTCCAGCACCAGTCGTTAGTGGTATGGGGCGTGAATTTGATAGATAGGGGGGTTTCCCGGGCTTGGGGTTGAGGATTGCTTCAGCTTTTCTCCACTGTTTTGGTATAGTGCCCTCGGTCCAGCACTCGTTATGTATATTATGATGTTCTCTATGGCTTAGTCGTCAAGGTTCTGTAGTGTTCTGTTAGTAATCCCGTCTGGTCCCGGTGCAGATTCGGTTTTTAGCTTTTGTAGCACAGCCCTGATTCCAGCCACAGTAAAATCCTCATCGAAGAGCTCGTTCGGGCCTCCGGAATATGGTCTGTGCTCTCTAACAGGCATGGCGGGAATGTACGTGTTGCTAGCCTCAGTGATAAAGCCCTCCTCACCGCTGGTATACAGGGCCACCAGTTTACGCAAGGTTGGCTTGTGTGCTGATTTGGTGTTATCTGGGTCTAGCAGGTGTTTGAGCATGCGCCATGTCTGACCAGAATTCATTTGGCCATTGAGACTATTACAAACCTGGTCCCATTGCTGTTTGCTTAGCTGCTTACAATGTTCTTCGATGTGTTTGTTAAGCTTGGCTATACCTTGCGCAAGGGCCTGCTGTGCCTCTGTCTCCGCCATCTGTTCTGCAGTGATTGCTTGGATTCCCACACATGTGTGCGAGACGGCTATCAATCTGCTCTAGGGGTGGACTTGAAGTGATACTTCATGTTGCCTCGCTGACGTCGTTATTGACATCTTTGATCCAATCTTCAATATTGCTGATAGGGTCTTGTTTTTTCGCGTTTCTGACTTTCCAAAACTTATCTTAGTCAGTCCTTCTAATCTATCTTTGAATTTCTGCGGCAGCCATGGTTTCTATCCTGATTTCTAATATTCGATCATCACTCCCTCGATTATTGAATGTGTTTTTCCATTTTGCGGTCCCCGTGTTACGAACTAGCGTTAAGTCTGGAGTGGTGTCTCTTGCAAGCCAAGTTCTCATACGCGTAGGGCAGTCGGGCTCAGTGATGAGAGTTAAGCCTGTTTCTTGAATATCCTGCCATAGCGTTTTTCCTTTGGCTCTTGTGCATCCGTATTCCCAAGCACTGTGTGAAGCGTTAAAGTCTCCATCTGTGACGGTTGGATTGGGTCCCGCTATATAAACGGCCTTCTTAAAGAGAAGAAGGAAGCCTTGTCGCACGCGTGTGGGATTGCTGTACGAATTTATAATAAATATTCTCGGAGTTTTTTTCCTTGTAGAGGTAAGTTGTACGAGTATATGCTCAATTTCTGTGATGCGTGTGCCGTGGAAGATTGCTACGAGTCCCTTCCTTACAAGATTGGTTAGTGTTCTAATATCCCCTGTTGGGAAGCCGATCGCCTGATATCCTGGTAGCTTAGCTAAACCATAATTTTCCTGGAAAATTAGAACATCCGGTTTGGTTCTGTCTCTAAGGTTTTGTTGCAGGATTGCTTTTTTCCCCTTATAGCTCCTGCAATTCCATCGCCAAATAATTAAGTCCCTTTTTCTGGGCCTCCGTATTTTGCTATCGAAGAAAGAGGAGGGTGAAAGGAGGCAGGCCTCATGAAATTAGTTGATGTAGCCACTGATGTCGTGCTCTGAGATAAGTGTGAGTTGTTTTCAGTGGTCATCGGAAGGTTGGTAGCTGGAAGTACCGGAGGTGTCCTAGGGTTGAGATTGGCTACGTTAGCTTTGAGTTTATTTAGTCTATTCATGATCATGAATATTGCAAGCGAGAGGTTGTTGGTTGCCTCTGCCTGTTCCTTAACTGCTTTCTGTATTTCGGACAATGCTTGATTAATGTTCGAGGTTTGCGCCATAGTTTTGTTATTGGACAACTGAGCTTTTTTTCAGGAGGTGACGGGGTACTGTCCCCGTCCATTCGGTTATCTGGCATTTCTTCGAGGCGCTCTTGGGCCACAAAACGCATTTGACTAGAAGTTCTATTTGTGCAGTTTTTAAGACTTCGAAACTCCCGAGTAAGCTGTGATATCAAGTCAAATGAAGTCAAGATCCTTGACGATGTGGCGCCTACCCACGCTGGGATAATAGCCAAGAACCGGATAGATGTGGCGCATACTCACGCTGGGGGATTGGCCAAGAACCGGATAGTTTTCATGAATTTCTTGTTTATTAACAGATTAAAATTAATCCATTTACGAAACATAAAAGAAAGATGCAACAAGACAAATTTGATGGTTGAATAGTAAATAATCTGTAGTGTAATGCAATAAAGCGTCGTACTCAATTTAGTATGAGTTTGGAAATTTCAAAATCTACCGAACAATAATTTCAACACTTAAACCTTTTTAAACTTTTGACGAACTTCAGCACTGCGTCAACCATCTTCCCGTCGCTGTGGCCTAGACACAAAGCCCCGAAAGAAAGCACATTTTCAATATTCAAATCTATTCCGAGAAGGTGGCTCCTAAAGTGTTTTTACGTAAGACAGAGAATCTATTACAATAAATGAGATAATGTTCAGTTGACTCATTTACTCCACAAACAGGACACTGAGGGGAGGCCACCAGACCAGCTGTGTAAATATAAATTCAGCTGTGGAATTTGACAGTGCAGTCTACTGATTGCGACTTCTGTTCCTCGCATTTGACATATTTTACTATTCCAATGGTATAACAAGTGCTTGAATTCTGCTATTGCTGTTAGTGAAGGTGTAGAAAATTCCTCTTACAGTAGTTTCCTTCTTAATATAGGGCCTATCAAGAATTTCGACGCCGGTATATCATCAATAACAGGCCTATTTAAAGATGACTTGGCCAGCGCATCTGCCATTTCATTCATATAAAGGCCCTTATGTCCAGGAACGCAGACCAGTTTGAAGAGATTGAGATGCGAGGGAACTAATGCTTTGAAAGCGTTCTGAGCATGCGAGTTCTCATCCGCAGTAAGGGAGGCACATACTGATAGTCAATCTGTTAAAATTATTGCGGTTCTTACTCAAGCAGTTATTTTACAGAGAGCTAAAATTATCGCAAAAAATTCTGCTTCAATTATGGGTATATAATCGGGAAGCCGAAGCGCAAAGGACCAGTCTAGGGCCGCAGAAAAACTACCAATTCCACAATTTTCTTCCCTTTGTGACGCATCAGTTGCTATGACTGCTTGTATTGGCCTATTTTTCAGGTAATCTCTTATTATAGCTTCTAAAAACTGAGCGTCATCAAATTTGAATTTTTTGGAAATATAACGTCAAACTGTAATTTAATTGCACTTCTATTCGTACTGATTAAAGGAACAGCATCAATTTGAACACATAATTCATCTAGAAAGCGCTGTATAACCAAAATTTGTGGTATACGAGATCTCTGTTAGTATTGTCCAAAAAACAAGTCAGGACGGTCAATAAAAACTGTTTCTAAGCGCCTTACCGGCGATTCATAGAGCCTAAAGATGCCTGTGTAGCTAACAATATAAAACGGGTCGCAAGTGAGGGAACCCTAGCTCTAATATACAAGATCTTGATTGAAACAAACTTGGAGAGACCGAAGCATAATCTCAAGGCTTGTCTCTCAATGACTACCAGAGGAGGTATCTTGTAGGCAGGTGCCCCCGCGTATAACACACACCCAAACTCAAGCACCGGGCGAATTGACATACAATACACTGAGATAAGAGTATTTCTCCGCATACCTAAGTGACTATTACGAATTTTGCTTAATATTCTCATCGCACGACCTCCCTTTGCTGCAATGTTTTCAATGTGTGTCTTCCAAAACATTGGTCGTAGGTAGCTGTTGTGTTTTGGGTTTTCGGTTTCGCAATGACATGTGAGGATGCCAGGAGGTGCTGCTCTGGCATCTAGGATTTCAAGGTGACTGTAAAATAAAAGGAGTGTGCGTTGGGTAACCGTGGAGTGCGGTTGTTGTTCTTCTCATCGGCGCTTCGCGCCAACCCGCGTGTGCGGGCTGGTCGGCGTCCCCGCCGGGCACGTGCATCTCTGTCGGCCGTCTTCTTCTTCTGCTTCGTCGGGAACAGCCAGCCGCAACACAGCGATGGCGACGAGGACGTGTAAGAACCCATTTCGTTCCCCGTGTTCGTCTTTGTCTTGCTTCTGACGAACCTACCCTGCTAACCCTAGACGCTCTTTGTTTTCAGCAATGTGGCTGCTGCGTGCTGCGTCGCTTCATTCCTTCTTCATTCAGCTACGCCGCCTCGGTCGTCTTCTTTAAACAGTGTACTGGCGTCATTTTCTTCTCGTGTGCACCTCTCCATTCTTCTTGCTTGAAATGGCATCTCCTATTTCACCTCCCCTATTTCTTCATTCGCCTGGAGACCCGCCACTTCCGTGGGCGGGCTGAAAATCGGTGTTTCAGGCCTACGCAGACGCGGCCGGGGAGGACGCCAGCAAGCCCAAGCGTCGCAAGGCTCGGCGGCTCAACGCGTTGGGCCCTGCCGGGTCGAAGCTCATTTATACTTCGACCGCCACTAACGCGTCGCCGAAGCCAGCGTCAGGCGTTGCCTTCAAGAATGCTGTTGCTCTTTTCGATGAGCATTTCAAAGATGTCTCGTGAGATTATCTCGCACGCGTATAATTCCAAGAAAGGCGACAATTGCCTGGCGAGCCAGTCGCCGAGTTCATTGCTTGTCTTCGAACGCTCGCCGCGTCGTGCGGCTTCGGTGCGCTCGAGGACGATATGATCCGCCATTAGCTTTTTACCGGGGTAGCCTCGCAAAACGTCCGCTGCCGCATGCTTCAAAAGGGCTCCTCGTTTTCATTATCCGAAGCCCTCTCGATTGCGCGAGAGAACGAGCTTTTTCGCTCCCAGTTTGAGCGATTCGCTCCGCATTCAGTGCAGCAACTTTCTGCTGCGGGGGGCCAAGGCGGCGGCTCTTCGTTCCACGGGACGCGTCAACATGGCGGCCCTTCATCTTCGTCTCAGCGCGGCGGCCAACATGGACGCCCGCCAGCACAGTCCTTACGTGGCGGCCAAAATGGCGGCCTCTCTGCATCGCGGGGGCGAGGGAGCCGGCAATACGGCGATCCCATTCCGCCTAATTCTGGTTTTCAGGAACAGCAGCGAGCTTCTAACTCGCGTTCGCAATTTTCTTCTCCAAGCGCAACCGCGCAGTGCTTTCGTTGCGGATCGGCACAGCATTTAGCCAATTTCGTGCAGGGTTCCGCGAGAAACCGCACTTGTCTTGCGTGCGGAAAAATCGGACATTTTGAGTCCGTATGCAATTCCCGTCCAGCAAATCTTCCTGAACCAGTTTCTTCGTCCGCGCCTTCG
This sequence comes from Rhipicephalus annulatus, assembly GCA_013436015.1. Taxonomy (NCBI): domain Eukaryota; kingdom Metazoa; phylum Arthropoda; class Arachnida; order Ixodida; family Ixodidae; genus Rhipicephalus; species Rhipicephalus annulatus. The sequence goes on along the minus strand of WOVY01003955.1, from coordinate 493,862 downwards.
AGCACTGCACAGACCAATACGGTCACTGTTTTAAATGTGGATAGCCTCCACACTACGTCCGAGCCCAGCATTGCAGCTTCAATGGGCCATGTGTCCTTGTCATTTCTCGTGGACACTGGTGCCTCAGTCTCTTTAATCAGTGCCGCTGACTTTCATAGTCATTTTTCCAACATTCGGCTTTGCCTTCACACGTCGTTCAACAAACATATTCCAAGAAAACGATTGATAATTTAGGTCAATTTACAGCTCAGGTCTCATATCGCAGTCGCACTGCTTCCATTACTTTTTATGTAACTGCCAATGGCCGCTCGCTTTTGGGACATAAAGCAATCAGGGCTTTGTCCATCAACATCGTCGGTGCGTGTATGACGTGTGCTCAAGTCGACGTCCAAGATGATCTTCCGGCCAACGCGCCTTCTGAATTTCACCACCTGCTTACCCGTGAACTGGTTTGTGTGCGCGGTTTTGTGCATAAAGTGATGCATCGACCAGGTGTGTGCCCTGTGCGTGCCAAGCTGCGCTGCTTTCCTCTTCTTCTTCGTGAGCAAGTCTCTGCGGAACTGTCTCGCCTTCAAGCCAGCGGAATCATCGAGCCTGACTCTGCACCTGATTGTAAAGGCTCTGAGTGTCTGTGCTTTCGACTGTGTTTCTCCACTGGTTGTCGTCAAAAAAAGATGATCCCTTCGACTATGCGTCGACTTAAGAGAACCGAACAAGACAATCGTCGTAGACGTGTTTCCACTTCCTCACATTGAAGAACTGCTTCATCAGCTCTCCGGAGCGGTATATGTCTCCAAGCTGGACCTCGCATCCGCTTATCACCAAGTTGAACTTTTGAGTGCAGTAGAGACTTAACCACATTTGTATCGCACGAAGGCTTGTTTCGGTTTCGCCGCGTGTGTTTCGGGCTTGCATCTGCCCCTGAAGTGTTAGAGAAAATGATGTCAATAATTCTTAAGGGTTGTGATGGTGCCCTTTGTTACTTGGATGACATTTTGGTGTGGGGACGTACTCGCGAAGAGCACGATGCTAACTTGCATACTGTTCTCAACCGCATCAGTGAATGTGGTTTGAAACTTAATAACAAGTGCATTTTTTCTGTGAATTAGTTACAAATTCTAGGACATATTGTCAATTCTCGCGGCTTGACACCTCTTGAATCTAAAGTTAAGGCCATTGTCAATGCCCCACGGCCTACTGATGCCAAAACCTTGCAATTTTTTTAGGTCTTGTTGGTTATTATGCCAAGTTTGTCCCTCACTATGCTGATGTTGTTGAACCACTGCGTACTCTACTTCGACAAGCACAGCCTTTTAACTGGTCAGCTGAAGCTTAGCAGAGCTTCTTTCAAGTTAAGTCAATACTGGCCTCAAAGCCAGCTGTTAGTATTTTCAATGAGAAGCTTCCCATCGTCATCACGACGGATGCGTCCGATGTTGGACTGGGAGCAGTGTTTTAACAACTCAGAGGTGATCAGCTGATCACTATCGCTTTTGCATCTCGTACATTACCCGTGCTGAAAGCAGATATTCAGTAGGAGAGCGTGAAGCTCTCGCGTGTCTTTTTGCCTGTGAGAAATGGCATGTTTACTTGTGGGGCCGGCACTTCACATTACGTACAGATCACCAAGCACTAGTTGGTCTTCTTTCTGCAGGATCCGAAGGCCGCCGCCCTGTTCGCATTTCCCGTTGGTGTGCTAAACTCATGTATTATAATTTCAGTGTTCAATATTGTAAAGGATCTAATAACGTGGTTGCTGATGCACTGTCGGGCTTTCCTCTTCAGATACCGGTTACTGAAGAGCGGGATGAGGAAGTTGTTTCATTAGTTACTTCCTGCATTACTAAAGCTGAGCTTCAGGCAGCTACAGCTGCAGATTTCACTTTGTCTCAAGTTCTCAAATATTTACGTGAAGGATGGCCTTCCAAATACACTCTTGCTTCTGAATTCTTGCCTTACTTCGCAGTCCGACAGGAACTGTCTTGTGTCGAGGACTGGCTTTTCTGCGATGAACGCGTGATTCCCCCTGCTTCTTTCCCTAACAAGCTAATACAGCTTGCCCATGAGGCCCATCCAGGCATTGTCCACACCAAACAGAATCTCCGAGACAGGTACTGATGGCCAGCCTTAAACAAGCAGGTCGAGCATGCAGTTTACAACTGCCATATATGTCATTCAGCTGACAAGTCTGCCAAACCTGCATTTTCTCCGCTGCAGCCAGTCCAGTGGCCTGATCGGCCTTGGCAGAAACTCGGCATGGACATCATCAGTCGTTTGCATAATCTTCCGCAAGATGCCCGGTTCAGTGTTTCTCTGATCGACTACCATTCCAAATGGCCAGAGCTTTGTTTCACACATACGGTTAATTCTGTGGTCATCATTGAGTTTCTGTCTTCAATCTTCAACCGGGAACGTTTTCCTGATGCCATAGTTACGGACAATGGTCCACAGTTTCAGTTCCAACAATTCGAGGCTTTTTTTCGACAACGAGGAATGCAGCACTTGAGGTCATCAGTTTTCTATCCCCAATCAAATGGGCAAATCGAGCGCTTTAATCGCGTTCTGAAGGAACATGTCGAGATCGTCCAATTAGAGCACCGTCCCCCCTAGCAAGTCTTGACTGAATGTTTAGCTTCGTACAGGTTCACACCACAAGGCACCACTGGAGTGTCTCCTGCTCAACTTCTCAACGGTAGGCAACCGCGACTTGCTGTCGACATAGTCTCTTTGCCTCGTAACATAGCAGTGTCTTCTCCTGATCAAATCCTTACCAGGGTTTTTTCTCATCAAGCAATGAAAAAGTATGTCGACACCCGTCGAGGTGAAAGCAGTCCCAAGTTCGCACTGGCGATCTAGTCAACGTTCGTGTGCCAAGCAAGTGCCACAAGTATCGGGGTCATTACAAAGTCTTGGGCCAGGTTAGCCACACTTCTTTTCGCTGAAGTTATCGTAACGTCTGGAATGCTTCGCGCTTGTTATTTTTCATACGGATTCGCCTTCAACACCTAAAAGTCTTCCCCATCTCGTTCCGTCCACGCCTTTCAAATATGCATCAGACTGTTACATGTGGCGTCCATGTACAGGCATTTCTTCTTCAAGGGGGAGGGGGGGAGGGAGGAGTTACCAGTCGGTGTCGCGGGTTGAAGTACACCAAGTCTTACGGTTCACTTCGAACCTTCAAATACGGCTGAGACCGTTGAACCGGACTCCGGTCTGCAAAATTCTTCCGAAGCTCATGCTGCGAGCTCTGATGAGACCACGAATTTCAACGCTCGTTCAGAGCCTTCACAATCTTCCACTGCTCTTGATGTGTCACATCAGAGCACAAGTGACCAAGGTGCAGACACACCTGATTCTACACCCAAAAGGGCCCGCCCTGAGCGGAAGAGGCAGAAGCCGCGTCGGTTCGAAGACTACGTGATGTAGAACTTTTGTTCATTACTGTTGTGAACATTATTGTTCTGTGAAAAGGTCCAATGCATTCAAATTAATACTGTACTGAGTTGTGTACATTTTTCAGTGCATTTTCAGGACTTCCATTGTACATTTTTTCAGTGCATTTTCAGGACTCGTAGTGTGTGATTTCGGTGTGCCGTGCTCTGAATTTTCATGTGTTCTAATGTACATAACTTGTAAAATATGTTGGAATCGATCTTGTATAATTATAAACAGTGTATAGCTGAACTTGTTCCGAGGAAGGGATGGTTCTTGTGTTCTGAGTTTTCGGTTTCCGAATGACATGCGAGGATGCCAGGGGGCGCCGCTCTGGCATCTAGGATTTCAAGGCGACTGTAAAATAAAAAGAGTGTGCGTTGGGTAACCGTGGAGTGCGGTTGTTGTTCTTCTCTTCGGCGCTTCGCGCCAACCCGCGTGTTCGGGCTGGTCGGCGTCCCCGCCGGCCGCGTGCGTCTCCGTCGGCCGTCTTCTTCTTCTGCTTCGTCGGGACCAGCCAGCCCCCAACGTAGCAGTCACCCCCAGATATTTCACATTCCCTACTTTAGGGATATGATCCAGCTGATAGAAGAGCGAAATGTGAAAAGGGTCTTTGAGTGGAAATGTTAAAACAGGATATTTCTTGACATTTAAATACAGATGTAGGCTGTCAAGCCACATTTCTATGGCCGATAGGTATGCCTGTAATATTTTAAATAGCCTATGAATGTCCTCTGCTGCTGAAAAGAATGCGATGTCGTCCGCATATACATAAGTGTGGACGTCCTGGTGCCGAGATACAGGGCTCATCAAGATATTGAAAAACACAGGGGAAAGGACGGTCTCTTGCGGGACACCTTTTGTTTGCACATATTTAGAAGACGAGATGTCGATTTTGTAACAATAAAACGTTCTATGGCGTAAAAATTCTGCTATCCATCATTGTATATAGTTTGGGAAGTTAAGGTTGTGCAGCTGGTTGATTAACACTATATGCTCAATGCTGTCGTACGCTTTTCTATATCGAGAGTGACGAGTGCAGCATATTTTCCTTCCCGCTTAGCTAATTTTATGCGACTTTCAAGGTCTATATGGGCCTGCCATATGGAGCATCCGGATCTGAAGCCAATTTGGGATGAATTCAGAATTCCTCTCTCATTGATGAAATTTGTTAATCGAACGTTCAGGATTCTCTCATATACCTGTACAAAGTTTGAGGTTAACGCATTTGGCCTAATGTTATCCAAAACGTATCCTTTACCCGGAGCTTTCAGTATTGGTATAACCTTTGCTATTTTCCACTCAAATGGGAGCCATGTCGTACTTAAAGAATAGTTGATTGTATCCTATAGGTATTCTTGGCACTCTCTATATCAGTTCTCTAAGCTCAGCGTTTTCTTTTTTCAGCTCCGCTATATCACTGACATTATGCGCAGTCTCCCCCGAAGGCTCAGGCGTCCCTTTAGCCACGTCTGACCAGCTTACCGTGAATGCCGGGTTTCCTTGAATGCCATTGCCACCCTTTGGCTTACACCTGGATCTGGAACGGGATGTAGTGTGCCTTCTCGGTCCCGGAAACTGGGAGGTGTGGCCGCAGGGCGTTGCGCAGGACCAGGACCTTGATGTAGACCTAGTAGTTGCCCTCGTTCGGAATTTGGACCTCCCACGTTCGGTTGGCTTGGTGGTAGGGGGTAGTTCTCCTCGAGCGTCTCTTGAAGTTGTCGGAACCACTGGCGTTGTTTTACGATGTAGGGTGTCTCGAAGGTGGTCTTGCAGAGTTTGTCAGCCGTGGGATCATCCTTGCCGCACAGCTGACATTGTGGCTGACAGTGGTGGTCCTCGCTCAGATCAGGCGTTCCAGAACTCGCACATAGCTTGTCGTTTGGCCTCCAACACACGTCACTACTGTGCCCAAGTCTGTTTCATTGTTTGCAAAAGTAAACTTGTTTCCTTTATAGTGAACAGCGTGTGAGCACTCCTCTGTACATGACGTGCGTCGGGACTCTGCTGCCATCAAAAAGGACTATCACTGTCCTGGTTTTACCAAGAGGTTTGGCTGCGATCGCCGTAGGATTTCGGGCTGTAATATTGGCTGCGGTGATGTCCCGTGGAGTTTCGTTCAAAGGAACTCCTTTGATTACACCTTTGGCAGTGAGTTCCGGGGCCGTCTCGTATGCTCCCACCTCATACAACTTGTCGTTGGCCTTGATGTGCTTGATGCCTTGGTACTTGTCTGCATGGTCTTGATTTGGGGTGCTAACAACGAAGGTGTTCTGAAAATTATGCGGGCTAATTGTGTCCGTCTCTCTTAATTCATGAGGGATCTCGGCTGCTTCATACACAGCTTTGTCTAGCTCCGTTAAGCTGTGCTTGGATAGCTGCAGTCCTCCTCTTGGACTTATAACTATCTTGTAGTCGCCTGTCGGCAGTCTTGGCATTTTGCTGGCTCTGGTTATCTGGAATATCAGATATGCACCGCGCGTTCTAGGCATTTGAGTAGTGCTAGGGCTACCACGGCGTTCCTGGCTACTTTCCTTCGTACGTTTTCTGAATCGAAATTCTGTCCACCCATTCCCTGTGCCATCTTCCCGTTGGGTGTCGTCTTCGTCTTCCCGTTGGATGGCGTCTTCATTCTGCTGCGATACCTCCATTATTGATGATTATGACCTGTATGGGGCGAACGCCGAGGCCTGGCTATCGTGAGGCCGCCCCAGCCGATGCGGAGCGCCGGGCGTAGGATTAGTAGACGCTGCTTAGTGGGGGCTGGTTTTCGGTCGTAAAATCTCAAAAAATGATCCCCCACCTTAGAATATTGTCTCTTCGGATTCTCGGTGACAAGAAGAATCAGATGGTATATATATCTGAGCGGTGCCTGGTTGTATCCGCTGCGAAACCATTCTGTGAGTACAGAGCAGACGTGAAGAGCGTCCATTCACCTCGGTGACCGCAGCGCTTCCCCCATCTACAAAATGCACCTGAAACGTTTTGATGAGACACACTGGTTTTGACATTTTAGCCTAGCACTGCGTAGAAGGATTTCACATGTCATCAGTAGTCACAATACCCTATAAGGCAATACAGCCTGCCCGAGGTTTTGAACGTGACAGATATCAGCCAAAGGATTGCACCACAGCACTTTACAGAAGTTTTTCGCAGGTTTTCTAACATAGCAAAACTAAATATCCTGATAGTTTGAATATGCGTAAGCGCATGCATATGTACTCAAAGTTAGTTCGTATACTAAAGAACTAAATAGAAACAAAGCAGTCCTTGCAAACAAATACAAAGATTCAATGTTCGAACCAATCTGATAAATTCTTCAGCTCATTACACTCTGGAGGAACACATGAATACAGGCGCAGCTCTGAATGGTCTCATAAGTCACATGAGGCACTGTTTGCAATTCTTATAAACAAAGTGCTCTACAGTACTAGTGCACTTTCATACATTCTGTGCATAATGTAATGACCTTCCCTTCTTACTATCGTGTCATCCTGCAGCTGATTTCAAATCAGGTACTTCTAACTTACATGGCTTTCAGTTATCTGTCCGGCTGTAAACAAAATGATTTTCGTATCATAGTAAACTGTAGAACGACGGAGAAACGCCATTGCATGCCTATAGCTGTGAGTATAGGAATGAGCTAGAAAGGATGTTGGTGTTAGAATGCTGCCAAATAACGTATGTGCTACTGAGCGTGGCAGAGGAACAGACCAAGAATAGAGAAGTGTAAAAGCAGGCAACGCAGGCAGCGCTTAATCATGCAACTATTTTTTAGATGCGGAAGCATCTTATACTCGCGCCTTGTAGTGTGCCGTCCGCGCCGTCCACACCGCTTCTCGAACATTCGACAGCTGACGCGCGCGCATGCGCCGTCGCGCCGTCGCCCACCATCTGTGCCGCGCGCACTTCTCCTTCGAGAACATTCGACAGCTGACAGCGCATGCGCCGTAGCGCTGTATATATACTCAAGGTCGGCGCTCGCTCGCTCAGTTGCCGCTCGTCGGTTGGTTTGTACGGCGCGTCGACGTCCAAGGTCGCGGTGAAATGAATTCCAACGAATCCACAAACACAATGATCGACGTCCCTTCGACCAGCGCCGCCCTTTCGCATACGTGTGTACGTGTTCACTCATTTAACACCCCCTCCTACAACCACGTTAACCAGTTTAGCCATCGACCCAAGTAAGTCGCACTTTAACACCCCGTTAACCAATTATATGCTCCGCATCTTCCTCAGTGTTCCCCCGAGGGAAGCTGCGGGCAATTTTTTTTCCAACCTTTATCTATATATATATATATATATATATATATATATATATATTCATTTATTTATTCAATACTGTGGGCCTTTTCAGGCTTATACAGGAGAGGGGGTACAAAGCAAATAACACTTTATATCGCAAAGATGAGAAGAGAAAAATAACGATATAACAGTATAAAGCAACAAATGAACAATGCACGTGTGTTTCAATGAAAAAAACTACTTGGCATGATAACATCAACGGTAAAAGATGCAGGCGGTTAAGCACATGTAGCAATGTGGGAGCACATGCGCGATTTACTGTTTAACCCTTTATTTCGGCGAAGATAGCACAGGATTTAGGCCGCGTTCACACTGAGCATTCCGGCCGCCGAAAGCGCTCCGAATCCGGTTCGGCGGCGGCGAGATCCGCCGAAAGAGCCCTCTCCACGCCGATCGCTCTCGGACCAATTTTTGCGGCGTCTGCCGCCGAATGGGTCACCGCGGATCAATAGGAGCGCTAGTCAAGGAATTTTGAAAAATGGCGCCTAAGCCCTACTCACTTGTTATGCTACAGTGCACGTAACTGAATGTTGAAGCCAATGGGAGTTTAACCTACTCTGTGCCTACTTCGCCTCCGTATTTCGTGAAAGAGGTGACTGAGCTTGCTGTTGGCGTGACCGAGCTTGTTGCGGTCTTTCAGAGCAAAACGAACCCACCAACGCCGCTGGCGTCGGCGGTTTTTCTGCTGTTCGTGCATTATAAGAAAGCCACATGCCGGCAAAGTAAGCAGTACTGTCTTTTCTTGCTTCCTGCGTACGAGAATTGTCGAAGTATACACCACCGGAGAGCGTAGTAGCGTTTGCAAGCCGCGACAACAACTGGGTGACGGCGCATCCATCCCGTGTTCGCCCCGTATTCGGTATGTTCGCCCCGATGGCATATTCGGCAGCGCGGGGCGCGTCCAGAGCGAACGACGCTGTGTTTCGGCGGCAGGGAAATTTCGGTCGCTGTAGAAAGCGGATGTTTCAGTGTGAACTAGGCATAATTGCATTGCATCTAAATGAATTTCCAACAGTGATGAAAATGATTCAGGTGATTGTTCACTGGCGACGTCGTTCGGCATGTCATTCCACATCTCTATAGCTGCGGGAAAAAAAGAATACTTCAACGTGTTACAACGTGACAGGAATGGGCGTATGCATTTGTCATTGTTAGTTTTACTGGAGTGATGGTGCGGAGTTTCAAGGTAATCATCCTTATTTAAATTTACCAGGTTGTTTGAAAGAAGAAAAAGAAATTTCAGGCTGGCTAATTGTCGTCGGCTAGCAAGAGTTGCGACACGTGCTTGCAAACGCAGCACGGAAACACTCTCCCGCCTGGCATGCTTTGAAAAAAATCAAACCTAAGAGCCCGGTTTTCAATCTTTTTCAATGCATCAATCATGTTCTTTTGGTGTGGGTTCCAAGCTATAGCTGCATATTCCAGGATGGGTTTAATGAGCGTCTTGTAAGCTGTCAGTTTAACTTGAGGGGAAGTTCCGGTTATTTTACGCCTAAGAAACCTAGTTGTTTAAATGCACGTGCAGAAGTTTGATTAATGTGGACATCCCACTTTAACGAAGATGTTATTGTGACCCCCCGGTACTTCACGGTATTTACGTGCTTGATGTCTGCCCCAGAGAAGTTGTACTGAACGTGAAATGGTGTCTTTCTATGGGAAATTGTAATGCACATGGTTTTGTCTGTATTAATTTGCATACCATATTTTTCACACCATTGCGCAAAATTCTCTAAAGATTTGTCAAGTTTCACCTGGTCTTCTGTAGTGATAGTGGGAGAGTATATGACGCAGTCATCTGCAAAAAAACCTCATTGTAATACCTGGTTCCATAGCAGTGTAGATGTCATTGATGTATATGAGAAAGAGTGTTGGTCCTAGTACGGACCCTTGGGGAACACCAGAGAACACGTCGGCACGGTCGGACTCGCCATTATTAAAAGAAACATACTGGGTGTGGTTGGAAAGATAAGCGGCAATCCAATGGACTATTTTTGAGTTAGCCGCAAATGATTCAAGTTTTTGTATGAGCAACGAGTGCAGAACGTGGTTGAATGCCTTAGAAAAATCAATAAATATTGCATCTATTTGCAGTCTAGATTCAATGGCTAAAGCAAAGTCATGAGTAACCTCTAAAAGTTCTGTAGTGGTCGAAAGCTTTCTTATAAAACCGTGTTGGTTCGGATAAAGCAGATTATTTTTCTTTAGATAGTTCATAAGTGCTTTGTTTATTATATGCTCCATTAGCTTGCAGCATGTACTTGTCACTAATATTGGCCTGTATGTGTTTATCAGTTGTTTGTTCCCACTTTTTGGATAGGAATTTATTTTGCACACAACCAATCATCAGGAAGCACAGCTGTTTCTAATGATAAGGAAAATATCTTTTGCAGAAAAGGGGTTAGCTTAGCGGCACAGCGCTTGAGAAAAGCATTAGGAATTTCATCCGGGCCTTTCAATTTTTTGACATCGAGTTGAAGAAGCAGGTTAAGTATGTTAGACTCTGTTACTGTTAACTCTGGCATGTGATTTTCATTGTTAGACGACGGTAAAAATGAAGGCTGCGCACGCGCGAAAAATGATTGGAAGTAAATGTTGAAAGCATCTGCAATAATTCGTGCATCTTCAACAAGACTACCCGATATTTCCATTTTAGTTACCGTGCTATTTGGCTTTGATAAGTACTTCCAAAATTTACGTGGTTAATTTTTCATAAACTCAATCAGAGTGCTCAAGAAAAAGTGGTATCTCGCCATCTTTATTTTCTTTTTTAAGTGGCGTAAAAGCTCATTGAGCGCAGCGAATTTCTTTTTACGTTTGCGCAGTCATCGCACTTTTCTCTTTAGGTGGATTATGTTTCTCGTAATCCACGGCGTTTTACGCTTAGTTTTCTCTAGCTTAGTAGGTATGAAGGTTCATTCACAATGCGCGATTCTAGATTTTAGTTTGTTCCATAGATTCACGACACCCAATGACGTATTAAAGAAATCGTCTTGTGATGCTTCAAGAAAATCTATAACACTTTCGTCATTCGCTCTGTAGTAATCTTTAACTGATATGCGCGTTGTTGCGTGTGATACGTGGCCGCCCATACCATGAAATTTCAACAGAATGAGCTTGTGATCAGAGATTACCTCTTCGTTACTTATTTGTGGTGTTATTGAGCCAGACACAAATGCAACGTCAAGCACTGAACATGCAGACCCGTGGATGCGAGTCGGTTCTATCACCAGCTGTGTCAACGACTGACTAAACATAATGTCAGAAAGTATATCTGAACCTTTAACAGCAGTATTTCCGATGGCCAAAGTGTCCCAGTCTATTTCCAGCATATTAAAATCCTCAATAAGTATTAGTTTCGTTCGCTCACCTACACAGCCGTGAAGAAAGTTCTGTAGCTTTACAAGGTATTCATCAGGAGCACCCGGAACCGGTATACACCACCAATCAACACAGGGACGTTATTAATAAGGATTGAACACCACACACTTTCGTGACCAGCAATGCCACTTTCTTTATGAAAAGGCGCGTTCCGTTTATTGGCGATCTGTACAAAGCAGTGCGTATGCCGATCTGTACAAAGCAGTGCGTATGCCGATCTGTACAAAGCAGTGCGTATGCTGGTGGCACTATCTCTGAATCGTTAATATCAGGGTTTAGCATCGTTTCCGTAATGACCACTACATCAGGTCCGTACAAAAGCAACAGTTCTTCCAACTGCTGTGTTTTGTTTACGGTACTTCTTGCAGTAAAGCAAAGCAGCATAAGTGGCTCTTTCGATTTCGGTCACGCTTGAGAAGTGCTTGCCTTCTTTTGAACATCGGTACGAGCACGTTTCACAGCTACCATTTTATTTTCCATCTCATTCCATGTGAAGCCTTCTCCGTTCCTTCGAAACAGCGCAGACGCCTGCCACGGCTTCCTCGGAGTTTCACGAACAAACTTAGAATAGTCTTCCGATACAGATATGGCTGTGTTTTTTAGTTTATAACAGTTTTGTAATACCAGCATTTTTCCTGTAAAATCACAGAAGCGCAATATAACCGGACAGTCGCGGTTAGGCTTTCGAAGACCGAGACTGTGCACACGCTCAACAGATTTCACTTCAATGCCCAACATTTCAAAAAATATCCCTCGCGTCACAAGTTGTTGCACCATTTCTGCTTTTTGTTCTGTTTCTTTAAGACCATAAATAATGATATTGTTTCGGCGGCTTCTATTTTCTAGTTCTTCTAATTTGTTGTGCATTTCAGTGAACTCGCTGCGCATAGCCGATACGGTTGCTTCACATTTTTTTATCTTCTCCTGACATTGCTTTAATGACGTAAGGATACTTTCAATCTGACATAGACTTAGCTGGACATCTTGAAGAATCGTCTCAAGAGCTGTATGAGATGTCTAAAGTTCATTGACGGCCTTTAGTATTTGATCTATTTTGTTGGGACCTGGGTTCTCTTCTACGTCAACACTCAGTTGCAATAACAAAAATATTACGCGATCACACTGCAGGTAGCAAAACAACATGTACTGTGGGCTTGGCAGCACAACTAGTTCAACGTAACTAGTTTTAGTACATTTAACAATGGACCGTTTATCACCAACCTGTATAACGAAAAGCAAGCATGATGCTCCGAATGGTGCCACCAAGCCCAATTAAGCGCGCGCGGTTCATGTTTGGCCTTTTATGCAGTCCCGCCGATGTGCAAGATGTCGCTGGTGTGCCAGAACGATCTTCTGGACGTGACGTGCAAAGCGTCGCATCATGATGGCGTTCGTTCTGCCATGCTGATAGCGGTAGCAGCGTCGTCCCAGGTTGCACGTGTTTGATACTTGATGACATCGGCGTTGTGGCGGAATGACCACAGCAACCCAGCAGGGAAGCACATTCAGTCCCGTGAAAGCCAAGGCATACCTGTGTAACGAAGAGCACGTAGTTTAGCAAGAGCTCCGAACGGTGCCACGAAGCCCAGTGAAGCGCGCGCGGGTCATGATCGGCCTTTATGCAGTCCGCCGATGTGCCAGATGTCGCTGGTGTGCCAAAAGGATCCTCCGGACGTGACGTGCGAAGCGTCGCATCATGAAGGGGTTCGTTCTGCCATGCTGATAGCGGTAAGCGTCGTCCCAAGTTCCACGTGTTGGATACTTGATGACATCGGCGTTGTGGCGGAATGACCACAGCAACCCAGCAGGGAAGCACATTCAGTCCCGCGAAAGCCAAGGCATACCAGTGTAACGAAGAGCACGTAGTTTAGCAAGAGCTCCGAACGGTGCCACGAAGCCCAGTGAAGCGCGCGCGGGTCATGATCGGCCTTTACGCAGTCCCGCCGATGTGCCAGATGTCGCTGGTGCGCCGAAAAAATCTTCCGAACGTGACGTGCGAAGCGTCGCATCATGATGGGGTTCGTTCTGCCATGCTGATAGCGGTAGCATCGTCGTTGCAAGTTGCACGTGTTGGATACTTGATGACATCGGTGTTGTGGCGGAATGACCACAGCAACCGAGCAGGGAAGCACTTTCAGTGCCATGAAAGCCAACGCATACCTGTATAACGAAGAGCACGTAGTTTAGCATTATGCTCAGAACGGTGCCATATATATATATATATATATATAATATGGCGTTTATTAGCAGGCACACAGCGAGTATACACAATGGCGACAGTAACGGCCAAGCACGGACTCTCAGCGCGAGCGGCGTCCTTTTTTGGGTAGACCCTCTAGAGAACACTTGAGAGTTTTACCCACTTCAGTGTTCGGCGGCTTCTCTACAATTACCCCGGGGTCGAAGAGGGAGCCGCCTGGCGACCTAACAGCTTGTCACTACGAACGGGACATAGTAAGTCTTCAGGCGCTCCACGTTGACAATGTCGAGCTCGCGACGGCGCATGTCCGAAGATTGTTCAATTGGCTCGACAATATAGTTGACTGGAGATGTGCGCTCGATCACACGGTAGGTACCTTCATATTTCGGGAGTAGTTTGGAAGAAAGGCCAGCTACAGAGGTCGGGATTGAGAGCCATACAAGGGAACCAGGAAGGAACGTGGGTTGAGAAGTGGCGGAGCCATCACGAATACTCTTCTGGTGTTCTTTCTCATGCGTCGTAAATGTCTTGGCCAGCTCGCGACACTCTTGAGCAAGCCTGGCTGTCTCGGAAATAGGTGCACACTCAGATGGATCCGGCGTGTACGGGAGTATCGTGTCGATAGTGTGTGACGGGGGCCTTCCGTACAGCAAGAAGAAAGGTGAAAAACCGGTCGTGCTCTGAGGGGTGGTGTTGTAGGCGTAGGTGACGAAAGGCAGTATAGTATCCCAATTCGTATGGTTGGCGGCGACGTACATCGAAAGTATGTCGCCGAGGGTGTGGTTAAAGAGTTCGGTCAGACCATTCGTCTGCGGGTGGTAAGCAGTTATTTTGCGGTGAACAGAATGGCAATCCGTGATGATGGCTTCGACGACTTCTGACAAGACACGGCCTCGATCGCTGAGAAACTCCTGAGGTGGACCGTGGCGTAGTATAAATCGATGCAGTAGGAAGGACGCAACATCACGCGCAGTAGCCGCAGGGATAGCGGCGGTTTCGGCATATCGCGTTAAATGATCTACGGCGACGATGGCCCAGTGGTTACCAGCCGACGTCAGAGGAAGTGGTCCATACAAATCGATACCTATGCGCCCAAACGGACGCTCAGGGCAAGGTAACGGTTGCAGACTGGCTGGCGACATGTGTGCTGACGGTTTGCGGCATTGGCAAGCGAGGCAGGAGCAAACGAACTGCTGCACGTAGCGGTACATCCCGCGCCAGAAGTAGCGTTGTCGAATGCGACGGTAGGTTTTGAATACCCTAGAGTGCGCGCATTGCGGATCAGATTGTAAGGATTCACATATCTCTGACCGCAGACTGCGGGGTATCACGAGTAACCACTGCTGGCCATCGGCGTCGTAATTGCGTCGGTGTAGAAGGCCGTCACGGATGGCAAAATGGCGAGCTTGACGACGCATGCCACGCGTGGATGGCGTTGCGGATGGATCAGAGAGCAAGTCGATGAGCGGGCCGATCGAATGATCCTTTCGCTGTTCGGTAGCGATGATGTCAACATCAATGGCAGAAACAGCAGCCGAGGATACTGAGCAGAGCACATCACCTTCAGGCAGAGGGAAGCGCGAGAGGGCGTCGGCGTCAGCAAGCTGGCGTCCGTTGCGGTAGAGCACGCGGATGTCGTAGTCTTGCAAGCGAAGAGCCCAACGGGCGAGACGGCCTGAGGGATCCTTCAATGATGAAAGCCAGCATAGTGCATGATGGTCGGTGACGACATCAAATGGGCGACCATACAAATAAGGTCGAAACTTTGTAAGGGCCCAGACGATCGCCAGGCACTCTTTCTCCGTGATGATGTAGTTTGTCTCGGCTCTCGTGAGCGTACGGCTTGCATATGCTACGACATATTCAGGGAATCCGGGTTTGCGCTGCGCCAGGAAAGTGCCGAGGCCTACAACACTGGCGTCTGTGTGCACCTCCGTCGGAGCCGTAGGGTCGTAGTGGCGTAGAATTGGAGGAGACGTCCGCAAATGGCGGAGCTTTGCGAACGCGTCGTTGCACTCAGACGACCACGAATTGAGGGGCCCGTTACTTCCAAGGAGCTTCGTCAGCGGTGATATATTCGTAGCAAAGTTTCGTATAAAGCGTCGGAAGTATGAGCACAGGCCCACGAAACTACGCATTTCTTTGACGGACGCAGGTTTGGGGAATTCAGCCACGGCCCGAAGCTTGGCTGGGTCAGGAAGAATGCCATCCTTAGACACGACGTACCCTAGAATGGTGAGTTGCCGTGCTGCAAAGCGGCACTTCTTCAGATTTAGTTGCAAGCCGGCATTGCTCACACGTGCGAAAACTTCTTTCAGATGTTGGAGATGCGTGGAGAAATCTGGGGCGAACACAGCAATGGCTTCGAGGTAACACAAGCACGTGTGCCATTTCAAGTTGCGCAGAACGGTGTCCATCATGCGCTCAAAGGTCACCGGTGAATTACATAGACTAAACGGCATGACGTTGAATTCGTACAAGCCGTCGGGTGGTATGAACGCAGTCTTCGGTCGAGCGTCAACAGCCATGGGTACTTGCCAGTACCCCGAGCGCAGATCGAGAGAAGAAAAAAATTCGGCTCCGTGAAGGCTGTCAATTGCGTCATCGATGCGTGGCAGTGGGTAAACATCCTTGCGAGTGATCTTATTGAGCCGTCTGTAGTCCACACAGAACCGCACAGAACCATCTTTCTTCGCAACAAGAACAACAGGAGACGCCCATGGACTGTCCGAGGGCCGAATAACGCCGCGTCTGAGCATATCATCAACCTGCTCGTTGATTTCCCGACGTTCAGCAGGCGACACGCGGTAGGGACGTTGCCGTAATTGTGGATGGGCACCAGTGTCGATACGATATGTAACAGCGGACGCGCGACCGAGAAACTTCGCCCGACATCGAAAGAAGAATGATATTCTCGTAGCAGGTCCAGAAGCTGGGAACGCTGTACCGACGTAAGATTGTCATCAATGTAAGGGTCAAATACATCAGGAGATGATGAATCATCAGTGAAAACAGCTCTGACGGTACACGAACTGGGACAACGCGAGTCATCAGGTACGTCCAGGACTTGTGCGTTATCCACTGTTTCCACTCTGCAGAGACATTCCCCTCGAACCAAGGTAACAGTGTACGGGGATGGGTTGGTTACAAAAACAGCGGCGTTGCTCTGAGTGATTTGCACGGTCGCCAAAGGTACTAGCAACCCTTTCCTTCGGCAAGCATGGTTGGATGGCGAAACGAGTGCAATTGTGTCGGAGAGTCCAGCGCAGTAGACAGATACACCCATCGCCGAGCTTGGAGGCACTATGGTATCGTCTTTCACGAGAATCTTACTCAGTTTCGAGGGACTGTTTTCCGGCATCAAATGCGAGAAGGGTGAGAGTTCAATTTCGGCAGCGGCACAATGAATGACGGCGTCGTTGCGGGAGAGAAAATCCCACCCCAGGATGGCGTCTTGAGAGCATGCATGTTTGATGATTAATTGGCCGACATACAGAATGTCCTGAACGACAACGCGAGCTATGCACTCTGCTGAAGGATGGATACGATGTGAACCGGCAGTACGAAGGAACAACCCAGAAATCGGCGTCGTCACTTTTCGAAGCAAGCGGCAAAGTTTTTCGTCCATAGCGGATACTGCAGATTCAGTGTCAATAAGAGCAGATGCATGAACACCGTCCACAAGCACGTCTATGACATCAAATGGGCGGCTCTGAGGGCTTTCACATCGCAATAGCATCGCAGTTCTTGCCTCGGGGACTGTGACGACTAGTTTTCCCGCTAGTGAGTAGCCGAACTTGGCCTCATGGGGGAGAGGGAACGACGTCGTGGAGACGGCGACCTTCGAGGAGATATACCTTGGCGAGACGGCGGTGGCATAGACGGTGGTTCGTCGCGATAGGGACGGCTGAGGTGGCCAGCAATAGGCGAAAAATTTGGAGCCGGCTGTACACGATGGCAATAACGGGCTACGTGACCGGCGTAACCGAAAGCAAAGCAGATGGGCCGGTTGTCGGGTGTGCGCCATCGGTTCACTGGGGTAGGTCTTGTCCATGACGCAAGAGCCGATGGACGGAACGGTGGCTGGAAAGGCTGCAGGAGGTGCTGGAGGTGAGTCTGAGAGGTCACGTCAGCATACGTAGCCGGCATAGCCGCTGCAAAGGATGGAGGTCGTGCGGCAGCTTCGGCGTAAGTCAGTGGGGCGGGCGGTTGAACGACTGGAGGCGGCCTGGCGACCACTTGGGCGTAATTTGGAGGCGCATGGGCCGGAAGCTGTTGTGGTCGGTACGCAGGCAAGACCTCCGCTATTTCCTGCTCAATTGCACGGCGGATGGGTGAAAGAATGGTAGTGGCCGATTGATGAGCATCCGGTGGCTGGGCGAAGGGCAGGAGAGAGAACTACCGCGCGATTTCCTCACGTATGAAGGACTTGAGGTCTGCCAGCAGTGACACTTGATCGCAGCTCGCCTTCAAGCCTGCAAGCCCTGTATCTCGTGGGGTGGAGTGACGGGTCATCGAACGCTGCCGGCGGAGCTCCTCGTAGCTTTGGCACAGCGTGATGACCTCAGCTACTGTGCCTGGGTTTTTGGCAAGCAGCATCGTGAAGGCATCATCGGCAATGCCCTTCATGAGGTTCCGGAACTTGTCTGATTCGGACATGCTGTCGTTGGATTTCTTGCACAAGTCCAGGACATCTTCTATGCAACTGGTGAATGATTCACCGGCCTGCTGAGCGCGTTCGCGTAAGCGCTGCTGAGCTTGCAGCTTACGAACGGCAGGGTGGTCAAAAACGTTTGTGATAGCGGTCTCGAAATCGGACCAGGTTGCGAATTCGGAAGCGTGGTTGTTGTACCACAAGCTTGCAACGCCCGCAAGGTAGAACACCAAGTTTGTCAACTTGCCGTCCTCGTCCGAGTTGTTGGGGACGCTCACGCGCTCGTAAATAGTGAGCCAGTCCTCCACGTCAGTGCCATCGGCGCTCGTGAAGATGGGTGGATCTCGGATCCTGGGGACACCGGGACAAGGGGGTGACATGGGAGGAGGCGTTTGCTGGGAGGCGTCGTGGGACATGGTAGATTGCAGGGTACGTAAACGCAGTTCCCAGGGCATCAAAGGGGATCGTAGCACTCTCCACCAATTTGTTATGGCGTTTATTAGCAGGCACACAGCGAGTATACACAATGGCGACAGTCACGGCCAAGCACGGACTGTCAGCGCGAGCGGCGTCCTTTTTTAGGTAGACCCACTAGAGAACACTTGAGAGTTTTACCCACTTCAGTGTCCGGCGGCTTCTCTACAGTATATATATATATCTATATATATATATATATATATATATATTCAGTGGGTCTAGTACGTATATGAAAAGAAGCTGGTACAAGTACCAGAAAGCAAGCAGTTCCTTTATCGAGTTACGTTTCGGCCGTGGTGCGGCCTTTGTCTGAGAACGACGGAGGCCGTGCCGTGGCCGAAACGTAAATCGGTAAAAGAACGGCTTGCTTTCTCGTACGTGTACCAGCTTCTTTCCGTCTATATATATATCTATATATATATATACATATATATATTGTAGGCATTCATTAAGCACATCTACTTTCTTTACACATATTCATCATCATGAGTGGTCGTCATCGTCATCTGCTGTGGGGACTTGGCTTGTCTGAGTTCTGTGCCTTCGGCGTGGTCGCTTCATCGTGTCTTCTGGGCCTAATAAGGGTTGCCTTCACCGTTACATCACAAGTGGTGGAGTGTGCTCTACGATCTTCCCTCCTCTCCCAGCCCGATCTGCCTCCTGGAACTGCGCTCAGGTCGTCGTTTGTACCAGGTGTCCGGTAACATGCCTTAGGACGAGCCAACCGGCGCTTCTGCTTCTACCTCCACGGCCCCGGCTACCACGGCCTATCCAACGTGGATTATCACCGCGCACCAGCGTGAGCCGCCCACGTTCGCCGGACTTCGAGGTGAAGATGTGGAAGATTGGTTGGACCAGTTCAATCGAGCGAGTTCCACTAACAACTGGGATGATCCTACCAAGCTTCGCCGTGTTTCTACCTCACAGGCGTAGCGAAAACATGGTTTTTCAATCATGAAACGGACATTACGGACTGGACACGCTTTAAGCAACAGCTTCGCCAAATTTTCGGCACCCCGGCGGTTCGTTCAGCTCTCGCGAAGAAGACACTGGATTCTCGCAAGCAACAATTCGGTGAGTCCTACACGTCGTACATAGAGGATGTGCTTGCTCTCTGTCACCGTTTCAGCACGTCCATGTCAGAATCAGAGAGAGTTTGTCATCTATTGAAAGGGATAGGCACGGTCGCGTTCAGTGCCTTGGTCATTCAAAACCCGACTACAGTCGCTGAAGTTGTTGCCACGTGCCAACGCCTAGAGGAACTTGAATACCAACGGTTACCGCCGGACAGCTCTGAAAACACTAGCACGACTGATGCCACATTGCGTGCCATGATCCGGGCGATTATACGGGAAGAGCTGCAATCTTTCGGCCTCTTAATGACACCGAGTCCACCTCCCCCCTCCAACACTGTTTTGCGGGATGTTATCAAAGAGGAGTTGGCGTCAGTGACCGGGCCAGGGTTTGTAGAGTCTCCAGTACCTCGACTCCAGCCGACGTACGCACAAGTCCTCGCTGGCTCACCACCCGTGGTACAACCGATGCCCGCACACTCGACGCCTGTCCCGCTGGCTTCGTTAACTCCGAGTGTGACTAGCCAGCCCTTTCACCCACCGCGGCGGCCGCATCGTCCGATCTGTTATTACTGCGGCTATCAGGGCCACATTGCACGCGTCTGTCGGAAGCGTCAGCAGGACGGGCGTCATGGACTCGACACCTACGGACGGGATGATGGGACAAGCTGGTACGCTTTCCAAGGTCGTCCTTATGATCCGCCGCTACGCCGCTCACCGTCTCCAACTGCGACATCTGGGCCAACCAGTTCCTGCCGCTCTACTAGACGCCGCTCACCCTCACCCCTCCGCCGTTCCACGTCTCCATTGCGACCTGTGTCGCAATTCACCAACCAACGCCCGGAAAACTAACCTCTGCAGCTTTTGGAGGAAAAGCTGCATCGAACGAAAAGACAGAAATTCCTCCAGTGCGTCCATATAATACGATAGCTGTTTTAATAAAAGGTGTGTACGTGGACGCTTTAATAGACACTGGTGCTTCTTTGTCTGTCATTGATCGTTCTTTGTGCTCACGTCTACGAAAAGTCACCACCCCTTATGATGGACCTACACTGCACGCTGCTCAAGGGGACGCCATTAGACCTGCCGCTATGTGCACCGCTCGTGTTTTCATAGCTGGTATTCTTCATTTTGTACAATTTGCTGTGCTGAATTCATGTGCCCACCAGATTATATTAGGCTGGGATTTTCTGTCTACGGCGAAAGCTTCCATCTGCTGTCGAGAAAATGTTGTTCATATGATGGAAACTGACTATGCCCTGTATGCGGATGACAATCCCGTTCGCTTGCTCGCTGCTGAAGAGACTGAGCTACCACCTGGTCATCAGCGGATAGTTGCCATCACTTCTAATGTGATCGACTCTGGTGACGTGTTTGTCCAACCATCTGCACGCTGTCTCTCAAGAGGTATAGCCCTTGCTTCAGGTCTAGTGCGATTCCACAATGGCTCCGGACTTCTCTACGCTACAAACCAGACTTCTGAGAAAATTCTCATTCCTAAAGGCACCACAATGGCTTGCGTTTCTGAATCTCAACCTGTCTCTGTTGTCCCACTTATGCCAGCGTGTTCTGACCTTCCTTCTATTGGACGTTCACCAAGCGTTTCTGTTCTTGCGGCGACTATTAGTCCAGAACTGACCTCTTTACAGACAGATGAGTTGCTTGCCTTGCTACAAAAGCATAGCAGATTGTTTGATGCCCATTCCTCATCTCTGGGACAGACGTCCATAATTAGCCATCGTATCCAGACCGATGGCACTTCGATCGTACGCCGTCGACCATATCGCGTCTCTTCATCAGAGCGTAAGATTATTGAACAAAATGTAGCCGATATGCTGCAACGGAACATTATACGTCCCTCCACGAGTCCTTGGTCATCCCCTGTTGTTTTAGTAAGGAAAAAAGATGGCTCCGTGCGATTCTGCGTGGACTACAGAGCACTTAATCAGATTACCCACAAGGATGTTTACCCCATGCCGCGCATAGACGATGCTTTGGATTCACTGCAAGGTGCTGAGTACTTCTCAAGCCTAGACCTGCGTTCAGGTTACTGGCAAATACCCATGCACGAGGATGACAAAGAAAAGACAGCGTTTTCAACACCAGATGGGCTGTATGAATTCAACGTCATGCCATTCGGCCTTTGCAATGTTCCAGCAACATTCGAGCGGATGATCGACACAGTTTTACGAGGCTTGAAGTGGAAGACTTGCTTGTGCTATTTAGACGATATCGTTATTTTCTCGTCAACCTTCCCTCAGCACTTGCAACGACTGGACGAAGTTCTTACGTGCCTTGCAAACGCAGGCCTTCAGCTGAACACCAAGAAGTGCCGTTTTGCGAGCAAGACGATTAAAGTGTTAGGCCAAATCGTAAGCAAGGACGGTATTCGTCCCGATCCTGACAAGATTTCCGCTGTCCAACACTTCCCACGTCCTGAAAAAGCCAAAGATTTGCGCAGTTTCCTCGGCCTCGCTTCTTATTTTCGCCGATTCATTCGAGACTTCGCCTCAATAGCTTCACCATTGCACAAGTTGCTCGGATCAGGCGTCGCCTTTGTGTGGTCTCCTGAATGTGAAGCGGCGTTTGCCCAACTGAAGTGTGCACTCACATCCGAACCAGTCCTCTGCCATTTCGACGCAACCGCGCCTACGCTCCTGCATACAGACGCTAGTGGTCGAGGCATTGGTGGAATTCTCCTACAGCGAGACAAATCTTCACGTGAGAAAGTCGTCGCATACGCGAGTCGTGCACTGACCCCTGCTGAAAAGAATTATACTATCACCGAACAGGAGTGCCTAGCGGTCGTATGGTCGATACAAAAGTTTCGACCTTATCTCCACGGCCGCCACTTTACGGTGGTTACGGACCATCACGCCTTGGGCTGGCTCTCGACAATCAAGAACTTGTCCGGCCGCCTTGGTCGCTGGATTCTTCGCTTACAAGAATACGACTTCACTATCACACATACAAGTCGGGAAACAAGCACCAAGACGCCGACGCACTTTCGCGTTGCCCGCTCTCTTCGGAGCCGCTTAACAAACCCGCCACTGCCGCACACGAGAAGCTTTCAGCCGTCTCTTCCCTACATGTTTCTTCATTAACTACTTTGGATCCAACTTCTCCAAGCGAGTGTGGTTTGTTCTTATCTCGCCAACGTGCTGACCCTTACTGTCGCCGCATCATGCACCGTCTTGACGGGACTTGCCGGCCCCCTAACGCCCGTCTTCGCCGACAGCTGACGCAATTCAAGCTCAACAACCACGTCCTGTACCGTCATATCTGCCACCCTGATGGTCAACGCTGGGTGCCCGTTTTACCTCGCTCTCTTCGGGCTCAAGTCCTCAAGACATATCACGACGACATGTCTGCTGGACACATGGGCTTCCAGAAAACGTATGACCGCATAAGATGTCACTACTACTGGCCGGGCTTGTCCACCTGTGTCACGAAGTACGTTGCCTCATGCGCCCTTTGTCAGCGTCGCTAGCTACCTACATCAACTCGAAGTGGACAATTACAACCGCTCCCGTGTCCCCTGCAACCATTCGAGGTAGTTGGCATTGACCTGTATGGTCCGCTTCCTATGACTGTCACGTGCAATCGATGGATAGTTACAGCTGTCGACCACCTGACCCGCTACGCCGAAACAGCTCCCCTGTCTTCTACATCAGCTTCGGAAGTGGCCGACTTCATCCTTCGAGCAATAATCCTTCGACACGGAGCTCCTCGTGTAATCCTGAGCGACCGTGGAAGAGTATTTCTTTTAGCACTCGTCGAAGAAGTGCTCAAGGCAGCCGGCACTACACACAAAACAAGCTCCAGTTACCATCCTCAGACGATTGGCCTGACTGAGCGCTTCCATCGTACACTGTCAGATATGATTGCGATGTATACCGAACCCAACCACAGAAACTGGGACGCCATTTTGCCATTTGTCACTTTTGCGTATAATACCTCTGTACAGCGCACAACCGGTTACTTGCCGTTCTACCTCGTCCACGGTCGCTTCCCCTCTTCTTTCCTCGATGTTTCGTTCTTCTCTGCGCCTGTCAAACCATGTTCATCTTCAAGTGAAGAATACGTGTCTCGTCTACTTCATTGCCGCCAGCTGGCTCGCGTCAACACTGAAGCCAAGCAACAGGATCGCAAGCTTGAATATGATGCCTCTCATCGTGCCGTGTCTTTCAGCCCTGGTGACGAAGTCCTCCTTCTTACACCCATTCGCACTCCCGGACTGTGCGAGAAGTTTCAATTACGTTTTATTGGCCCCTACACTGTCTTGGAGCAAACATCTCCTGTGAATTATCGCGTGGCACCCGTTCTTCTTCCGACGGACCGCCGCTACAGGGCAGCAGAAATAGTCCACGTATCCCGCATGGAGCCTTTCATACGGCGTTCATCTTCGCTTTAAAATGCGGCCAAGAGCTGCGGTCAGGATGACCGCTTTCACGTGGGGGGAAGTTAGTGTAGGCATTCATTAAGCACATCTACTTTCTTTACACATATTCATCATCATGAGTGGTCGTCATCGTCCTCTGCTGTGGGGACTTGGCTTGTCTGAGTTCTGTGCCTTGGGCGTGGTCGCTTCATCGTGTCTTCTGGGCCTAATAAAGGTTGCCTTCACCGTTACATCACAATATATATATATATATATATATATATATATATATATATACATATACATATATATATATATATATATATATATTCCAGTAGATCCTCCGTGAGCGGTCACAACGTGGTTTACTCAAGCGCCATACCGGTGGTTACTCTTGTGCACCGCGCCAGCAGAAAAATCCGAGGGCAATCCCCTGAGTTTGGACTGCTTGTAGACAACATGGCAGCTTCGACCAGCCCTACTGACATCAACCCACACGGTACGAACGGCACGACGCCGCTTCATTGCACCTTACTCACACCACGAACGCCAAATTTCTTTCATGGCACTGCACTTGAGGATGTCGAAGATTCGCTCGTTCATTACGAGTTCGTTGCCGTGCACAACCAGTGGGACGACGCAGACAAACTGCAGCACGTATATTTCAGTCTTTTGGACGGCGCACGTGTATGGTATGAGAACCGAGCAGGTATTCTTACATCGTGGGAAGACTTCAAACGCCGACTTCTTGGGACATATGCCAGCCCTGACCGACGGGAGAGAGCTGAGCGCGATCTGCGGTCCCGCATACAACTGCCGAATGAAGGGGTTGCGATGTACGTCGAGGACATGACGCGTCTTTTGCACGAAGCTGACCCCGGCATGCCAGAAGAAAAAAAGGTACGGTACCTCATGCGCGGGGTGAAAGAACATCTTTTTGGTGGGCTTGTGCGCAGTCCTCCCAAGACTGTGCCCGAATTTCTCAGAGAAGCCGTCAACATCGAAAGCACTCTTAGGCACCGGGCCCCGTTATACGAACGGCACGTCAACGCTTCAGCTACAGACTACTTGGTAGCTTTCAGTGGTCAAATGGGTTTCTTCCGAGAGATCATACGTTCAGTCATCCGCGAAAAACTCCAGAAGCTGTCTCGCAGCATACTATCTCTTCGTTGTCCAGCGTAGTCCGAGATGAAGTCCAGCATGCCTTAAGAGAACCTCCTTTCATGCGGGATTATCAACCACCCAGTGACTTCCCCCGCATGTCGTATGCTCAAGCTTTGCGGCAACCTGTTACACCCGCTATCCCGCCTCCCACCGTGGCCCAAGCCATGCTGCAGATGGTCCAAGCGGCGCCATATTATAGCGCACCTCACCTGATTTCGCCGAAATCAGACTTCTGGCGTGCGCTAGATAGACGTCCTCTCTGCTTCCACTGTGGCTAAGCTGGGCATCTTTACCGACGCTGTTCTAACTGGCAACTTGGACTACCCGGATTTTCGACGAACTCACCGCCACCCAGGTTCGGTCAGCGGCTCCCTGAAATTGAAGAGTATGTGGCTCAGCAGCGCGGAACTTCGTCCTGTCACAAGTCACGCTCCCCGTCACCGCGGCAATTTTCTCCTAATCGCCGTACCTATTCGAGCGTGGCGCCGGTTCGGTCACCCAGTCCACGCCAGGAAAACTAACCACAGCGACCTTCGGGGGCGAGGCCACTCTTACTGGACAAGCTCAAGGCCTGGCCTCCTACCGACGCTTCCGCAAACTGACGATACCCCGACGACGACGACACCAACTGGTTCTCATCTGCAGTAAGGGAGGCACATACTGATAGTCAATCTGTTAAAATTATTGTGGTTCTTATTCAAGCAGTTATTTTACAGAGAGCTAAAATTATCGCACAAAATTCTGCTTCAAATATGGGTATATAATCGGGAAGGCGGAGCGCAAAGGACCAGTCTAGGGCTGCAGAAAAACTACCAATTCACCAATTCCACATTTTTCTTCCCTTTGTGACGCATCAGTTGCTATGACTGCTTGTATTGGCCTATTTTCCAGGTAATTTCTTAATATAGCTTCTAAAAAACTGAGCGGCATCAGTTTTTAATTTTTCGGAAATATAACATCAAACTGTAATTTAATTGCACTGTTATTCGTACTGATTAAAGGAACAGCATCAATTTGAACATTTGGTTCATCTAGAAAGCGCTGTATAACCAAAAATTGTGGTATACGAGATCTCGGCCAGTTTTGTTCAAAAAACAAGTCAGGACGGTCAATGAATCATGTTTCAAAGTGCCTTACCGGCGATTCATAGAGCCTGAAAATGCCTGTGTAGCTAACAATTTAAAACGGGTCACAAGTGAGGGTACCCTAGCTCTAATATACAAGATCTTGATTGAAACAAACTTGAAGAGACCTAAGCATAGTCTCAAGGCTTGTCTCTCTATCACTACAAGAGGAGGTATCTTGTAGGCAGGTGCCCCCGCGTATAACACACACCCAAACTCAAGCACCGGGCGAATTTACATACAATACACTGAGATAAGAGTATTTCTCCACATACCTAAGCGACTATTACGAATTTTGCTTAATATTCTCATCGCACGACCTCCCTTTGCTGCAATGTTTTCAATGTGTGTCTTCCAAGACATTGGTTATAGGTCACTGTTGTGTTTTGGGTTTTCGGTTTCGCAATGACATGCGTGTGCGGGCTGGTCGGCGTCTCCGCCGGCCATGTTCATCTCCGTCGGCCGTCTTCTTCTGCTTCGTCAGGACCAGCCAGCCGCAACACAGCGAAGGCAACGAGGACGTGTAAGAACTCATTTCGTTCCCCGTGTTCGTCTTTTTCTTGCTTCTAACGAACCTACCCTGCTAAACCTAGACGCTCTTTGTTCCCAGCAAGGTGGCTGCTGCGTGCTGCGTCGCTTCATTCCTTCTTCATTCAGCTACGCCACCTCTGTCGTCTTCTTCAAACAGTGTACTGGCGTCATTTTCTTCTCGTCTGCACCTCTCCATTCTTCTTGCTTGAAATGGCATCTCCTATTCCACCTCCCCTATTTCTTCATTCACCCGCAGACCCACCACTTCCGTGGGCGGGCTGGAAATTGGTGTTTCAGGCCTACGCAGACGCGGCCGGGGAGGACGCCAGCAAGCCCAAGCGTCGCAAGGCCCGGCTACTCAACACGTTGGGCCCTGCTGGGTTGAAGCTCTTCTATACTTTGGCCGCCCCTAAAGCGTCGCCGACGCCAGCGTCAGGCGTTGCCTTCAAGAATGCTGTTGCTCTTTTTGATGAGCATTTCAAAGATGTCTCGTGCGATTATCTCGCACGCGTATAACTCCAAGAAAGGCGACAATTGCCTGGCGAGCCAGTCGCCGAGTTCATAACTTGTCTTTGAACGCTCGCCGCGTCGTGCGGCTTCGGCGCGCTCGAGGACGATATGATCCGCCATCAGCTTTTTACCGGGGTAGCCTTGCAAAACGTCCGCTGCCGCATGCTTCAAAAGGGCTCCTCGTTTTCATTATCCGAAGCCCTCTCGATTGCGCGAGAGGACGAGCTTATTCGCTCCCAGCTTGAGCAATTCGCTCCGCATTCATTGCAGCAACTTTCGGCTGCGGGGGGCCAAGGCGGCGGCTCTTTGTTCCACGGGACGCGTCAACATGGCGGCCCTTCATCTTCGTCTCGGTGCGGCGGCCAACATGGACGCCCGTCAGCCCAGTCCTTCCGTGGCGGCCAAAATGGCGGCCTCTCTGCGTCGCGGGAGCGAGGAAGCTGGCAATGTGGCGATCCCATTCCGCCAAACTCTGGTTTTCAGGAACAGCACCGAGCTTCTAACTCGCGTTCGCAATTTTCTTCTCCTGGCGCAACCGCGCATTACTTTCGTTGCGGATCGGCACAGCATTTAGCCAATTTTGTGCAGTGTCCCGCGAGAAACCGCACTTGACTTGCGTGCGGAAAAATCAGACATTTTCAGTTCGTATGCAATTCCCGTCCAGCAAATCTTCCTGAACCAGTTTCTTCGTCCACGCCTTCGAGCACTGCACAGACCAATACGGTCACTGTTTTAAATGTGGATGGCCTCCACACTACGTCCGAGCCCAGCATTGTAGCTTCAATGGGCCATGTGCCCTTGTAATTTCTCGTGGACACTGGTGCCTCAGTTTCTTTCATCAGTGCCGCTGACTTTGATAGTCATTTTTCCAACATTCGGCTTTGCCTTCACACGTCGTTCAACAAACATATTCCAAGAAAACGATTGATAATTTAGGTCAATTTACAGCTCAGGTCTCATATCGCAGTCGCACTGCTTCCATTACTTTTTATTTAACTGCCAATGGCCGCTCGCTTTTGGGACATTATGCAATCAGAGATTTGTCAATCAAAATCGTCGGTGCGTCTATGACGTGTGCTCAAGTCGACGTCCAAGATGATCTTCCGGCCAACGCGCCTTCTGAATTCCACCACCTGCTTACCCGTGAACTGGGTTGTGTGTGCGGTCTTGTGCATAAAGTGATGCGTCGACCAGGTGTGTGCCCTGTGTGTGCCAAGCTGCACCGCATTCCTCTTCTTCTCCGTGAGCAAGTCTCTGCGGAACTGTCTCGCCTTCAAGCCAGCGGAATCATCGAGCCTGACTCTGCACCTGATTGTAAAGGCTCTGAGTGTCTGTGCTTTCGACTGGGTTTCTCCACTGGTTGTCGTCAAAAAAAGATGGATCCCTTCGACTATGCGTCGACTTACGAGAACCGAACAAGACGATCGTCGTAGACGTGTTTCCACTTCCTCACATTGAAGAACTGCTTCATCAGCTCTACGGAGCGGTATATGTCTCCAAGCTGGACCTCGCGTCCGCTCATGATCAAGTTGAACTTTCTGAGTGCAGTAGAGACTTAACCACATTTGTATCGCACGAAGGCTTGTTTCTGTTTCGCCGCGTGTGTTTCAGGCTTGCATCTTCCCCTGAAGTGTTACAGAAAATGATGTCAATAATTCCTAAGGGTCGTGATGGTGCCCTTTGTTACTTGTATGACCTTTTGGTGTGGGGACGTACTCGCGAAGAGCACGATGCTAACTTGCATACTATTCTCAACCGCATCAGTGAATGTGGTTTGAAACTTAATAACAAGTGCATTTTTCTATGAATTAGTTACACTTTCTAGGACATATTATCAGTTCACGGGGCTTGACACCTGTTGAATCTAAAGTTCAGGCCATTGTCAATGCCCAACAGCCTACTGATGCCAAAACCTTGCAATCTTTTTAGGTCGTGTTGGTTATTATGCCAAGTTTGTCTTTCTCTATGCTGATGTTGTTGAACCACTGCGTACTTTACTTCGACAAGCACAGCCTTTTAACTGGTCAGCTGAAGCTGAGCAGAGCTTCATTCGAGTTAAGTCAATACTGGCCTCAAAGCCAGCTGTTAGTATTTTCAATGAGAAGCTTCCCATCGTCATCACGACGGATGCGTCCGATGTTGGACTGGGAGCAGTGTTTCAACAACTCAGAGGTGATCAGCTGATCACAATCGCTTTTGCATCTCGTACATTGACCCGTGCTGAACGCAGATATTCAGCAGAAGAGCGTGAAGCTCTCGCGTGTATTTTTGCCAGTGAGAAATGGCATGTTTACTTGTGGGGCCGGCACTTCACATTACCTACAGATCACTAAGCACTAGTTGGTCTTCTTTCTGCCGGATTTGAAGGCCGCCGCCCCGTTCGCATTTCCCGTTGGTGTGCTAAACTCATGTATTATAATTTCAGTGTTCGATATTGTAAAGGATCTAATAACGTGGTTGCTGATGCACTGTCGGGATTTCCTCTTTAGATACCAGTTACTGAAGAGCGGGATGAGGAAGTTGTTTCATTAGTTACTTCCTGCATTACTAAAGCTGAGCTTCAGGTAGCTACAGCTGCAGATTCCACTTTGTCTCAAGTTCTCAAATATTTACGTGAAGGATGGCCTTCCAAATAGACTCTTGCTTCTGAATTCTTGCCTTATTCGCAGTCCGGCAGGAACTGTCTTGTGTCGAGGACTGGCTTTTCCGCGATGAACGCGTGATTCCTCCTGCTTCTTTCCCTAACAATCAAATACAGCTTGCCCATGAGGCCCATCCAGGCATTGTCCACACCAAACAGAATCTCTGAGACAGGTACTGATGGCCAGCCTTAGACAAGCAGGTCGAACATGCAGTTTACAACTGCCATATATGTCATTCAGCTGACAAGTCTGCCAAACCTGCATTTTCTCCGCTGCAGCCAGTCCAGTGGCCTGATCGACCTTGGCAGAAACTCGGCATGGACATCATCAGTCGTTTGCATAATCTTCCACAAGATGCCCGGTTCAGTGTTTCTCTGATCGACTACCATTCCAAATGGTCAGAGCTTTGTTTCACACATACGGTTAATTCTGTGGTCAACATTGAGTTTCTGTCTTCAATCTTCAGCCGGGAACGTTTTTCCTGATGCCATAGTTACGGACGATGGTCCACAGTTTCAGTCCCAACGATTCGAGGCTTTTTTTTCACAACGAGGAATTCAGTACTTGAGGTCATCAGTTTTCTATCCCCAATCAAATGGGCAAATCGAGCGCTTTATTCGCGTTCTGAAGGAACATGTCGAGATCGTCCAATTAGAGCACCGTCCCCCCAAGCAAGTCTTGACTGAATGTTTAGCTTCGTACAGGTTCACACCACAAGGCACCACTGGAGTGTCTCCTGCTCAACTTCTCTACGGTAGGCAACCACGACTTGCTGTCGACATAGTCTCTTTGCCTCGTAACATAGCAGTGTCTTCTCCTGATCAAATCCTTACCAGGGTTTTTTCTCATTAAGCAATGAAAAAGTATGTCGACACCCGTCGAGGTGAAAGCAGTCCCAAGTTCGCACTGGCGATCTCGTCAACGTTCGTGTGCCAAGCAAGTGCCACAAGTATCGGGGTCATTACAAAGTCTTGGGCCAGGTTAGCCACACTTCTTTTCGCTGAAGTGATCGTAACATCTGGAATGCTTCGCGCTTGTTATTTTCCATACGGATTCGCCTTCAACACCTAAAAGTCTTCCCGATCTCGTTCCGCCCACTCCTTTCAACTATGCATCAGACTGTTACCTGTGGGCTCCTTGTACAGGCATTTCTTCTTCAAGGGGGAGGGGGCGGAGGGAGGAGTTACCAGTCGGTGTCGCGGGTTGAAGTACACCAAGTCTTACGGTTCACTTCGAACCTTCAAATACGGCTGAGACCGTTGAACCGGACTCCGGTCTGCAAAATTCTTCCGAATCTCTTGCTGCGAGCTCTGATGAGACCACGAATTCTAACGCTCGTTCAGAGCCTTCCCAATCTTCCACTGCTCTTGATGTGTCACATCAGAGCACGAGTGACCAAGGTGCAGACACACCTGATTCTACACCCAAAAGGGCCCGCCCTGAGCGGAAGCGGCAGAAGCCGCGTCGGTTCGAAGACTACGTGATGTAGAACTTTTGTTCATTACTGTTGTGAACATTATTGTTCTGTGAAAAGGTTCAATGCATACAAATTAATATTGTACTGAGTTGTGTACATTTTTTCAGTGCATTTTCAGGACTCGTAGTGTGTGATTTTGGTGTGCCGTGCTCTGAATTTTCATGTGTTCTAATGTACATACCTTGTAAATTATGTTGGTATCGATCTTGTATAAATATAAACAGTGTATACGTGAACTTGTTTCGAGGAGGGGTTGGTTCTTGTGTTCTGGGTTTTCGGTTTCGGAATGACATGCGAGGATGCCAGGAGGCGCCGCTCTGGCATCTAGGATTTCAAGGCGACTGTAAAATAAAAGGAGTGTGCGTTAGGTAACCGTGGAGTGCGGTTGTTGTTCTTCCCTTCGGCGCTTCGCGCCAACCCGTGTGTTCGGGCTGGTCGGCGTCCCCGCCGGCCGCGTGCGTCTCCGTCGGCCGTCTTCTTCTTCTGCTTCGTCGGGAGCAGCCAGCCCCCAACGTAGCAGTCACCCCCAGATATTTCACATTCCCTACTTTAGGGATATGATCCAGCTGATAGAAGAGCGAAATGTGAAAAGGGTCTTTGAGTGGAAATGTTAAAACTGGATATTTCTTGACATTTAAATACAGATGTAGGCTGTCAAGTCACATTTCTATGGCCGATAGGTATGCCTGTAATATTTTCAATAGCCTATGAATGTCCTCTGCTGCTGAAAAGAATGCGATGTCGTCCGCATATACATAAGTGTGGACGTCCTGGTGCCGAGGTACAGGGCTCTTCAAGATATTAAATACACCGGGGAAAGGATGGTCCCTTGCGGGACACCTTTTGTTTCCACATATTTAGAAGACAAGATGTCGATTTTGTAACAATGAAACGTTCTATTGCGTAAAAATTTTGCTATCCATCATTGTATATAGTTTGGGAAGTTATGGTTGTGCAGCTGGTTGATTAACACTATATGCTCAACGCTGTCGTACGCTTTTGCTATATCGAGAGTGACGAGTGCAGCATATTTTCCTTCCCGCTTAGCTAATTTTATGCGACTTTCAAGGTCTATATGGGCCTGCCATCTGGAGCATCCGGATCTGAAGCCAATTTGGGATGAATTCAGAATTCCTCTCTCATTGATGAAATTTGTTATTCGGACGTTCAGGATTCTCTCAATTACCTGTACAAAGTTTGAGGTTAACGCAATGGGCCTATTGTTATCCAAAACGTATCTTTTACCCGGAGCTTTCAGTATTGGTATAACCTTTGCGATTTTCCACTCAAATGGGAGCCATGTCGTACTTAAAGAATAGTTGATTGTATCCTATAGGTATTCTTGGCACTCTTTATATCAATTCGCTAAGCTCAGCGTTTTCTTTTTTCAGCTCCGCTATATCACTGACATTATGCGCAGTCTCCCCCGAAAGCTCAGGCGTCCCTTTAGCCACGTCTTACCAGCTCACCGTGAATGCCGGGTTCCCTTGAAGGCCATTGCCACCCTTTGACTTACACCTGGATCTGGAACGGGATGTAGTGTGCCTTCTCGGTATCGGAAACTGGGAGGTGTGGCCGCAGGGCGTTGCGCAGGACCAGGACCTTGATGTAGACCTAGTAGTTGCCCTCGTTCGGAATTTAGACCTCCCACGTTCGGTTGGCTTGGTGGTAGGGGGTAGTTCTCCTCGAGCATCTCTTGAAGTTGTCGGAACCACTGGCGTAGTTTTACGATGTAGGGTGTCTCGAACGTGGCCTTGCAGAGTTTGTCAGCCGTGGGATCATCCTTGCCGCACAGCTGACATTGTGACTGACAGTGGTGGTCCTCGCTCAGATCAGGCATTCCACAATTCGCACATAGCTTGTCGTTTGGCCTCCAACACACGTCACTACTGTGCCCAAGTCTGTTTCATTGTTTGCAAAAGTAAACTTGTTTCCTTTATAGTGAACAGCGTGTGAGCACTCCTTTGTACATGACGTGCGTCGGGACTTTGCTGCCATCAAAAAGAACTATCACTGTCGTGGTGTTTGCAAGAGGTTTGGCTGCGATCGCCGTAGGATTTCGGGCTGTAATAATGGCTGCGTTGATGTCCCGTGGAGTTTCGTTCAAAGGAAATCCTTTGATTACACCTTTGGCAGTGAGTTCCGGGGCCGTCTCGTATGCTCCCACCTCATACAACTTTTCGTTGGCCTTGATGTGCTTGATGCCTTGGTACTTGTCTGCATGGACTTGATTTGGGGTGCTAACAACCAAGATGTTCTGAAAATTACCCGGGAAAATTGTGTCCGTCTCTCTTAATTCATGAGGGATCTCGGCTGCTTCATACGCAGCTTTGTCTAGCTCCGTTAAGCTGAGCTTGGATAGATGCAGTCCTCCTCTTCGACTTATAACTATCTTGTAGTCGCCTGTCGGCATTCTCGGCATTTTGCTGGCTCTGGTTATCTGGGATATCAGATTTGCACCGCGCGTTTTAGGCATTTGGGTAGGGCTAGGGCTACCACGGCGTTCCTGGCTACTTTCCTTCGTACGTTTTCTGAATCGAAATTCTGTCCACCCGTTCCCTGTGCCATCTTCCCGTTGGGTGGCGTCTTCATTCTGCTGCTATACCTCCATTATTGATGATTATGACCTCTATGGGGCGAACGCCGAGGCCTGGCTATCGTGAGGCCGCCCCAGTCGACGCGGAGCGCCGGTCGTAGGATAAGTAGACGCTGCGTAGTGGGGGCTGGTTTTCGGTCGTAAAATTTCGAAAAATGATCCCCCACCTTAAAATATTGTCTCTTCGGATTCTCGGTGACGAGAAGAATCAGATGGTATATAAATTTGAGCGGTGCCTGGCTGTATTCGCTGCGAAACCAATCTATGAGTACAGAGCCGACGTGAAGAGCGTCCATTCACCTCGGTGACCGCAGCGCCTCCCCCATCTACAAAATGCACCTGAAACGTTTTGATGAGAAACATTGGTTTTGACATTTTAGCCTAGCACTGCGTAAAAGGCTTTCACATGTCATCAGTAGTCACAATACCCTATAATGCAATACAGCCTGCCCGAAGTTTTCAACGTGACAGATATCAGCCATAGGATTGCACCACAGCACTTTACAGAAGTTTTTCGCAGGTTTTCTAACACAGCAAAACTAAATATCCTGATAGTTTGAATATGCGTAAGCGCATGCATATGTACTCAAAGTTAGTTCGTATACTAAAGAAATAAATAGAAACAAAGCAGTCCTTGCAAACAAATACAAAGATTCAATGTTCGAACCAATCTGATAAATTCTTCAGCTCATTACACTCTGGAGGAACACATGAATACATGCGCAGCTCTGAGTGGTCTCATAAGTCACATGAGGCACTGTTTGCATTTCTTCTAAACAAAGTACTTTACAGTACTAGTGCACTTTCATACATTCTGTGCATACATGTAATGACCTTCCCTTCTTACTATCGTGTCATCCTGCAGCTGATTTCAAATCAGGTACTTCTAACTTACAAGGTCTTCAGTTATCTGTCCGGCTGTAAACAAAATGATTGTCGTATCATAGTAAACTATAGAACGGAGAAACGCCATTGCATGCCTATAGCTGTGAGTATCAGAATGAGCTAGAAAGGATGTGTGTGTTAGAATTCTGCCAAATAACGTATGTGCTACTGAGCGTGGCAGAGCAACAGACCAAGAATAGAGAAGTGTAAAAGCAGGCAACACAGGCAGCGCTTAATCATGCAACTACTTTTTTCGATAACCAAAACAACGCACGTTCGAGTTTCTATCTTGTACATGAATGGAAATGGGACAGCTGACAGCTGAATGTGTCAGAGTCGCTGGTACTCGACAAAAATCACATCACACTGCTACCAACTAGCGCACGCTTGTTGTTAGCTTGACAACAAATGAAAATAAATTGCATCAAAGCCAACGAATGTTTCAGCGTCGTACAATCAGGGAATACACTTATGTAAGTACGTACGTTTTTGCATCATCGAAATGTGTTGCCTAGTGCGAGGTTCGCTTTCAGCGATGATGAATACAGATGTTGAAAAGAAACATGGTGCAGATAAAAAACTCCTCCGTATGAACTGCGCAATATTGTGGGCGTCGTGTGTTGCGAAGAAAACTATCTTCGATTTGTTCCTCGCATGAGCTGGTTCATACAAACTCGACGGCAAAGGCCTACGCTGGATGCAGATGACACTGCTCTGAATTGCCTCCGTGGTACGCGAGGGCTCACGCTCAAAGCTTCAAACCTCTGAAGCCTATTTACACTCGTTTTAAGCACAGAAAACACAAATCAAAGCACAGGAACACTGACATGCACCAGTTGGCTACGATGTTTTCGCTCTGTTGACGACCGCACTCAGGACCGGCGCGAGCAAAATGGGTCGGCATTCGCTGGATTTGTCGGTGTCGCTCAAATTCGGCACAAAACCGCGTCACGCTGGTAGCACTCGCAGTCCTTCGTCGTGTCGTTGTCGCTCTAGATTACGAAGTGGTCATTAAGGAACGTTTGAAGTAGTTTCCGTGCATGCTTCCAGCACTCTTCTATACTTCGAAGTGGCGGCCATTAGGCACAGCATTATGAGGGATGAAGGTCTCTGGTTGGTTGGCGCCGCTGTACGAGTGGTGACGTGGTGTACGCGTGGCAGAAATATCAAGCCTCACTTGATCACTCGTGCCTCCTCGCGTATGCCCCTCCGACGCCGACGCCGAGAGTCGAATTTGACGCTTATGACGCGTAGGCGCGTGCAAACGCGTGCCATACGCGTGCATATGCGTGACATTTTATTCTCGACGCGGGCCAAGGTACGCGTGAGAGATGAGAGCCGACGCGCGCTCACAGCACTATCTTGCTGATAATGCTGAAAACATGGTAGTTCCCCCGAAGATGACCGCCAACAGCGGTAAGTGGTAGATATAGCTTGCCGTTTAATGTCGAAAAAAGATACCCCAGGTTGGCTCAGTGGTTACGCCTCACATTACGACGCGGAGTCCCACGTTCGATTTCTGACGCCGGAATGTTTTTTTTTCCAACTTTTATCTTATATATATTCACTTATTTATTCAATACTGTGGGCCTTTTCAGGCTTATACAGGAGAGGGGGTACAGAGCAAATAACACTTCATATCGCAAACGCAAAGATGAGAAGAAAAAAAAATAACGATATAACAGTATAAAGCAACAAATGAACAATGCACGTGTGTTTAAATGAAAAAAACTACTTGGCATGATAACATCAACGGTAACAGATGCAGGCGGTTAAGCACATGTAGCAATGTGGGAGCACATGCGCGATTTACTGTTTAAACCTTTATTTCGGCGAAGACAGCACAGGATTTAGGCCGCGTTCACACTGAGCATTCCGGCCGCCGAAAGCGCTCCGAATACGGTTCAGCCTAGTTCACACTGAAACATCCGCTTTCTACAGCGACCGAAATTCCCCTGCCGCCGAAACGCAGCGCTGTTCGCACTGGACGCGCCCCGAGCCGCCGAATATGCCATCTACCACCTGGCAAACGCGGGATGGATGCGCTGTCACCCGGTTGTTGTCACGGCTCGCAAACGTCACTACGATATCCGGTGGTGTATACTTCGATAATTCTCGTACGCAGGAAACAAGAAAAGACAGTACTGCTTACTTTGCTGGCAAGTGGCTGTCTTGTAATGCACGAAGAGCAAAAAAAACCACCGACGCCAGCGGCGTCGGCGGGTTCGTTTTGCTCTGCAACACCGCAACAAGCTCGGTCACGCCAACAGCAAGCTCGGTCACCTCTTCCACGAAATACGGACGCGAAGTAGGCACAGAGTAGGTTAAACTACCGTTGGTTTCAACATTCAGTTACGTGCGCCGCGGCATAACAAGTGAGTAGGGCTTGGCCGCCATTTTTCCAAATTTCTTGACTAGCGCTGCTATTGGTCCGCGGTGACCGATTCGGCGGCAGACGCCGCAAAAATTGGTCCGAGAGCGATCGGCGCGGAGAGAGCCTTTTCGGCGAATCTCGCCGCCGCCGAACCGGATTCGGAGAGCTTTCGGCGGCCGGAATGCTCAGTGTGAACGCGGCCTTCGGCGGCAGCGAGATCCGCCGAAAGAGCCCTCTCCACGCCGATCGCTCTCGGGCCGATTTTTGCGGCGTCTGCCGCCGAATGGGTCACCGCGGACCAATAGGAGCGCTAGTTAAGGAATTTTGAAAAATGGCGCCCAAGTCCTACTCACTTGTTATGCTACAGTGCACGTAACTGAATGTTGAAACCAACGGGAGTTTAACCTACTCTGTGCCTACTTCGCCTCTGTATTTCGTGAAAGAGGTGACAGTGCTTGCTGTTGGCGTGACCGAGCTTGTTGCGGTCTTGCAGAGCAAAACGAACCCACCAACGCCGCTGGCGTTGGTGGTTTTTCTGCTCTTCGTGCATTATAAGGCAGCTACTGGCCGGCAAAGTAAGCAGTACTGTCTTTTCTTGCTTCCTGCGTACGAGAATTGTCGAAGTATACACCACCGGAGAGCGTAGTAGCGTTTGCAAGCCGCGAAAACAACTGGGTGACGGCGCATCCATCCCGTGTTCGCCCCGTATTCGCTATGTTCGCCCCGATGACATATTCGGCAGCGCGGGGCGCGTCCAGAGCGAACGACGCTGTGTTTCGGCGGCAGGAAAATTTCGGTCGCTGTAAAAAGCGGATGTTTCAGTGTGAACTAGGCATTATTGCATTGCCTCTAAATGAATTTCCAACAGTGATGAAAGTGATTCAGTTGATTGTTCACTGGCGACGTCGTTCGGCAAGTCATTCCACATCTCTATACCTGCGGGAAAAAAAGAATACTTCAACGTGTTACAACGTGACAGGAATGGGCGTATGCATTTGTCATTGTTAGTTTTACTGGAGTGACGGTGCGGAGTTTCAAGGTAATCATCTTTATTTAAATTTACCAGGTTGTTTGAAAGAAGAAAAAAAATTTCAGGCTGGCTAATTGTCGTCGGCTAGCAAGAGTTGCGACACGTGCTTGCAAACGCAGCACGGAAACACTCTTCCGCCTGGCATGGTTTGAAAAAAATGAAATCTAAGAGCCCGGTTTTCAATCTTTTTCAATGCATCAATCATGTTCTTTTGGTGTGGGTTCCAAGCTATAGCTGCATATTCCAGGATGGATTTAATGAGCGTCTTGTAAGCTGTTAGTTTAACTTGAGGGGAAGTTCCGGTTAGTTTACGCCTAAGAAACCTAGTTGTTTAAATGCACGTGCAGAAATTTGATTAATGTGGACATCCCACTTTAACGAAGATGTTATTGTGACTCCCAGGTACTTCACGGTATTTACGTGCTTGATGTCTGCCCCAGAGAAGTTGTACTGAATGTGAAATGGTGTCTTTCTATGGAAAATTTTAATGCACATGGTTTTGTCTGTATTTGCATACCCTGTTTTTCACACCATTGCGCGAAATTCTCTAAAGATTTGC
Source organism: Rhipicephalus annulatus (assembly GCA_013436015.1). Taxonomy (NCBI): domain Eukaryota; kingdom Metazoa; phylum Arthropoda; class Arachnida; order Ixodida; family Ixodidae; genus Rhipicephalus; species Rhipicephalus annulatus. The sequence continues at coordinate 455,070 of WOVY01003955.1, read as the reverse complement.
CAAGTTTCACCTGGTCTTCTGTAGTGCTAGTGGGAGAGTATATGACGCAGTCATCTGCAAAAAGCCTCATTGTAATACCTGGTTCCATAGCAGTGTAGATGTCATTGATGTATATGAGAAAGAGTGTTGGTCCTAGTACGGACCCTTGGGGAACACAAGAGAACACGTCAGCACGGTCGGACTCGCCATTATTAAAAGAAACATACTGGGTGTGGTTGGAAAGATAAGCGGCAATCCAATGGATTATTTTTGAGTTAACCGCAAATGATTCAAGTTTTTGTATGAGCAACGAGTGCAGAACGCGGTTGAATGCCTTAGAAAAATCAATAAATATTGCATCTATTTGCAGTCTAGATTCAATGGCTAAAGCAAAGTCATGAGTAATCTCTAAAAGTTGTGTAGTGGTCGAAAGCTTCCTTATAAAACCGTGTTGGTTCGGATAAAGCAGATTATTTTCCTCTAGATAGTTTATAAGTGCTTTGTTTATTATATGCTCCATTAGCTTGCAGCATGTACTTGTCAGTGATATTGGCCTGTATGTGTTTATCAGTTGTTTGTTCCCACTTTTTTGGATAGGAATTACTTTTGCACACAACCATTCATCAGGAAGCACAGCTGTTTCTAATGATAAGGAAAATATGTTTTGCAGAAAAGGGGTTAGCTTAGCGGCACAGCGCTTAAGAAAAGCATTAGGAATTTCATCCGGGCCTTGCGATTTTTCGACATCGAGTTGAAGAAGCAGGTTAAGTATGTTAGACTCTGTTATTGTTAACTCTGGCATGTGATTTTCACTGTTAGACGACGGTAAAAATTAAGGCTGCGTACGCGCGAAAATGATAGGAAGTAAATGTTGAAAGCATCTGCAATAATCCGTGCATCTTCAAAAAGACTACCCGATATTTCCATTTTAGTTACCGTGCTATTTGGCTTTGATAAGTACTTCCAAAATTTACGTGGTTGATTTGTCATAAACTCAGAGTGCTCAAGAAAAAGTGCTCTCTTACCATCTTTATTTTCTTTTTTAAGTGGCGTAAAAGCTCATTGAGCGCAGCGGATTTCTTTTTATGTTTGCGCAGTCGTTGTACTTTTCTCTTTAGGTGGATTTTGTTCCTCGTAATCCACGGCGTTTTACGCTTAGTTTTCTCTAGCTTAGTAGGTATGAAGGTTCATTCACAATGCGCGATTCTAGATTTTAGTTTGTTCCCTAGAATCACGACACCCAATGACGTATTAAAGAAATCGTCTTGTGGTGCTTCAAGAAAATCTATAACACTTTTGTCATTCGCTCTGTAGTAATCTTTAACTGATATGCGCGTTGTTGCGTGTGATACGTGGCCGCCTATGCCATGAAATGTCAACAGAATGAGCTTGTGATCAGAGATTTCCTCTTCATTACTTATTTGTGGTGTTATTGAGCGAGACACAAATGCAACGTCAAGCACGGAACATGCAGACCCGTGGATGCGAGTCGGTTCTATCACCAGCTGTGTCAACGACTGACTAAACATAATGTCAGAAAGTATATCTGAACCCTTAACAGCAGTATTTCCGATGGCCAAAGTGTCCCAGTCTATTTCCAGCATATTAAAATCATCAGTAAGTATTAGTTTCGTTCGCTCACCTACACAGCCGTGAAGAAAGTTCTGTAGCTTTACAAGGTATTCATCAGGAGCACCCGGAACCGGTATACACCACCAATCAACACAGGGACGTCATAATTAAAGATTGAACACCACACACTTTCGTGACCAGCAATGCCACTTTTTTTTATGAAAAGGCGCGTTCCTTTTTTTGGCGATGGCCACGCCCCCACCACGGCCATCTCGATCTGTACGAAGCAGTGCGTATGCTGGTGGCACTATCTCTGAATCGTTAATATCAGGGTTTAGCCACGTTTCCGTAATGACCACTACATCAGGTCCATACAAAAGCAACAGTTCTTCAAACTGCTGTGTTTTCTTTACGGTACTTCTTGCATTAAAGCAAAGCAGCGTAAGTGGCTCTTTTGATTTCGGTCACGCTTGAGAAGTGCTTGCCTTCTTGTGACCATCGGTATGAGCACGTTTCACAGCTACCATTTTATTTTCCATCTTATTCCATGTGAAGCCATCTCCGTTGATTTTAAGTTTGTCGTAAACTAGTGTTACCTTATCTCCGTTCCTTCGAAACAGCGCAGACGCCTGCCACGGCTTCCTCCGAGTTTCACGAACAAACTTAGAATAGTCTTCTGATACAGATATGGCTGTATTTTTTAGTTTATAACAGCTTCGTAATACCAGCATTTTTTCTGTAAAATCATAGAAGCGCAATATAACCGGACAGTCGCGGTTAGGCTTCCGAAGACCGAGCCTGTGCACACGCTCAACAGATTGCACTTCAATGCCCAACATTTCAGAAAATATCCCTCGCGTCACAAGTTGGTGCACCATTTCTGCTTTTTGTTCTGTTTCTTTAAGACCATAAATAGTGTTATTGTTGCGGCGGCTTTTATTTTCTGGTCCTTCTATTTTGTTGTGCATTTCAGTGAACTCGCTGCGCATAGCCGATACGGTTGCTTCACATTTTTCTATCTTCTCCTGACATTGCTTTGATGACGTAAGGATACTTTCAATCTGAGACTGAGATAGTCTTAGCTGGACATCTTTAAGACTCGTCTCAAGAGCTCTATGAGATGTCTCAAGTTCATTACGGCCTTTAGTATTTGATCTATTTTGTTAGGACCTGGGTTCTCTTCTACGTCACCACTCAGTTGCAATAACAAAAATATTACGCGAACACACTGCAGGTAGCAAAGCAACATGTACTGTGGGCTTGGAAGCACAACTAGTCCAACGTAACTAGTTTTAGTACATTTAACAAAGGACCGTTTATCACCAACCTGTATAACGAAGAGCACGTAGTTTAGCATGATGCTCCGAACGGTGCCACCAAGCCCAGTTAAGCGCGCGCGGTTCATGATCGGCCTTTACGCAGTCCCGCCGATGTGCCAGATGTCGCTGGTGCGCCAAAAGAATCTTCCGGATGTGACGTGCGAAGCGTCGTATTATGATGGGGTTCATTCTGCCATGCTGATAGCGGTAGCATCGTCGTTGCAAGTTGCACGTGTTGGATACTTGATGACATCGGTGTTGTGGCGGAATGATCACAGCAACCCAGCAGGGAAGCACTTTCAGTGCCGTGAAAGCCAACGCATACGCATATATATATATATATATATATATATATATATATATATATATATTGTTATGGCGTTTATTAGCAGGCACACAGCGACTATACACCATGGCGACAGTAACGGCCAAGCACGCAATCTCAGCGCGAGCGGCGTCCTTTTTTGGGTAGACCCTCTAGAGAACACTTGAGAGTTTTACCCATTTCAGTGTTCGGCGGCTTCTCTACAATTACCCCGGGGTCGAAGAGGGAGCCGCCTGGCGACCTAACAGTTTGTCACTACGAGCGGGACATAGTAAGTCTTCAGGCACACCACGTTGATAATGTCGCGCTCGCGACGGCGCATGTCCGAAGATTGTTCAATTGGCTCGACAAGATAGTTGACTGAAGATGTGCGCTCGATCACACGGTAGGGACCTTCATATTTCGGGAGTAGTTTGGAAGAAAGGCCAGCTACAGAGGTCGGGATTGAGAGCCATACAAGAGAACCAGGAAGGAACGTGGGCTCAGAAGTGGCGGAGCCATCTCGAATACTCTTCTTGTGCTCTTGCTCATGCGTCGTAAATGTCTTGGCCAGCTCGCGACACTCTTGAGCAAGCCTGGTTGTCTCGGAAATAGGTGCACACTCAGATGTATCCGGCGTGTACGGGAGTATCGTGTCGATAGTGTGTGACGGGTGCCTTCCGTACAGCAAGAAGAAAGGTAAAAAACCGGTCGTGCTCTGAGGGGCGGTGTTGTAGGCGTAGGTGACGAAGGGCAGTATAATATCCCAATTCGTATGGTTGGCGGCGACGTACATCGAAAGTATGTCGCCGAGGGTGTAGTTAAAGCGTTCGGTCAGACCATTCGTCTGCGGGTGGTAAGCAGTTGTTTTGCGGTGAACAGAATGGCAATCCGTGATGATGGCTTCGACGACTTCTGACAAGACACGGCCTCGATCGCTGAGAAACTCCTGAGGTGGACCGTGGCGTAGTATAAATCGATGCAGTAGGAAGGACGCAACATCACGCGCAGTAGCCCCAGGAAAAGCGGCGGTTTCGGCAAATCGCGTTAAATGATCTACGGCGACGATGGCTCAGCGGTTACCAGCCGACGTTAGAGGAAATGGTCCATACAAATCGACACCTATGCGCCCAAACGGACGCTCAGGGCAAGGTAACGGTTGCAGACTGGCTGGCGACATGTGTGCTGACGGTTTGCGGCGTTGGCAAGCGAGGCAGGAGCGAAAGAACTGCTGCACGTAGCGGTACATCCCGCGCCAGAAGTAGCGTTGTCGAATGCGACGGTAGGTTTTGAATACCCTAGAGTGCGCGCATTGCAGGTCAGAATGGAAGCATTCACATATCTCTGCCCGCAGACTGCGGGGTATCACGAGTAACCTCTGCCGGCCATCGGTGTCGTAATTGCGTTGGTGTAGAAGGCCGTCACGGATGGCGAAATGGCGAGCTTGACGACGCATGGCACGCGTGGATGGCGTTGCGGATGGATCAGAGAGCAAGTCGATGAGCGGGCCGATCGAATTATCCTTTTGCTGTTCGCTAGTGATGATGTCAACATCAATGGCAGAAACATCAACCGAGGATACTGAGCAGAGCACATCACCTTCAGGCAGAGGGAAGCGCGAGAGAGCGTCGGCGTCAGCATGCTGGTGTCCGTTACGGTACAGCACGCGGATGTCGTAATCTTGCAATCAGAGAGCCCAACGGGCGAGACGGCCTGAGGGATCCTTCAATGATGAAAGCCAGCATAGTGCATGATGGTCGGTGACGACATCGAATGGGCGACCATACAAATAAGGTCGAAACTTTGTAAGGGCCCAGACGATCGCCAGGCACTCTTTCTTCGTGATGGTGTAGTTTGTCTCTGCTCTCGTGAGCGTACGGCTTGCATATGCTACGACATATTCAGGGAATCCGGGTTTGCGCTGCGCCAGGACAGCGCCGAGGCCTACAACACTGGCGTCTGTGTGCACCTCCGTCGGGGCCGTAGGGTCGTAGTGGCGTAGAATGAGAGGAGACGTCAGCAAATGGCGGAGCTTCGCGAACGCGTCGTCGCACTCAGACGACCACGAATTGAGGGGCCCGTTACTTCCAAGGAGCTTCGTCAGCGGTTATATATTCGTAGCAAAGTTTCGTATGAAGCATCGGAAGTATGAGCACAGGCCCAGGAAACTACGCAGTTCTTTGACGGACGCAGGTTTGGGGAATTCAGCCACGGCCCGAAGCTTGGCTGGGTCAGAAAGAATGCCATTCTTAGACACGACGTACCCTAGGATGGTGAGTTGCCGTGCTGCAAAGCGGCACTTCTTCAGATTTAGTTGCAAGCCGGCATTGCTCACACGTGCGAAAACTTCTTTCAGACGTTGGAGATGCGTGGAGAAATCTGGGGCGAACACAACGTCTTGGAGGTAACACAAGCACGTGTGCCATTTCAAGTTGCGCAGAACGGTGTCCATCATGCGCTCAAAGGTCGCCAGTGAATTACATAGACCAAACGGCATGACGTTGAATTCGTACAAGCCGTCGGGTGTGATGAACGCAGTCTTCGGTCGAGCGTCAACCGCCATAGGTACTTGCCAGTACCCCAAGCGCAGGTCGAGAGAAGAAAAAAAATTCGGCTCCGTGAAGGCTGTCAATTGCGTCATCGATGCGCGGCAGTGGGTAAACATCATTGCGAGTGATCTCATTGAGCCGTCTGTAGTCCACACAGAACCGCACAGAACCATCTATCTTCGCGACAAGAACAACAGAAGACGCCCATGGACTCTCCAAGGGCCGAATAACGCCGCGTCTGAGCATATCATCAACCTGCTCGTTAATTTCCTGACGTTCAGCAGGCGACACGCGGTAGGGACGTTGCCGTAATGGTGGATGGGCACCAGTGTCGATACAATGTGTAACAGCGGACGCGCGACCGAGAGAACTTCGACCGACATCGAAAGAAGAATGATATTCTCGTAGCAGGTCCAGAAGCTGGGAACGCTGTACCGACGTGAGATTGTCATCAATGTAAGGGCCAAATACATAAGGAGATGATGAATTATAAGAGGAAACAGCGCTGACGGTACACAAACTGGGACAACGCGAGTCATCAGGTACGTCCAGGACTTGTGCGTTATCCACTGTTTCCACTCTGCAGAGACATTCCCCTCGAACCAAGGTAACAGTGTACGGGGATGGGTTGGTCACAAAAATAGCGGCGTTGCTCTGAGTGATTTGCACGGTCGCGAAAGGTACTAGCAACCCTTTCCTTCGGCAAGCATGGTTGGATGGCGAAACGAGTGCAATTGTGTCGGAGAGTCCAGCGCAGTAGACAGATACACCCATCGCCGAGCTTGGAGGCACTATGGTATCGTCTTTCACGAGAATCTTACTCAGTTTCGAGGGAGTGTTTTCCGGCATCAAATGCGAGAAGGGTGAGAGTTCAATTTCGGCAGCGGCACAATGAATGACGGCGTTGTTGCGGGAGAGAAATTCACACCCCAGGATGGCGTCATGAGAGCATGCAGGATTGATGATTAATTGGCCGACATACAGAACGTCCTGAACGACAACGCGAGCTGTGCACTCTGCTGAAGGATGGATACGATGTGAACCGGCAGTACGAAGGGACAACCCAGAAATCGGCGTCGTCACTTTTCGAAGCAAGCGGCAAAGTTTTTCGTCCATAACGGATACTGCGGCTTCAGTGTCAATAAGAGCAGATGCATGAACACCGTCCACAAGCACGTCTATGACAACAAATGGGCGGCTCTGAGGGCTTTCACATCGCAATAGTATCGCAGTTCTTGCCTTGGGAACTGCGACGACTAGTTTTCCCTCTCATGAGTAGCCGAACTTGGCCTCATGCGGGAGAGGGATGACGTCGTGGAGACGGCGACCTTCGAGGAGATGGACCTGGGCGAGACGGCGGTGGCATAGACGGTGGTTCTTCGCGATAGGGACGGCTGAGGTGGCCAGCAATAGGCGAAGAAATCGGAGTCGGCTGTACACGATGGCAATAACGGGCTACGTGACCGGCGTAACCGAAGGCAAAGCAGATGGGCCGGTTGTCGGGTGTGCGCCATCAGTTCACTGGGGTAGGTCTTGTTCATGACGCAAGAGCCGATGGGCGGAACGGTGGCTGGAAAGGCTGCAGGGGGTGCTGGAGGTGAGTCTGAGAGGTCACGTCAGTATACGTAGCCGGCATAGCCGCTGCAAAGGATGGAGGTCGTGCGGCAGCTTCGGCGTAAGTCAGTGGGGCGGGCGGTTGAACGACTCGAGGTGGCCTGGCGACCACTTGGGCGTAACTTGGGGGCGCAGGGGCCGGAAGCTGTTGTGGTTGGTACGCAGGCAAGACCTCCGCTACTTCCTGCTCAATTACACAGCGGATGGGTGGAAGAATGGTAGTGGCCGATTTTTGAGCAGCCAGTGGGTGGGCAAAGGGCAGGAGAGAGAACTACCGCGCGATTTCCTCACGAATGAAGGACTTGATGTCTGCCAGCAGTGCCACCTGATCACAGCTCGCCTCCAAGCCTGCAAGCCTTGCATCTCGTAGGGTGGAGTGACGGGTCATCGAACGCTGCCGGCGGAGCTCCTCGTAGCTTTGGCACAGCGTGATGACCTCAGCTACTGTGCTTGGGTTTTTGGCAAGCAGCATCGTGAAGGCATCATCGGCAATGCCCTTCATGAGGTTCCGGAACTTGTCTGATTCGGACACGCTGTCGTTGGATTTCTTGCACAAGTCCAGGACATCTTCTATGCAACTGGTGAATGATTCACCGGGCTGCTGAGCGCGTTCGCGTAAGCGCTGCTCAGCTTCCAGCTTACGAACGGCAGGGCGGCCAAAAACGTTTGTGATAGCGGTCTTGAAATCGGACCAGGTTGCAAAATCGGACGCGTGGTTGTTGTACCACAAGCTTGCAACGCCCGCAAGGTAGAACACCAAGTTTGTCAACTTGCCGTCCTCGTGCCATTTGTTGGGGACACTCACGCGCTCGTAAATAGCGAGCCAGTCCTCCACGTCAGTGCCATCGGCGCTCGTGAAGATGGATGGATCTCGGATCCTGGGGACACCGGGACAAGGGGGTGGCATGGGAGGAGGCGTTTGCTGGGAGGCGTCGTGGGACATGGTAGATTGCAGGGTACGTGAACGCAGTTCCCAGGGCATCAGAGGGGATCGTAGCACTCTCCACCAATTTGTTATGGCGTTTATTAGCAGGCACACAGCGACTATACACAATGGCGACAGTCACGGCCAAGCACGGACTCTCAGCGCGAGCGGCGTCCTTTTTTGGGTAGACCCACTAGAGAACACTTGAGAGTTTTACCCACGTCAGTGTTCGGCGGCTTCTCTACAATGTATATGTATATATATAATCAGTGGGTCTGGTACGTATATGAAAAGAAGCTGGTACAAGTACCAGAAAGCAAGCTGTTCCTTTATCGAGTTACGTTTCGGCCGTGGTGCGGCCTTTGTCAGAGAACGACGGAGGCCGTGCCGTGGCCGAAACGTAAATCGGTAAAAGAACGGCTTGCTTTTTCGTACGTGTACCAGCTTCTTTCCGTCTATATATATATATATATATATATATATATATATATATATATATATATATATATATATATATATATATATAGTCCAGGAGATTCTCCGTGAGTGGTCACAACGTGGTTTACTCAAGCGCCGTACCGGTGGTTACTCATGTGCACCGCGCAAGCAGAAGAATCTGAGGGCAATCACCTGAGTTTTGACTGTTCGTAGACAACATGGCATCTCCGACCAGCCCTACTGACACCATCCCACATGGTACGAACGGCACAACGCCGCTTCATTGCACCTTTCTCACACCGCGCACACCAAACCCCTTTCATGGCACTGCACTTGAGGATGTCGAAGATTGGCTCGTTCATTACGAGTTCGCTGCCGTGCACAACCAGTGGGACGACGCAGACAAACTGCGGCACCTCCATTTCAGTCTTTTGGACGGCGCACGTGTATGGTATGAGAACCGAGCAGGTAATCTTACATCGTGGGAAGACTTCAAACGCCGACTTCTTGGGACATATGCCAGCCCTGACCGACGGGAGAGAGCTGAGCGCGATCTGCGGTCCCGCATACAACTGCCGAATGAAGGGGTTGCGATGTATGTCGAGGACATGACGCGTCTTTTGCACGAAGCTGACCCCGGCATGCCAGAAGAAAAGAAGGTACGGTCCCTCATGCGCGGGGTGAAAGAACAGCTTTTCGGTGGGCTTATGCACAGTCCTCCTTAGACTGTGTCCGAATTTCGCAGAGAAGCCGTCACCATCGAAAGCACTCTTAGGCACCGGGCCCCGTCATACGAACGGCGCGTCAACGCTTCAACTACGGACTACTTGGGAGCTTTCAGTGGTCACATGGATTTCTTCCGAGAGATCATACGTTCAGTCATCCGCGAAAAACTGCAGGAGCTGTCTGTGCCCTCGCAGCCTACTATCACTTTGTTGTCCAGCGTAGTCCGAGATGAAGTCCAGCATGCCTTAAGAGAACCTCCTTTCATGCGGGATTATCAACTACCCAGTGACTTCCCCCGCATGTCGTATGTTCAAGCTTTGCGGCAACCTGTTACACCCGCAATCCCGCCTCCCACCGTGGCCCCAGCAATGCTGCAGATGGTCCAAGCGGCGCCTTATTATAGCGCACCTCGCCTGATTTCGCCGAAATCAGACGTCTGGCGTGCGCCAGATAGACGTCCTTTCTGCTTCCACAGTGGCGAAGCTGGGCATCTTTACCGACGCTGTACTAACCGGCAACTTGGACTACCCGGATTTTCGACGAACTCACCGCCACCCAGGTTCGGTCAGCGGCCCTCTGAAATTGAAGAGTATGTGGCTCAGCAGCGCGGAACTTCGTCCTTTCACAAGTCACGCTCCCCATCACCGCGGTGATTTTCTCCTAATCGCCGTACCCATTCCAGCGTGGCGCCGGTTCGGTAACCCAGTCCACGCCAGGAAAACTAACCACAGTGACCTTCGAGGGCGAGGCCACTCTTACTGGACAAGCTCAAGGCCTGGCCTCCTACCGACGCTTCCGCAAACTGACGATACCCCGACGACGACGACACCAGCTGGTTCCGCAAAGATTTCATTAGACATTCCAGTGCTGCTCGACGGTCGCAAAGTCAGTGCTTTTGTAGACACGGGTGCGGATTTTTCTTTAATAAGTGAAAAACAGGCTGCTCTTCTGAAGAAAGTCACGATGCCTTGGAACCTCAGGCTAATTTGTACTGCTGGCGGGCACATCGTCACGCCACTCGGCGTTTGCACAGCACGGATACAGATTTGTGGTGCTACCTTTGTTGTCAGCTTGAGCGTTCTCCATCAGTGTTCTCGAGACCTGATCATTGGCATGGACTTCCTGGGGGAGCATGGTGCTATCATCGACATTCGACAACGCCTCGTCACATTTTCAACAAAAAGCGCCACACCAGAGCATAATCCCAGCGACAATCGAGTATGTCTGCGTGTAATTGACGATGATGTGATGATACCACCACGCTCAAGTGTAATGGTTCGAGTGGCGTGTAATGAATCAGCACACGCCTAAATGGTGGCAGAGAGCAATCGATCCCTACTCTTTTCCCAGGGTGTCTGCGTAGCACGAGGCCTAGTAGACCTCCAGGCTGGCCACTGCGAGGTTCTTGTTACAAACTTCAGCTACGAGCGCCGACACATTTTCACTGGTACTGTCATCGCCTATGCCTACCCAGTAACCAATGTGACTGAGTGTTTTGCTTCCGAGCCGACCGATAATGACGAAGAACCCTCGAGTGTGTCGACGTAAATCCAACGCTGACTGACGAAACCAAATGAAGGCTTAACGACCTGTTGGTAGAATTCCACGCCTGTTTTGCTCGTTCATCAAGAATCCGTCAGACATCGATTATCAAACACCGTATTATCACCTACAGTGACGCGCACCCTATACGGCAACAGCCTTACCGAGTTTCACCAACTGAACGACGTGTGAATCAAAAGCAAGTGATGGAAATGCTTCAAGACAATGTAATCCAGCCATCAAGCAGCCCTTGGTCATCGCCAGTGGTCCTTGTAAAGAAAAAGAATGGTACACTTCGCTTTAGTGTCGATTATAAGATGATGACCCGTTGCCTCGAGTGGATGAATCTCTTGGCAGGCTGAGGCGAGCAAAGTACTTTTCCTCAATCAACCTCAAAAGCGGTTACTGGCAAATTGAAGTTGATTAACGTGACCGCGAAAAAACTGCTTTTGTAACCCCTGACGATCTGTATAAATTCTGAGTTCTCCCATTCGGTCTCTGATCTGCTCCGGCCACATTCCAACGAATGATGCATACCGTTCTCGCTGACCTCATGTGGAAAAGTTGCCTCATCTATCTAGACGATGTCGTTGTCTTTTCAAAAACGTTTGAGGAGCACCTCCATCGCATTCGGAGTGTTCTTGAAGCTATGCAATCCGCTGACCTTACCCTCAAGCCTAAGAAGTGCCATTTTGGCCACAAAGAACTGAAGTTCCGGGGTCATGTTTGGAGCGCTGCATGTGTTCAGTCCGATCCCGAGAAGCTTCCGCTGTGGCCGCTTTTCCAGCTCCGACAGACAAGAAAAGTCTTCGATGATTTCTGGGCCTCTGCGCATACTATCGCCGCTTTATTGAAAACTTCTCTAAGATTGCGGAGCCACTCATCAGACTTACGCTTGACGACACCTCATTTCTGTGGACTGACGAACAAGCAACTGCCTTTGCGGAACTGCAACATCGATTGTCTTCTCCTCCTGTGCTTGGTCATTTCGATGAGGACGCTGACACAGAGGTGCGCACTGACGCAAGCAACATTGGTCTCGGAGCTATCTTGGTGCAAACACAAGATGGGACCGAACGTGTGATCGCCTATGCGAGCCGCACTTTCTCACGTGCCGAAACCAACTATTCAACGTCAGAGAAGGAATGTCTCTCGGTAATATAGGCAATTACAAAGTTAAGGCCTTATCTCTATGGGCGCCCATTTAAAGTTGTGACTGATCACCACGCTTTATGTTGGTTGGCTAACCTCCGATACCCCTCTGGGCAATTAGCACGATGGAGTCTGCGACTTCAGGAGTTTGATGTCACCATTGTATACAAGTCGGGTAGAAAGCATGAAGACGCCGGCACGCTATCACGAGCACCTCTAGAATCCGACCATACAGCTGTAGAAGACGCAGTGCCTTCCTGGAGACTCTCAGTGGGGCGGACCTCCTCAGTAAGCAACGAGCGGACCCCGAGTTAAGGCCCATCATCGACCATTTAGAAGGCAGCACCGTGTCGGTTTTTCGACAAGTTTCCTGTACGTGGCCGTCATTTTGCTTACGACACGGCATATTATACAAGAAAAACACCGTCCTTGGAATAACCTGAACTGGCCTTCGTTATTCTGACGAAGGCCAGTCCCACGGCCGAAACGTAAAGAAACCTTTCTGTTTTCGACGTGTGTCTTCTTTTTATTCATATATAAATATATATTAATATATATATATATATATATATATATATATATATATATATATATATATATATATATATATATATATATATATATATATACACGGTGCATACCATCGACGCCGACGCGGGCAGCGAAATCCAGCCGAGAGTGTCTATATAATTGCTCTCACAATAAAAAAGTTTCTGCTTCGTGTATAGTGTTACGAATTCGCGTCTCTAATGTCCACATTATTTAGGTCCTCAGAGTAGTGATTATCACTATAAGACTATTGCGCAGGTATTACAACGAACACTGAAAATGGAAAAAAAGCAGTGCTAACGGAGCATCTCCATCAGGTACTCTGAATGTATTTAGCAGTACATACCACGCACGAGCTCGACCTCTCAAATCCGGTCCTTGCCCCGTTAGGCACTTAACGGTAACCCATTAACCGCGATAGAAGTGCACGATGAGCGCACTCTGAAATAAACACGTGCCAACGCTTCTCCTATGCTCGTGTTTTTTTGTTTTTTTTTCTCCCAGGAAGAGGGCTGTTTTTATCAATAAACACAAGCTGACGCCTGAAAATCGCTCCACGCGGTTCAGCCTCGGCGCGAAAGCATCTTTTGAAACTGTGGTGTCGGGCCAACTCCAACGGTTAGTGTACGTTGCTCGAACGCATACTGTAAATAGAAAATTTGCATAGATGCGCGAAAGAGGTCAACTTGATAACACGCGATAAATAGCGCTCGCTTCTTTGCTACTCGCAAACTAAATGCCGTGTTATAACCATGAACAGCCGAAGGATGTAAATAGACGAAGGATGCATATATAAACACACTAATCTTGCGCCTGAGAATAGACTCGAGCTCCAAGCGCAACGCGCGTTAGACGGGGCTCGAGTATTTTCAGTACACCACGCAAAATAAGACAAAATGGCGCACTGAGCAGCAAGTGAAACAAGAAGAAATATGTTGGAAAGTACTGGCTCCCACGGCTGTCACTCTCTCTTTCTGGCACAGCAGCAGTAGCCTCCTTTCCACTCGCACGTGGCAAAATAAACTCAAAAGGGCGCGACAGAGAGCGACGTGTCACATGACGTCTGGTTGCCAACCAAGGCGCACTGAAAGATTCTCTCGATTTATGTGTTCCATCTCTGCTTCTCTCCGCTCGTTAAATGACAGCGGAGCCCGCGTCCTCTGCTTCTGACGCCGATGACTCGTCAAAATCAATGAAGAGATACTTGTCAGAATGACGGCTCATTTTTACAGTGTAGTCTAGACGCGCACTCACGAAATCGGAAATGAACTACTCCGTACTAGAGAAATAATGCCTCGCAATCGTGTCGGCTTTAAGAAAGTTTTGTGCTTACTCGTACGGACACAGTTTCGACGTTGTCACAGACCACCACCCACTCAGTTGGTTGGCATCGCTGAAAGATCCTTCAGGTCGTCTTGGACGTTGGGCTCTTTGCCTACAAGAATCCCACATTCGTGTCAGCTACCGCTCAGGACGAAGACACTCTAATGCTGACACCCTATCAAGATGACCAGTGAAATCCAGCGCAGACCTTCATTCTTCATGCAACCCTGTACATTTGTACAGGGTTGCACACGGTCGCCTGATATCGAAACTTTCCGCCCTGAAATTAGACTCCCGTACATTATCATGGCTTCGCAATGTCCTGTCGAATCGTCAGCAATACACAACAGTTAACAGTTTGTCTTCTTCCCTATTTGACGTTTCTTCAGGTGTACCACAGGGCAGTGTACTCGCGCCATTACTTTTCCTCATATTCATCAATGATTTTCCACAACATGTCTCTTCTTGCATCAGGGTGTTCGCTGACGACTGCATTATTTACCGTTCAATCAAGAACAGTGAAGATCACCTGTCACTCCAAAACGACGTCGACGTAATTAATGGTTGGTGTAGTGCATGGCTGATGACACTAAATGTCTCAAAATGCAAAGTAATGTCGTTCACACGTAAACATAGCATATCCGAATTCTCTCACAGTATCAATCATTCCATTCTGTCGACTGCAACACAATATCAGTACTTGGGCGTAATACTGACACCTAATCTATCCTGGTCCGACCACATTACGGCAATCTCTGCCAGCGCCTCGAAATCACTAGGTTTCTTGAGACGTAACTTGAAAGCTGCACCATCAGGCATTCGCAAATTATCTTAGTTGACACTGGTTCGCCCTCAACTAGAATATGCCTGTTCGATTTGGTCTCCCCATCAAAAATACTTAATTGACTCATTGGAAAGAATCCAGAATAGAGCAAGCCGCTTCATTGCCAATAACTACAGTCCACATTCTAGTATATCACAAATCAAACAGGAACTTTCACTCCCACTCTTGCCCATTCGTCGCGACATTGCCCTGCTGTCATTCTTTCATAAAATTACCAATTCTTCCCGAATCACCGTTACTGGTCTGCAAAAACCATATCTCACTTCACGTAGACTACACAAACATCTTAGCTATTCCCGTGTATACGGCTCAACAAACGCGTTCAATCAGTCCGCACTTCCACGTGCCATCCGTCTGTGGAACAGTTTGCCTGACGACATTGCATCCCAGACAAACTTTGACACATTCCGTCATATCTTATCAAGCCACTTCACAAGCCTCAGCAAGTAGATGCCGTATCATAAGTCATTGGTCCGTATTGGTTCATTTTTGTGATTGTCACATTCATGTGCGCGAGGATTCTGCCTTGTGGCCGCTGCATGCGCAGGAAATAGTGTTTCGCCCACGGTTACCATGCGTGTATCTTTTGTACATGTTGAACTTTTGTACATGTTGGTGCTTTTTGTTTGACTTATTATTTTCCAATTGTTTCTTTTATATTTGTTTTAGTTTGAGATGTATATAAGTATTGCGCCCCTTACTCACTTGTTTCTTTTGTACTTTTTTTCATTTTGAGGTGTCTATATGTATTCCCCCCTTGCTCAATTGTCTGTCTTGTATATTTTTTTCCAGTTTATTTTTATATACGTATAGCCCCCCTTACTGAATGCCCCAATTGGGGCCTGTAAGGTACTTTGAAATATAAATAAATAAACGTCCACTTCCCCATTGCTCTTATTTTCGTCGCAAACATGTCGTTTGAACAGCGGAAAGACCCATGAATTCTCTCCGACTCATTTTTTCCGACTCCTCAACGTCTGCGGACCCACGCCTTCTTCACCGCCAAGCCGCACATTTTGAGATACAGGACACGCAACTATACCGCAGAAACTACCACGTGGATGGTCGTTAATGGCTCTTGGTTACACCAAGCCACATGCGATCTGATGTCTGCGCGTATTTTCATGCTTACCCACAACATGCTCACGCTGGTGTGTTAAAAACATATCAGCGAATCCGCCAGTATTACTTCTGGCGTGGTATGTACACATTTGTACGAAAATACATTCAGTCCTTTTCATTATGCCAACGACGGAAGGCATCAGCCCATGCACCCAGATTACTACAGCCTGTACCATGGCCGGTGCGTCCTTTCGACCATATTGGAATAGACATATATTATCCCCTTCTTTACACTTCCGCTGAAATTCGATGGATCACTGTCACCGTCGACCATCTCACGAGGTACGCTGAAACAGCTCTCCCACCTACGGCTGGTGCCCGTGACGTAGCCACGTGTACAGCGTCGTGGGACACCACACAAACTATTAGGTGATCGAGGGCGTGTCTTTTGAAGACGACAGTCTTTCTTGGGCACCTTCGGCACGAAAATTTAGTCTATCTACCTGTGTGAATTCTCATCTGTTTGTCCACCTTTACCGGTACCTTAAACAGCACCAAAGTGACCTACACAATACTCCAAACGGCCGACCCCATCCGCAGCACCCACCAATATTGCTCAATGTTCAGCGTTATCACTTTTGCGCTTGTCAATAAAAAAGCAATTATTGCGCATATCTGAGGCACCATAACAACACGTCAATATTATGTATGTGTATTTTTTACTAGAAAAGGCATACTTAAGGATTTTATAAGGCTCGTAGCCTTTATAACACTGCGCCGGCCATGTGACGCTTGCACAAAACGACAAGTGTTTCCGACGCTTTGGTAAGATGACTTGGTTTTGGCACCTCCCCGCAGCCTTGTGTTCTACACCTTATCTTCTCAGAGACAGGCGTGCACGGCGCACGCCCCGTTTTCCAGGATAACTGCCAGATATCGCTCATGTCTCACGTGTGACGTGACATGATGTGCTCGTTTGCCTCTGCTGCTCGCTCGAGGCACTCTAAGGCAGCGCCTCCAGAATACCATTAACCTATTTTCTTGCACAGAAAATCAAATAAACTTTTTGTTCACTCCATCCAGATGCTATACTATTGTCTTTTCATGACATTTGTGGTGTAACATGCAGATAAGGGGACAATATTTTATCAGAATTTCCTAAAAAAACTTCTTTGGGCAGGGCTCACCAAACCTCTACATCCTACCCCCCGTAGGCCAACAGTCTAAGTGACCGCTTCAACAGAACGCTAGTAGACAACATGCCCGCAAAGTATATCAATTACCAATCAAACTAGAATGTCGTTCTCTCATTTGCAACTTAAGCGTACAACACCGCGACGCAGTCAACCACAGGCTCCTCGTCTTTCTTTCTTCCATATGGGCGTTAACCATGCTCCACCCTTGATATCAATTTCCCGTATCATCCCGACGTCTCGGAGTTCAGCCCTCTTTCGGAAATTGTGCACCACGCTGAAGCGTGTCGTACGTTGGCCCAATAATTCACCTCGGACAAGCAAGCACTCGAAAAAGAGTGCCATGACCTTAACCAACAAGTAAAGACTTTCATTGTAGGCTCTCTCGTGTCGCTCCGACTGCCCTCCCACTCCCCAGGCCTGTCTTCTAAGTTCGCCCCAAGTTTCACAGTCCTTATCGCATCATCAAACGTCGAACTCGTGTCACGTACGTGATCAAGCCGGTCACGCCGTCTACCCACACGCACCGCCTTGGTCGTGAGACTGTTCACGTGAGTCACCTGAAGCCCTATCGCGACCCATCGCTACTCTCGTCATCTTGGCTTTGCAAGATGGCTCGTCCTCTTCACCGGAGTATTGTAGAGAGGAAGAAGATTATGTGCCACAGTGGGTCTCAACTGTAGCGAGACGAGCGAAGCGCGAGCTGTTGGCCCTAGCGCTGTGATTACTGTCTCGGTTACTGCCACCTGCTTTCGATATCAACAGACCTACAGTGCAAATACTACTTACGCCAATCAACCTCGTTTCGCATGTAAAATTTACCCTACCATACCCCCTTTAGGTAGACGGCACTGAAGTGAAGGCTCTCTCGGACAGTAGGCCCTCTGTTTCTATCGTCAAAGAGAGTAAAGTTGATGCCAGTCATGTGCACACTGGTAGAGCATTCCACGAGCAAGCGTACGATTAATCAACAAGCACGCATAGCGAATGAATAACTCTGACTATTCAGTGTCAAGAACCCTTCATTACCAGAGAAGCATTGGCAATTCCTGATCTCATCTACAACATGAAAATGCTGAATATAAACATCTATTGAAACATCAAGTTCAAGGCGAATGATAACGTACCAACACAGATTCGCCCTGACACACTATACAATATACAGAGATTGTCGGCCAAGATAACATCATAGTGAGGTACCCAGAACTTACGTGAGTGTGTAGCTACCCTCCAGAGTCGGCCTGCGCCCACACAGAGCCGAGTCCTATCGAGACGAGGCTCCGGAGCGCACGGAGATCGGAAGAGACATCGCGAGACACCTCGTGGTCCTGCCGCTACCACGCAACATCCACCCGCAACGCAACAAAGAGCGACGAGTCGCAAGAGCGAGAGCGCTGGCAGAGAATCACGACAGTGACTCGACGGCGGTGTGCGTAGACGCCGCCAAGCATTAATACCGACCGCCACCTACGTAGCGGTGGTTGTCCGAGCCACGGATGGCAAACTGCTTAACGCCTGCAGCGTCCGAGCAACGTCTGCGGAGCAAGCGGAGGAAGCCGCCATCGCCCTGGCGCTAAACGGCACTTCCCAAGTCACCACCATCCTGAGCGACTCCCTCACGGCCATCGCCAATTTCGGCCACGGGAGCAATGGGACCCCGGCAGCAAGCCTGCTGCAGAGAAGCAAGTCGACCACGACACATCTACTGTGGTTCCCGGCCCACGTCGGAGCCATCCCGGGTGGAGCAGCCAACCGCAACGAAAGGGCGGACGCCGTCGCACGCGAGCTCGCGCACCGTGCGGCGCCCCCCCACCCCTTGGACGCGGAAGAAGCCGTACCCCCGCACTCGGACCCACTACTCGACTACGGCAGCATCCTTCAGTGGTACCGAGAGGGCCGCCGAACGCTTCCCGGGCCTCACCCGAGGCTGAGGCGGCGCGAGGGGGTCCTCCTGAGACAACTACAGACCGGCACGGTGCTTCACGCCCGCCCTGGCCCGACACATGTGCCCCGGACTCTACGAAAGTGCGAAGTGCAGTATCTGTGCGCGAGAACTGGCAACGCTGACACATGTGCTGTGGGGGTGTGACGCGTGTGTGGGGGGAGTGATCACCGACGTACTACCACCGGACATTGTGAACCACATAGCCTCGCCCGATCACGAGGCGCAGCTTAACGCCATCCAGCGGCTTGACGCGGTCCTGGCTCGGCAAAAGTGAACGCAGCAAACTCCTAGTAGCTCGCGCTGGGCCTGCCGTCGTTGAGGTCTAAATAGACAGGAGGGTGCGGAAACCTGCGCGGTGCTCTCACCCTCCCCACGCAGGATAGCCCAATAAAGTCTATTTCTCTCTCTCTCTCTCCAGCAATTAAGTCACACGTTGTTCCTTTTGAGCTTGCTCATAAAAAGGTAGTGAGCAGAGGAGCTTATATTAGGTTGTTTTATTATGGGCAGAAGAGTGAAGATGACAAAAAAGAGCACAGGGGGATCGGGAAGCGCGTGACAGCATTCGAGGCAGCGAAGCGGGCAAAGACAGACAGTTCTCGGCTGGACGTCCGGTTTGGTGAGCTAAGAGATGTCCTCTGGGCGCAGTACTGTCCTGGAATCAACCTGTGGGAATGGCCCAGAACCAGGCAATCCACTGCTGTTCCGGCTGTCGTTTCTGACAGCTGGACAACCGGTGAACGAGGCCTGGACTCCGGCTTGGTGACTGACCAAGGAACCAGGCCAGGTTTCACTGTTCTGGCTGCCGTTCCGAGTGGTTACAAGTTCCGTTGTGGTCGGCCGCTGGTCCTACTGCCGTTCCGGGTGGCTGGCACGACCGAGGTGTGCTACTGGGACAAACGTGGCGGCTGAGAGCTGTTGCTTTAGTGCGGAGCTTTCGAGCGACCGCTATCCTCCTACTGCTTAAGCGGCCGCAGGCCGTGAGTTGACGTGGGCCAACTCACGTTGAAGACGTCAACGCGACAGATGGCACGCCACCCCGAGCGATCGCAGTTCAAGCACATGCAAAAAAACGGTGAAAGACTTCTAATTTAATGAGAGATTTTGTATAGAACTGCATGTGACAGACTATGTCTAGATATGGTCCAATATTGTTTTTTTTCGTGTAAACCTAGTCTCTGTGTGTGTGTGCACTCGTGGCTCAATTAGCAGTCCTGGGCCCAAACCTGACACTACGTCACAATCGGGCGAGCCTGCCAGGATCCCGCTGGTAAAAGAATCGAAGAAAATTATCGTCCCTCAAGTGCACGCTCACGGAAATTCACTCAGTCATGGACACTGAGAGATTAGCCGCGGTAGGGTTACAGCTAGGCTTGTCCGGAGTAGAATTGCGTAAGTGGATTGAGAACGAACAGGCAAGACAAAGGGATGAACGTGCTGCCGAAAGAGAGGCGAGCGAAAAAGCAGAATAAAGAAATCGACAAAGTTTTTAGCTGAAGCTAAAGCTTCAAGAAGGAGCCTGAGTAGATCCAGCAACTAACTCTTAGCCTATGCCTCTGCAAAATTATGCCTCTTCCGTTCTCGACCCACAGAAGTTACTCCAATTGTTTGACGAGCGACGCGATGACCTGCATGAATACTTGCAAAGGTTCGAGCGCGTGGCAACAGGGCAGCAATGGCCACAAGATGAATGGGCCCTAGCAGTGAGCGGTCGCTTAAATGGTGAAGCACTAACAGCGATCGGTCGCATGACTGCAGCTGAATCTCTGGATTATGATAAAATGAAAAGGGCAAAGCTGCAAAGATTCTGGTTAACCGCGCAAGGCTATTGATAGAAATTCCGAAAGGCACGATCGGAGGATGAAGAAAGTGGAAGACAGCTAGCCGCAAGACTCTCAGAAGGCTTTGATCACTTGACTGATATGGCCAATGTGTACAGAACATTCGACAACCTCCAAGACCACATGATTGCTGAACAATTTCTTCAGTGTTGTCATTCGAAGCTGACCATATTCCTTAAGGAACACAATTGCAAGTTCCTTCAGGAGCTCATACACGCTACTGACCACTATCTTGAAGCGCAGAACCTCTCCGATCTGGTAAGAGCACCGGAGATGTGAAGGAATACAACGAGACTACCTCAGATGCACAAAAAAGACAACCCTCGAAGTGCATGTTGTGCAACCATATCGGCCACCAAGCTCATGAATGTCTTCGTCTAGCAAAGGAATGGAAGAAGTGCAACTTATGCGGAAAAGTGGTCATAAGAGAGAGAACTGCTGGCACGTGAACGCACAGAAGGGGCAGAGTTCTGCATGCGTTCATGAGGCCACAGCCAACCAGCCTAGTCATCCTCCACGTGACGAATTTGTCCGACGCCAAGGAAGTAGACGTAACGTGAAGTTACGGAAACGTGTTATCTTAATAAATAGAGTGCCAGTGGTCAAAGGACAAGTCTTGGGTCGAAGAGTAAGAGTTCTCAGAGATACAAGCAGAAATGCAGCAATTATACAAAGAGAATTAGTTCCAGACCATTGCTTGACTGGAGCACTAAGTCGAGTGGTGTTAACAAATGGATCCGGTAAAGAGGTTCCTGAGGCGAGAATAAATATCGACACACCATATTTTAGTGGAGATATCGAAGCGTTATGTATGGAAAAACCGCTCTATGATGGTATTTTAGGCACCTTCCTGGCGTCAGAGAACCGCTCGAGCCAGACCCCAATTGGCGATGCGCTGTGGTCGACCGAAGCGATGACGTATCGGCAAACTTCCGTGTAGAAGAGATAACGCATAGGGTTTCTGCCACCATCAAGCCGCAAGAAAGCAAAATAACTTCATTATGTGTATCAGCCATAAAGATTGGTGATGTAAGTAAAGAGTTCACAGAACAACAGCAGAACTACAAGACGCTGAAGTCACTGTTCGCTAAAGTGGGATGAAACTTAAGTCGTAAAAAACACATTCGTATTCAATTCTTGAAAAAGGTGCACTTTTGTACCGCAAATATAAACTTGCTACAGGAAAGACATTCAACCAGTTCGTCGTGCCAACGTCTTTCAGAAGGTCAATACTGGAAGTTGCGAACGAAGGTCTTATGGCCGCACATCAAGGCATACGGCGAACAACACATCGCGTCTTCACAGATTTTTATTGGCCAGATCTGCATAGGGATGACAAAAGATTTGTGAAATCCTATCGTCTGCGCCAGAAGACAACACCAAAAGTTAAAGATTGGTATTGCGCCATTGGGCCATAAGCTTCTTACACGTACGTCTTTTGAACGTGTGGCAGTCGATCTCATCGGTCCGTTATCACCGAAATCAGAATGGGGAAACCGATATCTGCTCACGCTCATAGACTTTGCCACTCAACATGCAGATGCAATAGCACTCCCTGCAATTGATGCAGTGCGCGTGGCAGAAGCAGGAATCTAATTTTTTTCTCGTGTTGGTCTACAGAAAACATTGTCACAGAACATAGGACGCGCTTTACATCAGAGCCGATGAAAAAGGTTTGTAACCTATTAGCTATTAGGTTTCTGCGGACTACACCATACTATGCAATGGCGAATGAACTAGTTGAAAAGTTCAACGGAACCCTAAAGACAATGTTAAAAAGAATGTGCCAGGAGAAACCTTATTCCTGGGACAGAGACCTTGCACCCCTTCTGTTCGCTGTTGGGAATCCCACCGCTGATCACCAGTTGTTGTGATCCCGGGGTGCTGTGGTAGCGTGGTGTAGCTTCGGGTTGAGGAAACGAACACTTACGAGATGGGGATACGAAAAACAAACAGGTTTATGGCACTATTTACAAGTATTTACAGCATGAGGTTAAGAGTTCGCAAACCACGAACGTGGTGGTTGAACCTTTACTTGGTCCAGAGCGATGTCCTGCACTCTGCGGCGCCGTTATAAGACCTGTCGGGCTCCTCCTTCTTGCGGGGAACACCAATCACACACACACAACAGGAGAAAGGTACGAGCAGGCACGGCGCACGTGAACATCCAATTTCGAGTCAAGATCACTGCACTTAAAGGTGGCGCCAGAGAGGCTCTTGCTCGTCGTGTATGTCACTGGTCGAGGGGTCCCAAGCTTCGGACAGCAGACATAAAACGGTCCGCCAATCGGTCCGCTCAATTAGCAGGGCACTTTGTGGCGGCGGTCGCCGTTTCTTCAAAGGAATACGCTGTCTTTGTTGTCCCCTCTGGAACGGCTTACAGCTTCGTGGCGACATGACGTCTCATCCGCCGGCTAGCCGGGACAATACCTGGCGGGCATAGGCAAGCGGCGAGTCGGCTACTTCTTTGAGGATTAAAAGAGCGCCGCTCCCCCGTCATCTCTCGACGCTGGTTCCAAGAAAACCGGGGTTCCAGGCGTGGGAACGCTGCCCGGCTACGCTTCTCAGCGACAGCATGGCGCCTACCGATGTGGGTCATAACAGCTTCCCCCTCGCCAGATGAGTCACGGAGGGCAGCGGTCAACACTGCTGCTCGTAGGGACGATGAAAGGGTCCGTAGTCGAATCCCAAGAACTCGCCTTCGCTTGTGGCATGGTCTGAGTAAAGGCCGAATCTTCGACACCGTTTCTGAAACTGGACCACATGCACAAGCAAGCACTCGGCCCCCTTCGAACAAACCAAGCCAAAAGAGGGATGACAAACCAATTTAATTACTAGCTTTAACAAAAAGCTCACACTCAAGACTCTCAGAACTCACTTGAGTTGAGAAAGCAGACGTGCTACCTTACAAATTTCACATGAGATGCACGAAAAAAACTAAAATATCAATTTTGTGACATCTAGAGCACCCCAGAATGGCTTAGAAAGAGCGGCTGAGCGCGTCAGCGTTTCCATTCAAGTTGCCCTTTATTTACCTAATGTCAAAGTGATATTTTTGAAGAATCAAGCTCCGCCTCACAAGGCGACTGTTCTTCGATGTCATGGTTTGCAGCCAAGGGGACAATGGTCTGTCCCTACTTTGAATTTAGCACCTCTGAGATAACACTGCAACTTAGAAATGGCCTACACAAGGTAAGCGCACTCCTTTCCTGAAGCGCAGTACGTTATCTCACGAGAACCCAATTTCTAGCTCAAGTAAAGAGCATCTTGGATCATTACCACTGTCGTCCTGACATAGAACGGCACCTAGGCCTCGATTTCTCACATAACACCGAACCGTTAATTCTCGGTAGTCAACAGAAGCTTTCAAAACCGGATGACGATCAGTATTGCCTCTTCACTTAAGAAGGCTGCCTTCTCCTTTTAATCACTGACTACTTTCATCAGTTCTGTCCCGCTGAGAGCATCGGTTCGGTTCCGGACTCAGTGAGCGCTAAGATTGTCCTAATGTCCGTTTTTGTTTACGTGTACCAATAATTGTCTACTACTGATACAGTAAACTCACCAGCCTCCCAAAACCTTAAACTACACTGTGACCTAACGGTCTACTTCAACGTTTAGGGAAAGCTTGATGATCTGCTCATGATCACTAGATCAATCATTCTTCAAAGAAGACAACAACAAAAGTGACAAACACTGCCTTCTAGCAGGTTAGTTTGGTTAGTTACCTGTCTTTGCTAACACCTTTGATTAAAAGACAAAATACTGAGTTCTTCTGAGCGCTTTCAATAATTCTCATTCTTACGGCGCTGCAAAATTCATGGCACTACTAACCAAAAGCTTAATCGCTTACAGTTTGTCTAAATTCATTCAAACGTTACGTTGTAACACACCGTGTACAACACAAAAGTAAACCTAGGTGCAATACTCATTAAAGCACCTCCCAACAATTGCGAAGGTTTTTTATAAAGCCGTGCGCCAATGGCTCTCAATTCTCACAGCGAGCATCGACAACTCCACTGTGTCGCGCCAAGCTTAATCATTTTACAAAACCGATTGGTTTCTGTTAACATCTTCCTACAAATGCTCGTTCACTCCAAATCCACTTGACAGTGAAGGCATACGATATAACACTAAACCTTAAAAACACTCGAAAATAACACTTTTTCTCGGTTTTTACCTTACGCAAATTTTCGCACTCGTGATTAAACTAATTCGATGCTGACTTTCAGACTTTGGTTCGGCGGTTTCCCCCTTTTTAAAAAAAAAAATTTAAGACCGCCTCTTGTAACCTACAAACTTAAACAGACCAATATGCATCTCCATTTCAATACTGAGTAGCCATATTTAACACGCACGTGCAACCATTGTTAAAACTGACCGCCCCCTTTTCTCAACTAGATTCCTTGAATCGCACTCGATGGGGTCGCGGTCCCGGCTGTTTTCCAGCAGGCCTGAAGCTACTAAACTCACGAACGTTAGGCTGTGTCCTGCCGTCACGCCTCATTTTCCACTTCGGCCTGTTCCCCTCAGGAATTTGAAAGGGACACGAGGAGCAGGGGTGAAACCTGTGCCGTTTTTCTTTTGTGTTCTCCCCTACGCCGTATTTAGCCACTCTGCGCTTTCGACTTTGACCAACCGGGTAAGGCCGCTTTCCCGAAGTCGTCGAACGCAACCGCGCTTTTCGTTGGGGTAACGCACCTCGCTTCCCCCCTCTAGACCTGGCTGGCCGCTTGTGCCTCTCGTAACGCCACCATGGACGTTTCCTTAAACGGATTAGTGGCCTACCCTCTCGTCTTTCTTGCGACTGAGTGTGGCCTGACCTAGGCTTGTGCAGTGACGAACGCTTCTGCTTCTTTCTTTTTCGGCGATGTTTTCTTGCCTCCTTTTTCTCGATGCCATCATCATGTCGCGTCGGGCTCTGAGGGGTTGGAAAGTTCGTTGGGGCTTGTGCTACATTTTCTCCCACGCTCAAACATTTTGTACTCGGTGTCACGACGGACTGCCGGGCCAAATTATCTTTGTTAATGCTGATGAAACTATTAACTGGGCCCTCTCCGATGGCATCGCTGCACTCCTGAAGCTTCGTGTTCTTGCAATCATTAGCCACTGCACTAACCATATCTACATGTGAAAATTTCGAGATGTCCTCTCGAGGCATGGGGATGGTTTCCAGCTCCTTACTGAGCCCATTAGGGCTGCTGGCACACACCTCATCCTCGCAAGGACCGTCTTTTGATACTGTCTCTACCTCGAGACTGGCCAAGGGCTCGTTCTCGACATGCTCTATCTTGAGGGATTCTGCAATACGCGGGCCCGTTACTGGCGCGATCTCTGGTTCAAGCGCTTCCTGACGCGCCTCAACTTCCGGCGCTTCGCGACGCGCCTCGCTTTCAGACTCCTGTGCGAGTCTTTTTTTCTTTTTGCTAACCGAAGTTCCGAATCTTCTGATCAGCTCTGCATTGATAATTTCATAGTTGTTCGCGTGCTTCTCACTGAGTCGCGCAACAACATCCGCTGCCTCGCAGGGCAGAACCGTGCGTAGCTTCTGAGACCAGGTGTCTCGCTGACACTTCAGTTGACTACACTTTCGTTCAAAGACTCTAAGATACAGGCCCATATCCCATGATACTTCATATGGCTGCATGTACCTAGACATCTCGAACTCTGCCTCCTTTTCGAGAAGTACTCCTCGCTGGAGTCCCAACCTCATACTCAACTCGTAGTCTTGTTTGAAAAACTTTACCTTGAGGCTTTCTCTTTCGTCTTCACTCTTTCCTTCCATCTTAGCTGCTCTTAGTTTTCTTTCGATGATGAGGTCCCATTCTTCGCTTAGTTCCTCATCATCAGCCCCCAAATCATTAATCGCTTGAATGATTATGGGTTTTCGTGCCAAACCCTTTGTATCGATCCCCAATTCCTCACACAACAGCAATAAGTCTGACATCTGCAGCTCCCGTAAGTCCATGATCGTACTGAGTGCTCGCTACTTCCAAAAATAACTTTCCGAAACGGCGAAACTGAGTCTTTCGGCAAAGTTAACTACCAGTTCTAAAATTTAACCCTCTTTTAGAACCTGGTTCACTCAAAGGAAAAGCCAAGCACTCACCCATACGTGATCCATGTCTCGAGCCAGCTGCTTCTCTTGGGCCGACTGTTGTTGTTCCTTGTAGCTTCGTATCCCACCGTTGCCAACCAGTTGTTGGGAATCCCACCGCTGATCACCAGTTGTTGTGATCCCGGGGTGCTGTGGTAGCGTGGTGTAGCTTCGGGTTGAGGAAACGAACGCTTACGAGATGGGGATACGAAAAACAAACAGGTTTATGGCACTATTTACAAGTATTTACAGCATGAGGTTAAGAGTTCGCAAACCACGAACGTGGTGGTTGAACCTTTACTTGGTCCAGAGCGACGTCCTGCACTATGCGGCGCCGTTATAAGCCATGTCGGGCTCCTCCTTCTTGCGGGGAACACCAATCACACACACACAACAGGAGAAAGGTACGAGCAGGCACGGCGCACGTGAACATCCAATTTCGAGTCAAGATCACTGCACTTAAAGGTGGCGCCAGAGAGGCTCTTGCTCGTCGTGTATGTCGCTGGTCGAGGGGTCCCAAGCTTCGGACAGCAGACATCAAACGGTCCGCCAATCGGTCCGCTCAATTAGCAGGGCACTTTGTGGCGGCGGTCGCCGTTTCTTCAAAGGAATACGCTGTCTTTGTTGTCCCCTCTGGAACGGCTTACAGCTTCGTGGCGACATGACGTCTCATCCGCCGGCTAGCCGGGACAATACCTGGCGGGCATAGGCAAGCGGCGAGTCGGCTACTTCTTTAAGGATTAAAAGAGCGCCGCTCCCCCGTCATCTCTCGACGCTGGTTCCAAGAAAACCGGGGTTCCAGGCGTGGGAACGCTGCCCGGCTACGCTTCTCAGCGACAGCATGACGCCTACCGATGTGGGTCATAACAACGCCTACAAAGAGGTACCACAATCGAGTCAAAGCTTCTCACCTTTCCAGTTGATTTATGGTCGGCACGTCTGAGGTCCACTGACCATCCTCAAGGAAGTACAAACCAATGAAAACGTCGATGATAAAATTCGCGCCACGTATCGCCATGTATACGTACCTTGTCGATCTGAGAATTGGTCTTGAAGGTACGTGAGAGCTTGCTTATGAGGAACTGGACAAGGCGCGAGAGATACAGAAATATTACTATGACCAAAAAAAGCTGTTCGCGCAAGGTAAATGTGGGTGATAAAGTCTTAATCTTGCTTCGTACTGATAAAAACAAATTGTCAATGCAATGGAAAGGTCCTTTCGAATTCATCGAGCAAAAAAATGACGTCGACTATGTATTCAACTTAAGCCGGAAGATGAAGACATTCCACATAAACATGCTGAAGAAATATGAGGAACGCAAGCCCATTTCTCCGCAGCAGGTCTCAGTGGTCAGTCACTCAGAAAAATTAAGATTCTGCGATTCTACAGGAGAAGTCGTCCAGCGACAATGTTTCGCACGAGATTCCATCTCCCAGCCTTGTCCGTACACAGACAGCCACTGACGTGAAGGTACCGGCGAATCTGAACGCCAAACAATTCTCACAAGTTTGTGACCTCTTTCAAGAAAACAAAGACATATTTTCTGACGTGCCTGTAAAACAGAGCTCGTTGAATGAGCACTAAGCTTGAGTTCGGAAAACCCAATACATGTTCCACAGTATCCTGTTTCATTCGCTTTACGAGAAAACTTAGAAACATAGGTGCGAAAAATGTTAAGATTGGGCAGAATTGACAAATCGCAATCGTGTTTCCATGCACCTATCGTGGTTGTCAAAAAACCAGACTACACGATACGCTTGTGCATCGACTTTCTAGAGCTCAACTAAAGTTTGATTGCCGATAGTGAGCCCAAACATCGTATTGATGTTTGCCCTTGCAGGACAGAGCAAGTTTTTTTTCAAAATTTGACTTTACCATAGGATACTGGCAGGCGCCCATCTCTGCGGACAGTCGTGAAAAGACAGCACTCTCCAGTATATCCGGGTTTTACCACTTCCTGTACATGCCATTTGGAATCAAAACAGCGCCAGCTGTTTTCGCACGACTCTTGCGGGCCATGCTTGGGGACCTTTCAAATATTTATCACTATTTAAATGACGCTGACCTTGCCACAAACACAAGGAAGAAGGCTCTGCGACATGTTTGAGAGAATTCAAAAGGCTTGTCTGACTATCAAATCCACTAAGTGTGAAAAAAGAGAACGAAGTATCTGCTTCTTGGGTGATAGAATTGGAGATGGCATAGTTGAACTTCTACTCAAGACTCTCGATAAAATTCTATCTGCCAAGCGACCAGAAACGAAGAAGGTGCTTCAGTCTTTTTTCGGGTTATCTGGGTACTACAGAAAATTCATCCCCAACTACGCCGAAATCGCGAAGCCTTTAAGGAATATTACGCGAAATAGACAACACACAAACATTGCATGGGGACCGGATCAAGAACATGCTTTCATTTTATTGAAGAGTAAGCTTGGTAAAGCTCCCATCCTACAAGCGGCAAACATGAAAAAAGAATTTGTACTAAGCACCGATGCCTCAAACGTAAGTCATGTTGATGTACTGCTACAACAAGGCAATGATACCTTCTTACACCCTCTTGTTTACGTTAGCCACAACTTAATGCCAAGAAAAACATGGTACTCCACCAACGAAAGGGAGTGTTTTGTACTTGTATGGGCAGTACGGAAATTCCAACTCTATCTGTACGGCAAGCCATTTATCCTACAATCGGTTCATTAACCTTTGCAGTACGTAAACTCCACCAAACATCTAGATAACAGAGTATTACGGTGGAGTTTACTCTTGCAAGAGTACACTTTTACCGTTGACTATAATCAAGGGCTGTTGTAACGTTGGGGTCAATTATTTAAGCTGTGTATACGAGTGCAGGAAATTGTATTGCGTAGTAAACAGGCGTATTCCAAGTATCATGTTGCGACTTGACATTGTGTACACATCCAACAAAACATTTCTCTTTTGTGAACTCTTCATGTCCTCTTACTTTCATGCCGCACCCCTGGGACGTTTGCTTTTCACTTCAACTCATCAGAAAAGTTGTGCAGAACTTTCATAAATCCCGGGATATTATAATATGGGCAGAAAAATGAAAACGACAAAGAAGAGCTCACGGGATAGGGAAGCGCGTGACAGCGTTCGAGGCCGCGAGCTGGCAAGGACAGACGGTTCTCGGCTGGACGTCCAGTCAGGGTAACTAGGAGACGTCGTCTAAGTGCTGTACCGCCCTGGACTCCGGCTGGGTGAGTGGTTCAAGGACCAGGCGATCCGCTGCTGTTCCGGCTGCCGTTCCTGACAGCTGGACAACCGGTGAACGAGGCCTGGACTCCAGCTGGGTGACTGGCCAAGGGACCAGGTGAGGATCCCCTGTTCCGGCTGCCGTCCCGAGAGGTTACGAGTTCCCGTTGTAGTGGGCCGCTTGTCCCGCTGCCATTCCAGGTGGATGGGACAACCCAGGTATGCTACTGGGACGAAAGCGACGGCTGAGAGCTGTTGCTTTAGTGCGGAGCTTCTGAGCGACCGCTATCCTCCTACTGCTACAGTGGCAGAAGGTCGTGAGATGGCGTAGGCACACTCCCGTTGAATACGTCAACGGGACAGACAGCACTTCACGCTGAGCGATCGGAGTCCAAGCCCAAGCAAAAAACGGCGAGAGACTTTAAACTTAGTGTGAGATTTCGTATAGAACTGCTCGTGACAGACTATATTTTGAGATGCTTCATTAATAATTGCTTTTTTCGCGTAAAAATTGTCACGGGGTCGTGACGTGACCGAAGACAAAAAACTTCGTGTTGGGATTTAACTGTTTATTTGGGCGAACCTGTGCCCGGTAAAGGGAAAGTATAATTACAGCAGCAGTCTTGCACAGATAGCAGTATCGGACCGATAGCGGCGAACGCAGCGTCGGCCTTCGATCAACAACTGACAAGCGGCGAAGCGCGTCGGCATTTATACTATTGCCGTCGAAGGTTCTAGCGTTATCGCTGGTGGTGGCGTAGCTTCCAGATCAATCTGTACCGTTCGCACAGTGGGCGTGATCTTATCAAAATGATCTACTACAGTCCGGAACCTTCTAGAAAACTGCAGGCGCAGTTTGCGCTGAGAATCGTGTGGTGTTTTGGGACGATAGCGAAAACTTTGGAAATGGAACGTGGCATTGCCCCCCTCTGAAAAAAGGCATCGTCCCGATGCTTTAACTAAAGATGAAAGTACAATAGTAATGCAAGAAAGTACAATGAATAAATTCCGATACAACTATAATACAAAAAAACACTGGTTCAGTTTGTTAACGCGCATGAAATGGCGTGAGGCGCGCGACATGCACGATTTCAGGTCGCGATCGGCGTCGTTGAGAGCTCGTGATGCCGTCGGGGACAACCTCGAAATCAAGTGGGCCGAGACGTCGAACAACCCTGTACGGTCCGAAGTACCGTCGCAGAAGCTTTTCACTTTGTCAACGTCGGCGTATCGGCGTCCACACCCAAACACGTTCACCGGGCTGGTATTCCACGAAGCGTCGTCGAAGGTTGTAACAGTGGCTGTCGGTCGTCTGTTGATTCTTGATACGGAGACGCACAAGTTGTCGGGCTTCTTCGGCGCGTTGAAGGTACTCGCTTACATCGAGGTTTTCTTCATCGGTGACGTTGGGTAACATGGCATCGAGCGTCGTTGCCGGGCTCCTTCCGTAGACCAATTTGTATGGAGATATCTGCGTCGTCTCCTGCACCGCCGTGTTGTATGCGAAGGTCACATACGGAAGAATGGCGTCCCACGTCTTGTGTTCGACATCGACGTACATTGACAGCATGTCGGCCATCGTCTTGTTAAGCCGCTCGGTGAGGCCGTTGGTCTGTGGGTGGTACGCTGTCGTCCGGCGGTGGTTTGTTTGGCTGTATGCCAAGATCACTTGAGTTAAGACGGCAGTGAATGCCGTTCCTCTGTCGGTGATAAGGACCTCCGGGGCGCCATGACGTAGGACGATATTTTCGACGAAGAACTTAGCTACCTCGGATGCACTGCCTTTTGGCAGGGCTTTTGTTTCGGCGTAGCGGGTGAGGTAGTCGGTAGCTACCACGATCCACTTGTTTCCGAAAGCCGACGTCGGGAATGGCCCCAGTAGGTCCATACCAATCTGCTTAAAAGGTCGGCAAGGTGAAACAATTGGCTGCAGAAGTCCCGCTGGCCTTGTCAGCGGTGTCTTGCGTCGCTGACAGTCCTGGCTTGTTCTCACATAACGAGTGACGTCGGTGGTAAGACGTGGCCAGTAGTACCTTTCTTGTATCCTCGCGAGTGTGCGAGAAACACCGAGGTGCCCTGCCGTTGGATCGTCGTGCAGGGCCTGCAGGAGTTCTGGTCGCAGAGCTGAAGGCACCACAAGGAGGTACTTAGTTCGAAGCGGTGAAAAGTTTTTCTTTTGTAGAAGACCGTTTCGTAGAAAGAACAACGCAAGTGCGCGCTTGAATACCTTCGGGACTTCGGCGGTCCGCCCTTCGAGGTATTCTATTAGGGCCTTAAGTTCCGGGTTGGCCCTCTGTCGTTCAGCGAAGTCGTCGGTAGTTATCGTTCCTAAGAAGTAGTCGTCATCCGGGTCGTCGGGTAGCGGTTGGTCGACAGGCGCACGAAAGAGAGTCGGCGTCGGAGTGTTTTTTGCCAGACTTGTAAATGACAGTAATGTCATATTCTTGAAATCTCAGGCTCCATCGGGCGAGGTGACCTGAAGGGTCCTTCAAGGTGGCTAGCCAACACAATGCGTGGTGATCGCTCACAACTTTGAAGGGCCTGCCGTAGAGGTAGGGGCGAAATTTCGACGTAGCCCAGATGATGGCGAGGCACTCCTTTTCTGTTGTGGCATAATTTGCTTCTGCTTTGGATAGCGATCGGCTGGCGTAACTAATAACTCTTTCAAGTCCGTCAGCCCTCTGCACAAGAACGGCGCCAAGACCTACGCTGCTTGCGTCAGTATGTATTTCTGTCTCAGCGAATTCGTCGAAATGGGCGAGTAACGGAGGCGTCTGAAGGCGATGTTTAAGCTCCAGGAAAGCGTGTTCCTGCGGCGTTTCCCACTTAAACTCCACGTCGGCCTTGGTATGGTTAGTGAGAGGATCGGCAATGCGGGCGAAGTTTTCAACGAACTGCCTATAATATGCATACAGGCCCAGAAATCGGCGCACGGCTTTCTTGTCAGTGGGTGGCGGGAAGTCGGCGATGGCGGCTGTTTTCCGTGAATCAGTACGAACTCCAGACTTGCTGATAACGTGCCCCAGAAACAAGAGCTCCTCATACGCAAATCTGCACTTTTCTGGCTTCAATGTGAGTCCGGAAGTCTTGATGGCTTGAAGTACAGCTTCAAGGCGCCGAAGATGCTCGTCGAAACTCGAGGAAAACACGACGACGTCGTCCAAGTACACAAGGCAAGTCTGCCACTTCAATCCTGCCAGTACTGTATCCATAACGCGTTGAAAAGTTGCAGGCGCTGAGCAAAGGCCGAAGGGCATCACCTTAAACTCGAAGAGGTCGTCCGGTGTTATAAACGCCGTCTTCTCTCGGTCTCTTTCGTCGACTTCGATTTGCCAATAGCTAGTCTTGAGGTCCATTGACGAAAAGTACTTGGCGGTATGGAGCCGATCAAGTGCGTCGTCTATTCGTGGGAGAGGATACACGTCCTTTCTTGTGATTTTGTTCAGGCGGCAATAATCGACGCAGAAACGTAGGGTCCCATCCTTTTTCTTCCCTATCACCACGGCGATGCCCATGGACACTTGGACGGCTGGATAATGTCATCCCGCAGCATTTCATCAACTTGTCTCTTCTTGGCCTCACGTTCTCGCGTCGAAACCCTGTACGGACTCTGACGGAGTGGTCTGGCATTTTCTTCGGTTATGATGCATTGTTTTGTGATTGGGGTCTGCCGAATTTTCGATGACGACGAAAAGCAATCTTCGTATTGCAGGAGCAGGGCCTTGAGCTGTTCTTTCTTATAGTTTGAAAGTCTGGGATTGACGTCGAAAGCTATGGGAGGGGCTTGGTTCCTCTGAGCAGGTTCCGCAGAATCGGCGAGGGCGAAAGCACTGGTGGCTTCGACAATTTCTTCGATGTATGCGACCGTTGTTCCTTTGTTCACATGTTTGTACTCAATGCTGAAATTCATGAGCATAACCGTTGCTTTGCCTCCCCGCAGCTCTGCAATTCCTCTTGCGACGCAAATATTTCAGGTGACCAACAGATGCTGACTGCCTTCAACGACGCCTTCCAAGTCAGGTTATTTAGCAGCGCCAACTGAAATAATGACGCTTGAGCGAGGCGGAATGGTGACATGTTCTTCCAGCACATTCAAGGCATGGTGTCCTGACGGCGTGCGCGGCGGTAGTGCTTCTTCTGTGGATAACGTTATCGATTTTGTTTTTAGGTTGATGACAGCACCATGGAGGCATAAGAAGTCCATGCCAAAGATGACATCTCTTGAGCAACGCTGTAAGACTACGAAGTCTGTAGGATAAATATGGCCGTTAATGGTGACTCTCGCTGTGCAGATTCCTGCGGGCGTTACGAGATGACCTCCAGCTGTGCGAATTTCAGGTCCTTTCCAAGCTGTCCTAACTTTCTTTAACTTCGCGGCGAACGACCCACTGATGACAGAATAGTCGGCTCCAGTATCGACGAGAGCGGTCACACTGTGGCCGTCGATAAGAACGTCGAGGTCGCTAGTTCGCCGTCTCTCATTACAGTTAGGGCGTGGCGTCGGGTCACGGCTGCGTCGGCTTGATCCGCTGCTTCCATGTTGCGTCGCCAGGCCACCTCCGGTAAGTGAGCTTTCGCCGTCAGGGCTTTGCCTGTTTGGCGTTGTGTTCAGAAAGCTCCGTCGCGGCGTTGTCGTCGTCGGAGGATCTTCGGTAGTTCGTCGCACAGCAACCGCACCTCCACCGATTGCTGTCCTTAGTTTCCCGGATACGGGCTAGGAGACCGGCCCCGCTTTGGGCCAGAGTACTGCCGGTGGTGCGGTGACGTGCGGCGGCTGGGCGACGGCGAATGCGAAGGGCTTCGTGGTGTCCACCGAGTTCCTGTCAGGTAGTCGGCGATGTCACGTGGTCGTTCTCCTGGCTGCGGACGTGGTGCATCGACGGCGAAGCCACGCAGTCCCATCCGTCGGTACTGGCAACGGCGGTAAGTGTGCCCGGCCTCGCCGCACTGGTATCACAGTGGGCAATGGTCAGGGGTGCGCTAAACGTCGGTTTTTCTCGGCGCACTGCGCTGGCCCGCTGGTGAACGGTAGGTCGTCGGTGGGGGTGGTGGCGGCGGTGGCGTCTGGCGACAAAAGCACGACGGGGCGGCGTTTTGGCGTGGATGGGGAGGAGCGTTGTGGCGCACTGCAGCGGCGTAGCTCATAGTTTCTGGCTCGGGCAGCGGTGTTTGGGGAATTCGAAGTGATTGCCCAACTTCTTCTCGCACAATGTCGGCGATCGAATCCTCTTGAGGGTGCGCCGAAGGCAACAGTTTGCGCAGCTCTTCCCGCACGATCGCTCGGATCGTTTCACGCAGGTTTTCGGAGTCACTGGTTTGAGCAGCAGCGCATTCTGGAGTCAGGCGACGATTATAAAGTCTGGTGCGCATGTCAAGGGTTTTTTCGATGGTGGTCGCCTCGGATACAAATTCTTGGACGGTGTTCGGTGGATTCCTCATTAGTCCCGCGAAGAGCTCCTGTTTGACCCCTCGCATGAGGAAACGAACTTTCTTCTCCTCAGGCATGTCTGGGTCAGCGTGACGAAAAAGGCGGGTCATCTCCTCTGTAAAAATTTAAACTTTCTCATTTGGTAGCGGAGCCCGGGTCTCTATTTGAGCAGCGGCCCTTTCTTTGCGAGCGACGCTCGCGAACGTTTGCAGAAATGCACCGCAGAAGACATCCCACGTTCGGAGCGTGGACTCACGATTCTCTAGCCAGGTTCTTGCTGTGTCTTCCAGGTAGAAGTACGCACGACGGAGCTTTTCTTCGTTGTCCCAGTGGTTGAGGGCGGCCACACGGTCGTATGTTTCTAGCCAGGACTCCGGCTCTTCGAACGGTGACCCATAGAAAATTGGTGGTTCCCTGGGTTGATGCATGACCATCGTGGGCTGGGATGCGGCGGTTGTCATTGTCGCTGCAGTCGCGGTCATGGCTTTGGTCTTCCGCGCCTTTCTTCTTGAAGCCCGTACTCCGGTGGTAGCCCTTGCTGTCGGCGGCTTATTCGCTGCTCCTGGTTGGCGTCGGTGTCTTCTCCGCGACGTGGGCTGGGTTCACGGCTTGACGGGGGCGTCCGGTACTTGAACGAAGCAGCACCTCCACCAGATGTCACTGGGTCGTGACGTGGCCGAAGACAGGAGACTTCGTGTTGGGATTTAATTGTTTATTTGGGCGAACCTGTGCCCGGTAAACGGAAAGTCCAATTAGAGCAGCAGTCTCACACAGATAGCAGTCTCGGACTGATAGCGGCGAACGCAGCGTCGGCCTTCCATCAACGACTGACAAGCGGCGAAGCGCGTCGGCATTTATACTCTTGCCGTCAAATGTTCTAGGGTTATCGCTGGCGGTGGCGTAGCTTCCAGAACAATCTGTACCGTTCGCACAGTGGGCGTGATCTTATCAAAATGATCTACTACAGTCCGGAACCTTCTAGAAAACTGCAGGCGCGGTTTGCGCTGAGAATCGTTTGGTGTTTTGGGACGATAGCAAAAACTTGGGAAATGGAACGTGGCAATATAGTGTTTGTGTGTGTGTGTGTGTCTGTGTGTGTGTGTGTGTGTGTGTGCGTGCGTGCGTGCGTGCGTGCGTGTGTGTGTGTGTGTGTGTGTGTGTGTATGGGAATCGGGTACACACATCGTGCCCGGGAATCACCATCATTGTGATTC
Organism: Rhipicephalus annulatus; assembly: GCA_013436015.1. Taxonomy (NCBI): domain Eukaryota; kingdom Metazoa; phylum Arthropoda; class Arachnida; order Ixodida; family Ixodidae; genus Rhipicephalus; species Rhipicephalus annulatus. Next base: position 418,244 of record WOVY01003955.1, on the reverse strand, counting down.
CCGGGCAGCCTGAAATGCGAAATTGGCCCTGCACACCGATCACAAGCAAATCGGCCCCGCACACTGATCTTCTACGTCAGAGCACGACGCACACTCTCCCGGGCAATGTTTTTCACCACAACACTCTTGCTTTGCGTGAACAAGCATGATGAACATGTGATAAAAAGATGCGAGATTGTCGTGGTTCAAGTGTTCAGTAGAAGGACAGACGAATGGACAAATGCATGGAGTAACAGTCAGAGTAAACACGCATATGGACGCACTAACGAACGGATAGACCGATAGATGAAAGCACAGAGGGACTTATGGGCGGATGCACGTGTAGACATACGGCCGAACACGAGGACGAACGCACGGACGGTTGAACAGACGGATGGATGCATGGACGGACGCATGGATCCAAGGACGCACGGGCGGACGCAAACGCAGACGGACTGACAAATGCTTTGCCCCACTCCTCAACATTAACTCCGTGTATATGTTGGGATTTTCATATAGCAAGTTCTGAACGCTAGAGAGTTGTTTTCTGAAATTAGCTGCGGTTTATGCAACAAGAACAAATCACAGCATATCTAAGAATTGAATGATGATGAGTTGGGTGAAGTGTCTATCAGTCCATCTGTGCATCTGTCTGACCGTGCTTGCGTTTTTCCGTTCGTTAATGCTTCCAATCGTTCATGCGTACGCCCATCCCTGCGTCCGTCCTTCTGTCTTTCTGTCTGTCTATATGTCGGCCCATCTGTCCGTCTATCCATTCATTCATCAATCCGTCCGTCCGTCCGTCCGTCCATCCATCAGTCAGTCAGTCAGTCAGTCAGTCAGTCAGTCAGTCAGTCAGTCAGTCAGTCAGTCAGTCCATCCGTCTGACTGTTCGTGCATGCATGCGTCCGAGCTTTTGTTTGTGCTTGCGTCCGTCTGTCTGTCGGTCCGTACGGACAGCGTTTCCGTAGCCTAGAGCAAGTCGGGAAACAGAACAGTTTCCAGATGAATTTGCATTGTGGCACGCAACGCCCTGGCATTTACACATCAAAGTTCTTGTAGGTGCACTTAGAGCGAGGATGGTGTCGTAGCGGAAGCTAGATCTACGGCGTAGCCAAACGCAGCTCACACCGCAGCTTGCACACCCGCGCTAACATGCTGCTGGTGCAGTGTGGCAAAACAAGAACACTTGGCCGCGAGAACCAGCATGGCGCTTGTTGCCAACAAAACAGGGACTGACAACATTGCGTTTTAGCGGGTGGCGGCAAGTGGTGGGTCAAAGGCTGGCTCCAGCCTAAATAAACAGATACGCGCACACATGAACGCTCCCTCAAAGCCCACGTGAGGAGTGGGTTCAAACGTTGCGAATGGTGGAGACGGTGAAGAGAGAGAGAGTAGGCACGCCGCGATCGCATGGCAAACGAACGAGAGAGACGTCACTGCGCACTGCTTGGGGGCCGTGACCTACTTGGCACCGCTCCAACAACTGCGACGAGGGGCGCGGTTCGGACGGGGAAACAGCGTTACACGGGATTAATGGAAATGTAGGCTAGTTGGTTAGGGGTTATAATGAATTATATAGGCAGCGCTACGACAAATACATGAACAAGAAATGACACGACAAGTGCTCCATTCACATCTACAGTGTTATTGAAAAAACGCCCTCTATATGACCAGCGTCATCATAGCCACTGACATCAGAGGTACCCCGTGAACAACGTAAGGGCGATATAAGCTCGAAAACAGCCTCGTGGAAAACATAAACAACATGAGTGTATACAGCAGATAGAAGCTATACGAAATGGCACTATGATATGCACGTTTGCAAGAGACAATCTAATTCTTTAGATGGAAGGTCTATTGATGCTTAACTAATCAAATTCTCTTTTATTCGGTTGACTAAAAAGCTTCTATGATTTCTCTTGTCTGTTTAATATGACAACGTGAAAGAATGACGGGGTCATTAAAAAGTGGTTTATATCCACACCGTGGCTATGATTGGCTAGACGATAACTAGTAGGATTAGTGGAGGACAGCTTTCGTAGGTATTCTAGCAGTTTTATGCTAATTCCTCTCCCACTTTGTTCCACATAAACTTTACCGCACGGCAAAGGTACCACATACACAATACCTATCATGCAAGTTATGAATTTGTAGACATGGCAAGTTGGGCATCCAGCTTTCACAGATGAACCTGCTTTTTTTTAGAAGTGGGCAAATACTTTTATTCCTTTGGGGGGAGGAAGATACCCAACTTATTTTTGTACCGATTGGAAACATTCTTAATACCGTGAGAAAAGCGATGCAGTTATGATACAACAATGAAACTGCTAGCGCAAGTTTTGCGCTTATAACAGGATCCCACGCTTCCGGCCTTGACTCAGTTTATGAGAATATTGCAGGCAGTGGTGATCGCAGTGTTGCCATAACCGGCCGTCTTCGGCCTAAGAAGCTGGCTTTTTAAGCTCTCTCAAAATTGATGATGGCATAGCTTTTTGAATGAAGAGCAAAATGTAGAAAAACTAATGCCATTTTTCATGAGTTTTGAGTACGCAGAAGAGCATGTAAGAAAGGTTTTTTCGATCTTCGTTGGCACTTCCAACGTACATGCTGTAAGTGAACAGCAGGCGTAAATCACAATAATGCAGCTGCTTCTACTCTATTATTTCGGACGTAAGCCGAAGACCATGACCGCAATCCTGAAAACATTTTATAATCATCTCAGTCACCAGCCCGGGCTTGTGGTCGTTATACAAAATTACCAGGTATTCATCAACATACCTAGAAATATAGCGAATACCTTCACCAAGGTGGCTGCTAAGCTTCCTGTAAAGGCGTCTAAAAATATCGCTTAACACGGGTGCTACTCTTGATCCGTTGCAAACGGCTGTTTTCTGACGCAAAACATTCTCTTGCCAACCAATGCCGGTAAATTTTAGGTACATAAAGATTTCGAAGGAAGATTCAGAGAAACGCAACTCGTCGGCGTAAACAGAAGCTCGTTATTAAACTGTGCAATGCATATCTTAACACTTTGCATGAGTTCATTGTGTGGTAATGTAAATAACAATTCATCAACATATACGATCAGACCAGCGCAATCCTTTAGAGCCTGCTTTTTAAGGTGCTGTACCAAACAAGACAAAATACAGTTTTGGTATGGGCTTTCCAGGTTAAGAGAGGACGAATTCTTTTAAAGATATCATGACACAATGCATTGCCCGGTGTTTCTTTCAGACACTATGAATCTAAAGGGCATATATACGTCGTGTGTTTTAACACTAAAAACATCGCGAGGGTGTTTTTTTGACTTTGTCTTTGACAGTATTATCGATTCATGCATCACTTAACAAAGACACATCTTGTTCTTTAATCTTGTCAGCTTTTCATTGATGATTAATATCTGGGGTTTAACGTCCCAAAACAACCATATGATTATGAGAGACGCCGTAGTGGAGGGCTCCAGAAATTTCGTTCATCTGGGGTTCCTTAACGTATGCCCATCTTGTTAGGTTTTTTGGAAGCATGTAAGTTTTTTGCTATGGCAGCCTGTGCTTTTCAATAGTACATTCTCTCGTGTAAAATAACTAAAAACCGCTTTTGACTAACTCCAGTTTAAAGAGATCATTATCAAGCATGTAGTTCAACACTGGAAGAATGCTAGGTGGCTTATAAGAACAGGGAGCAGTGTAAGACACCACGTCCATGGCTTCCAAGATGAAATGTGGACGAACACCTCCTTGTACTTAGCCGGCGTTGTTGCACACCCACCTTAGTCTTTCTGGTGGTAAAATGCAGGGTTCAGTGGTGAACTTGGGGCCTTTTTGAAGCACTCGCAGATGTCGCTCAGGAACACAGTGATCACCCAACACCAACACTTTATTTCGGGAGGAGTCACCTTGGCTTTTCTGGGAAGACGCTGCAGAAAGAGTGACCGAAAAATTCTGTAGTGCAGTCAACCGTGCGGCTCCACTGACGGAATAGTCACTGTCCTCGAGCGTCGTGTCGATTCTTGTAGCTTACCACCCGCAAAAGGTTCTTGTGGTAACGGGACATACACCGAATTATGAAGAGAGAAGGTGGCACATTCGACGAGAATGGTGCAATGAAATTTTGAAGCCTGCGAAGAGAGCCCGAACTTCACTAGGGCACAGATCCTTTCTTCTGTACCAAGACGCAGTTCTGGCTTTGCACACACAAATGGCGATGGGAGACGCCAAGCTAGCAGAGTTTTGTAGTTGAATGCTGAAATGGGGAAAAGGGCCCTGTATACTATTAGATATACATTGCAGAATAACGGGAAGGTGGGGTAGTTGGTAATTGATTGAGGCAGCGTCAGGTCATGTACTCGAACGAGAAAAGACATGATAAGTGCCGCACTCACAAATAAAAATTTCCTGCAACTATGACACCTACACACCAAGCGTCTTCCAAGTCATTGTCATTAAAGGTGCCACGTGAACAATGTCAGGGCAATATGAGGTGGAAAACAGCCTCGTAGAAAACATGGGCGGCATAAAAAAGGACGGCTGTTGGCCAGGAGCTCACGTGGTTTTTAGAGGCTTTTGCGAGCGAACAGAGATTCACAAAGTAGCAAGCCAAAGAAAGACTTCAGCCTGGCACATTTTTAAATTGCAACCCAGAAGGAAGTGGCTAGACGTAGCGTCACTGTGCACGAAAAAGGTTCAGAGAAAGAAACCTAGAGCGGGGTATTTGCGGCAATCAGGCTGCTTCCAGTAGCTTTAAAGTAGTGAAAGGCGAGGTGGAGCTGCCTCAGAAATTGCTGGACCCCCTAGTATTCGTCGAAAATGCAAACGAGAAGGTTTTTGAGCACGAAAGGTCCTCTATAATGGGTAGGTTTGAGGGTACTAACGCAAAATGCGTAACTGGAAACGATTTTTGCAGAAACGGCCCTAAAAGAAAGAGGCTGATATGGTCCGGACCACAAACACTATAGCAAAGGATGCCACACTGCAGCCAAAGAGACCACACAATCAGACAGTGCGTAGTTCAAAATAACTTCCATTTATGCGTATGGTCTGCGCAAGCGGCGGAAGAATTCAAGTGCCGAAAAAGAATCATCTCGACGACGAAAAGCCACAGTAAAAGAGAGCGGCGCACGTCGTAAGAATAAACAGTTGAGACTCGTTATCGCCCCACATTTACGGTTTTTTTTCTTTTCGTGGAACAAAGGGCACACGGCCTAACCACCAAACAAAGCGTTTCAATGAAGAACGAACAAGTTTAAGCCTCATCATTAACTGCGAGCGAACTCTAAAGACTCCCGAAACGAAACCCCATCGGATGCCATTTAAAAGAATTCACAAGTTAAGAGACGGAACAGGTTTCGGTACGCTGTTTGGCTCGCGTGCGTAAAGGAAGAATTGTAGGAATAGGTTGAGCTCGGCAGCAGCAGTTTGTTGTTTTTTAGATGCAGAGAGGGTTTAAGAACAGAAGCCCCATGGAGCATAAGTCTGATGAGAGAATTGTAGCCGTGCTGATAATAAGAATTAGTTTTTCAGAAAGTTAGACAGTGCATACCCAGTGTGTTCGTCTGGTAATTTAGGTGTTCGTCAAAGGCTTATTTCATGAGGGTTGTTTTGTCACTGAGGCATCTATGTAATGTGATAGAGCATTACGAAGACGGTGTGGGAATAAAACCAATTGGTGCAGCGAATTGAGTGACAGACAAAAGCTTTCGAAGTATGGTTGCCACCGAACTTCTCTGTTCTGTTTTAAACGTTTATTATTTTGTGTTTTTGAATGGTTCCTTCCAATATGTAGGCTATTAGATATGATAGCGTAACATCTTTTAGGTTTCACTTATTTTATTAGGCAATGTCTGCCTGTCTTTTGAATATAATTGTTGTGCAGTTTCGAAACGACTAGCATAAGAGCGTGCGTCAGAGTACGTCCTACGAGTAGGTTATAAGTACGTCCCTGGTTGGCTTTGAGGTAGCGTGAGGAAGCAAGATTATTGTTTAGGAGTTTTTCAGGGACCATGCGAAAGTTTTGTTGGTGTAGTATTTTAGTCGCATGTGTTTCTGTTGGCCATCAGTAGTCTGGAGTTAAGGCGCTCTAAACAGCTTTTTTGCGTTTCATATTGGCGGCGGTATGTTATAGCATTAACGAGACGGACATGTTAGTTGGCATGTTAATTCCCTTTGTTTTCGTATTGATGTACCTCCATATAATTAAATAAACCTGGGACAATGACAAGAAAATGTTAAGAGATGTGGAGTAGCGTAAAGAGTGCGTTATTTGGAAATATTGTTTTCTTTATGGTTCTGTTTTTGTCGCTGAACTCTAAGAGAGTCTGAGTGTAATTGATATCTAAAAAAAGAGGACGCATGCTCCGACAGAGTTTTGTCCTCCAGTTGTACAAGCTTTTTATCTGACCCAAAAAGCAAAAAGTAATGGGAATGCCGAATAACGTTGTAGCAGTCTGAATTGCGGTCGGAGCGTACACATACTCTTTCGCTTGATAAATATCTTGTAACATTTAAATGAATAGTTCTTAAGTGGGCTCATCTCATTATATATTGTCACGGGGTCGTGATTTGGCCGAAGACAGGAGACTTCGTGTTGCGATTTAATTGTTTATTTGGGCGAACCTGTGCCCAGTAAACGGAAAGTCCAATTACAGCAGCAGTCTCACACAGATAGCAGTCTCGGACTGATAGCGGCGAACGGAGCGTCGGCCTTCGATCAACAACTGACAAGCGGCGAAGCGCGTCGGCATTTATACTCTTGCCGTCGAATGTTCTAACGTTATTGCTGGCGGTGGCCTAGGTTCCAGAATAATCTGTACCGTTCGCACAGTGGGCGTGATCTTATCGAAATGATTTACTACACTCCGGATCCTTCTCAAAAACTGCAGGCGCGGTTTGCGCTGAGAATCGTGTGGTGTTTTGGGACGATAACAAAAACTTGGGAAATGGAACGTGGCATTGCCCCCCTCAGAAAAAAGGCATCGTCCCGATGCTTTAACTAAAGACGAAAGTACAATAATAATGTAAGAAAGTACAATGAATAAATTACGATACAACAATAATACAAAAAACACTGGTTCAGTTTGTTAACGCGCATGAAACGGCTTGAGGCGTGCGACATGGACGACTTCAGGTCGCGATCGGCGTCGTTGAGAGTTCGTGATGTTGTCGGGGACAACCTCGAAATCAAGTGGGCCGAGACGTCGAACAACCCTGTACGGTCCGAAGTACCGTCGCAGAAGTTTTTCACTTAGTCCACATCGGCGTATCGGCGTCCACACCCAAACACGTTCACCGGGCTGGTATTCCACGAAGCGTCGTCGAAGGTTGTAACGGTGGCTGTCGGTCGTCTGTTGATTCTTGATACGGAGACGCGCAAGTTGTCGGGCTTCTTCGGCGCGTTGAAGGTACTCGCTCACATCGAGGTTTTCTTCGTCGTTGACGTTGGGTAACATGGCATCGAGCGTCGTTGCCGGGCTCCTTCTGTAGACTAATTTGTATGTAGATATCTGCGTCGTCTCCTGCACCGCCGTGTTGTATGCGAAGGTCACATACGGAAGAATAGCGTCCCACGTCTTGTGTTCCACATCGACGTACATTGACAGCATGTCGGCGATCGTCTTGTTAAGCCGCTCGGTGAGGCCGTTGGTCTGTGGGTGGTACGCTTTCGTCCGGCGGTGGTTTCTTTGGCTGTATGCCAAGATCGCTTGAGTTAAGTGAGCAGTGAATGCCGTTTCTCTGTCGGGGATAAGGACCTCCGGGGCGCCGTGACGTAGGACGATATTTTCGACAAAGAACTTAGCTACCTCACATGCACTGCCTTTTGGCAGGGCTTTTGTTTCGGCGTAGCGGGTGAGGTAGTCGGTAGCTACCACGATCCACTTGTTTCCAAAAGCCGACGTCGGGAACGGCCCCAGTAGGTCCATACTAATTTGCTGGAAAGGTCGGCAAGGTGGAACAATTGGCTGCAGAAGTCCCGCTGGCCTTGTCGGCGGTGTCTTGCGTCGCTGACAGTCCCGGCATGTTTTCACATAACGAGTGACGTCGGTGGTAAGACGTGGCCAGTAGTACCTTTCTTGTATCCTCGCGAGCGTGCGAGAAACACCGAGGTGCCCTGCCGTCAGATCGTCGTGCAGGGCCTGCAGGAGTTCTGGTCGCAGAGCTGAAGGCACCACAAGGAGGTACTTAGCTCGAAGCGGTGAAAAGTTTTTCTTTTGTCGAAGACCGTTTCGTAGAAAGAACGACGCAAGTGCGCGCTTGAATACCTTCGGGACTTCGGCGGTCCGCCCTTCGAGCTATTCTATTAGGGCAAAGAGAAGTTTATTAACTTCAAACTAAAAAAAACTTTTCACATCAATTTATACATACAGTGTTCGTTTAGACATTCCACGGACTGATACAAAGAGAAGTTTATTAACTTCAAACTCGAAAAAACTCTTTACATCATTTATTCATACAGTGCTCGTTTAGACACCCCTCTTGTGCACTATGGGGCATACAAACTCTATTATCCATAGAGGAAACTAGCGGCACATACACAGATCTATACATATATATATACATACACATATACATATAAATATATACATATATACATACATACACATATACATATAAATATATATATATATATATATATATATATATATATATATATATATAAACTACGCATAGATTCGTAAAATACCACGAATATATATTTACAATCACATATACATATATTTACAACAGATCGTGAACATGGGTAGGCATATTTACAATACTTCGACTGGCGCTATACATACACTTGTAACACAATGTTTTGGGGAGAAGGGGTTAGTAGGGGATTATGGGGGTACGGAGTTTCGCACCTCTGACAAAAAAACTTTGTGTGCCAGCGGCGAAGGAACTGGTCCTCCCCGCCAGCTTCCAGTTGCTTGGCCAAGTACTGCACTATTTTCTGCCTGATCATGGCTAGTGCTGGGTAGGCCGCTCTCACTGGTGTGTTCTTTACCTCAGCAAGGCACCGGCGTTTCCAAATCACAAAGAGTGTGATGGAAATCACCAGCCTTGCGAAGCAGCCCCTATTCCTTTCGAGGGCCAGAGGAGGGTGGATGCTGAAGCACCTCGCAACCAGGCGCCATACCATCTTGGCCGCCCCGCATTCTAACAACGCGTGGGAGATCGTTTCCTCAGTGCGGCAATTAGGACACTGGCTATTCGGCGTGATGCCGAAACGGTGCAGGCGATGTCTCGTGGGCAAAACTTGCCACTTGCGCTTCCATTCAAAGTCATGTACTTCGCGCGGTCGGTACGTATTGATTTTTTGTTTGCACAGTCCTAGGCTTTTGATGTGCTCCTTTTCTTCTTCGGACAACTGGTTTTCTGTTATCGCTTCGACAATTCGGGCGGGTGGGTCCTTGTCAATGTTGCAGTTCGGGGCTTCTTTTTCTATGATCTTTGTCGTAGTTGCCGCCATCCTGTAAAAGTGTGAGGGCGCTTCCGCGCGCGGGCCAGTGTGTTTGTGGTTTTCCAGATAGTGCGTGATGGTGCTTGTCGAGTAGTTGATTAGATTCTTCCCAACGTAACTCGCTGCGTAATAAAGCATGCGGGTAATCTTGAGGGCCAGTATCTGGCTGGTCACTTGTACGTGTGGGAGGCCGAGGCCACGTTTGTCCTCGGGTAGTTGAAGGAGGTGTCGCTTGACTGGTGCCGGTTTCCCTTCCCATAGCAAATCGGTGATCACGGCGTTCAGTTGGCTCGCGGTTTTCCTAGGGATCACCGCTACCCTACTGGCGTAGAACGCAAACGCGCAAATGGTGGTCCTTGCTGCCAGCGCTTTTTCACGTAACGTAAGGTTTAGGAGGCGAATGCGGGCAGCTGCCTGCTTTGCCCTCTCGAGGGCTCTCTGCCACGTGGCTGGTGCCACCCCTTCGCTGGAGAAGTAGATTCTCAGTACTTTAACGATGGAGACCACTTCGATGTTTCCTAGGGCTTCTCTAGGGAAAGTTAAAAATAGCATCGCCTTGCTCTTGTCCGCATTTATCGCCGCTCCGGATTCCTGTGCGTATCTTGTGAACGTCGCACTGAAGGCTTGGAGGCTGCTTTCATCCCGAACAAACAGGGAAATGTCGTCCGCGTATGCCAGTACTTTCACCTGCTCCTGGCCCGTCAGTGGGAAACCCCGAATGCCTTCATGCGCAATAACACTTGTGATCAGCGGCTCGCACGACATGACAAAAAAGGTCGGGGCCAATGGGCATCTTTGCCTTATGCCTCTGCTATACTTGAATGCCGGCGTTGCAATTCCGTTTATCAGAATGGTGCAGGTTAATAGGTCCTCGTACAAAGTTTTTGCCAGTTTTATAAAACTTGCCGGTAAGCCAAACTCCTGCATCACGTTGAAGAGGTAATGGTGTCGTACCCTGTCAAAAGCTTTAGCTTGGTCTAGAGAAATGAAAACACCATTGAAACCTCTTGTCGTCGCGTATTCGAAAGAGTCACGGATCACTGTGAGGTTCGCAAAAAGCGACCTTCCTGGAATCGCGCACGTTTGGTACGGGCTAATGATGTCCGGTAACAGGAGCTTGAGCCTGTTGTTCAGTATGGTGGCTACGAGCTTGTAATCGGTGTCCAAAAGCGTGATTGGACGCCACGCCATGGGCTCGTTTGGTTGTGCACCCTCTTTGTGTAGTAGGACAATTTTACCCACTCCGAAGGAGTCGGGTTTCTTAAAGGACCTGAAGATCGCATTTACCATCACGAGCAAGGGTTCTTCGAGAACTTCGAGAAAAGTCACATAGAAGGCTGCAGTCAGGCTATGAGCGCCTGGGGCAGAATTGGGGGTCATGCTTCTTGTGGCTTCGCGAAGCTCTGCAGGGGAGACTTCAGCGCTAAGGGTTGCTGGCACCTCCTCCTCCTTAATTCGCTGCAGATGTTTGCAAAGTTCTTTGACATGGTCGGGTCCCCGATTGATGTCTATTGGTTCGGTGTCTTGGAACTGTATGCTGAAGTACTCTCTGAAGATGTTCTCAATTTCTGCTGGGTCATCGGTTACAGAACCGCCTAAGCGCTTTGCCTCTGTAATTCGCAAACAGCCATTTCCACGTACTTCCCTCACATCAACTCCGGTCGCCGTGCCCAACAGTCCATGCTCACTTTTAGGTCGCCTCTTGGTATCTCTGAGGAGTTGATTGTATTGCTCCTCGAGCGAGGTCAGGTACTCTGTTGTACATGAGGTCAACGTGTCGGCTGCCTTGATGATCTGCATTCGGCGAAGAAGTTCTTTCATCTTTTGTGTATGACGTCTTTTTCTGGCTTTGCCTGCTTTTTGTAACAGGGCCTTCCATTCTTCCTTAAGTTTATCCCACAGAGGGGGGTAATATGTCCGGCATTTTCTACTCATACGCTGATGGCAGCTTTCAAGTTTTCTACGCAAGTCTCATTTCTCAGCAGCTCAGCGTCTATTCTCCGGCTATTGTTATCAGAGTGCGGGCCGGGAGATCCCTTTACCATCGTGACAAGCGGGGCATGATCCGTCTTCTTTTTCAGGTTGGCCGGGAGCGCGAGTACTTCGCATCCTTCAACCAAAGGGAGGAGGAGGCCTGGAAAGTACATCTGGTCTATTCTACTTCCTGCTTATCTAGAGGTACGGGTTGCTACAAAGCGGTCTTTATAGAGGTGTACCCATATGTCCGAGAGTTTTAGGTGCCGAAGGGTTTTCACCAACTCTTTTGCATTGTAGGTTGATCATCCTTGGCTTGGCCCCCTCACGTCCCGGTTAGAATCTACCACGCAATTAAAATCACCGACCAGTACGTGGGGAATGGGCTCTAGGAGGAGTTCGTGCATCTCTTGAAAGAACTTATTCGTATGTTTTCTTGTCACGCGGGCATAGACGTTCACAATGCGGATCTTTTTGCCTTCGATGAAAATGTCTATCATTATGTACCGACCATTCGCCCCGAAAATACAATGGGATTTTGATCAAAATCTGCCTGATAGAAATATTACTCCAACCCCTCATGCTCTAGTGGTCGCCAGAGAGAAAAAGGCGTCGGTCTGATGATCTCTGCGGAAATTGACCACATCCAGCGGCATTCGGAAATTCGCCTCTTGAATAAAGAGGAGGTCTATGTTCTGGTTCCTAGCGAAACCTAGGATGGCTGCTTGTTTCGCCCTATTTCTAAACCCTCGGATATTCCACGTAGCTAATTTCAAAAAGGCCATCAAAAACCTTAAAAAGAAGAAAACAAAACGCGGGAAGTATCGAGGCTAGCAAGCAGCGTGGCCGTCATCCGCCGATTGGGCACGATGCCAAGCGCTGGAGGGGAGCAGGAAAGAGGGGTGAGCCAATGCACCGAGCAAGATAACCGACAGCCGCGTGCCGACAGAAAGGGGCAAGGAGGGCGCTGCACAAGAAGAAGAAGGGAAGGCAAGTGGGACATAGTGCGGCCAGAGCGAACGAGAGGAGGGGAAAAGGGCCGTGAAGCCGACAGGGCAGGCGCGCCGGTTCAGTGACTTGCGTCTCGGGGCTTAGGGGGTGGTTCCCTTTCACCCACACCGTCTTTCTCGAGCTTCTGAGCCTTCGCGTGTGGTGGAGCGTCGCTATCACTGCTTTGGCCTGCTGGCCCTGGTCTACTGCCGGGCCTCCTTGCTGGCTGCCCTCTCACCCAGATACCGCTTATCGTCATCAGGGCGTATTCGTGAGCGCGAGCGAGCTCTCTGCTCTAGCCCAGTGGCCACCTGTCCAGTTTTCGCGTCCGATTTCCGGCTTGGGCGTGCCGAATGGGAGGCGGGGGAGGAAGTCGGTGCAGCATGGTCGCATTCGCTGTCGCCGGGTAGAAAGTAATACCCTTTACTTTTTATGGGGGCGTCGTCGCCGGCTGGGTCTTGGGTGCCGGCCTCCAAGGCCGGGCTGGTCACTGGGGCCCGGACGTTGACGGGTGTGTTTGATAAAGCAAGGAGGGCCTCTCCTTGCTCGTTGGACTCGGGGGTTGCTTCAGCCGCGGTCAGCGAATTCCCGCAGTCATCCCGGCTCGCCGAGGGTGGAGGCGGCTTAGGGGGGGGGGGGACGATTGCGCCGAACCCGTCTCGATATCGCTAGACTCTGTTTCAGTCGACCTGGTGGTAGTCTCGTCAAAACTCCCGGGCCTCTCCCCCTCACTGGCGGACGGATCGCCCATGTCACTACCTGAAGTCAGATCAGAGTCTAAGTCGCGGTCCCCGGAAGGGGATCCCCTCTCGGTTGTGCGGGATGCAGACCTGGACGTAAGGACCTGCATACGCGACGAGTTAGTTGCTCGGGCAGAGGCGGGGCCGCTTGACTGAGAGTGTGACGAAGCGGATTCAGATAGCGAGGGGAAGCCGCGGGCGGCCGAAGCGTATGAGCGCTTACGAAAGCACTCGCGTGTTCCGTGGTGACCCCCGCAACGTTTACAGTCTGCCGAGCAGCCCTCAGTATCGTGGCCGAAGGTGCCGCGCCACTTACAGTACGCCGTGGTGCACGCAGCTGCCATATGCCCGACTTCGCCACAACGCGCGCACACCCGGCGCATGCCTCTGTATTCGCACATGACTTTGTGCCCCGCAATAGTGATGAAGTTGGGGACTGGGCGGCACATCTCAATTTTAACCCCACGTACCCCATTTAACTTGGTCTGGCGAGTGGCTAGGGTGGCGAAGGAAATGCCCTTCACTTTACCAAACTGGGCTAAGGCGCTGCTAAGGGCCTCGTCTGATAGAAAAGCGGGGTAACGGTAAACGTTCACATATGTGACCGGCGGCCCGACTGCCTCTACTGGCACCCTCGCCCCGTTCACTTCAAATCCTTCCGCCACATTTAGCTTCGTCGCCTGGCCAGCATTGCGGGTGCATGCAAGAAATTTTGCGCCCCCCATATGTTGCAGTACTAATACGCTGTCGTCACCAGCTGTCTCTTCAATTGCGTCAATTAACTCATCGACGGAGATATCGCCCTCGGGCGCGGAAAACATGAAACAATTCTCCCTCACCGGGAGTTCAAATGGCGTGGCCATTCTGGTTGGTGGACCCCGCAAGCCGCCGGTTGGGCGTGGCTCGTGGGTGACTTGTAACGTGCAGTCGAGCTGCACTCTGGTAGGAAGAGGCTCAGCCGAGGCGAGTGCCGCGCAGGTCTTGGTGGTACCAGGTGGACCGCAGGGGGACTCCAGGATGGCGGGCGTTAACCGGGGACCTTGCACCTCCTCCTGGCATGGGGTAGGCGGGCTCCAGGCAGCAAGGCCCGAGACCTAGGGGCGGTGGTCGCGCGTACAAGACGCCGGTGCCGCGTAGACTTCTTTTGCCGACTTGAAACCCTGGGGTCGACGTCCGCGTGACGTGACCCCGGGTCTCGCTTGAGGACTCGAGAACAGACAGCTAGACCGGCGAACGGAGCGTCGGCCTTTGATCAACAACTGACAAGCGGTGAAGCGCGTCGGCATTCATACTCTTGCCGTAGAATGTTCTAGCGTTATCGCTGGCGGTGGCGTAGGTTCCAGAATAATCTGTACCGTTCACACAGTGGACGTGATCTTATCAAAATGATCTACTACAGTCCGCATCCTTCTCGAAAACTGCAGGCGCGGTTTGCGCTGAGAATCGTGTGGTGTTTTGGGACGATAACAAAAACTTGGGAAATGGAACGTGGCAATATCAACGATTCCTGTCTTGCGTACAACAGAAAAAAGAACACGGTCACTTGCTTTGCCTGATGTACTTCTAAGGTGTCAAAATGCAATGATGCTCACAGTTTTGCGTTGATTTATGAGCATTTTTTCTTGATAAACCTGGCGGTATAAATGCAGATTCTAAACGCTTGTGCACGGTGTAGTGTTGTGGCGCCTGGATTGTTCTTATGGTGTTTGCCTCTGTTTGTGTGAGGTTCTCTGAGCTACATGTCTGCAGTATTCATTGACTCCGAGACCCCCTCTTTATGACCAGCAATTGGGTTCCTGGACGTTCGAGCGTTTCCCAGGCGCGGAAGAGTGGTTTCGATTGGCGAGCCACCCTTCCCCACGGGCGTCGCGGAAAAAGAAATAGAGCCGCCTCACTCTGTGACGATAAAGAAGAGTGCGAAGTCGCCCGGCTGATTTTCATGTACTGGGAGGTGCGTGGTTGTAAATACTTCACGCAGCACTACTGTCGCTGGTGCCGACGCGGAAATGCGGCACGTGACGCTTATATTCCCAAGAAAGAGAGACAGCTACACCGACTTTTCACCGAAGACGTACGCCGGACCACCACGCTTTGTTTCTCTGACTAATAGGCTACCGACATCCAAATCAACGCCACGCGTCCAGGCACATGTCATTGGAGTTGCCTGGCCTGCGACCACCGTTCGAGAGCATGGACGACGAACTAATCACATCAAGTTTGCTGGTGGCATGATTCCTCAGATACGACAGCGTTGCCGGAACATTACACGTTCTTGGGTTGTGTTTGTGTGTACGTTTGAGGTAATGCTGGCTCAATGACGTTCAAATTAGTTAGCTAATTTGGTGAAAACGTCGTTCTATGTTTCTCTAGGTATGGCATGTAGGGACTGCGAAAGAACAAAAAGCGGCAGGCGAATGCCCTAGATTCATTGCCGTTTCGAATTTTGTTTCTGTAGTGATGTAAATAAACCTTTCGTCCTGTTTATCGACTCTTCAATCTGATTCCCTCGAACACCCACTCTTTGAGAAGGCGAGGTTAGCGGCAGATTGCCTTGGATGCGAGCAGACCAAGGCAGCCAGCAAAGCCCCAAGTTCAACATTTCTTAGGAAGCGCATGCTTACTGCAATTATTATTGTGCCTCAAATGCTGGCCTCGCTTCGTGTGATACTCAATTATGTTGTTACGACATTCAGTGTAGTATTCGCTCTTTTGGCGAAACTTTAACTTCTTGTTCTTCTAATTGTGGAGTGCAGTTTTTAAATTGGCCTCCAACTCTCCATACACATCTATTTGCGCCGCTATGGCCCAAAAGGTGTAGTTGAGTTCTTCTTCCATCTGCAACAGGCCCAGGGCGTCAGCGGCGGCTGAACGACTCTGGAGTCCAGTCACGGTGGGCAGCGTGGATGAGGCTGCACCCAGGCTTGAGGAGCATCACTTCAGAATGAAAAGCTAAAGAATCACAGTTCATTATAACGTGCGTTCAGGAGGCAGAGTACGTTCATGTATCTTTGCGCTTCATGCTGTCATAAATCAGAAGTAGGAGTCCTATGGACGCCCTAAAATGTACGTCTGCGTCATGCTCAAATAAGGATGTTTTCTTGATTTATCAGCAGATGCTATAGTAGGGTACGTTTAAAAGAGGCCTTCTTACTGACATTATTTGAGAAACTGCTCTCTCTACATGCGGACTCATATTTGTTAAGGAACATTAGAAATGTGAACTTCAAACAGCGAGAAGTATTCAGCAGGCATCTAGACTTATCCAAAGCACGAAAGCAAACAGGGAATATTCAAGGGCTCACTTTTCTTTTTCAAGCACAGAATTAAGAAGTACCAATCGACAAGATAGCCAAAGAAAGTACAGGATGTTTTTGTGATGTAAATGAACGAAAACTAAAGTGGAAGTAAGCATAGTTTGGCGCAGAACAATTCTATTACTTCCGCTTCTGATGCTCTACCAAAGACGTACAATAGTGATCTTTCTCCCGTCAACGTTGAGGGGTATGCGCATTTAAACGCGCATTCGTTTTTCCTGCCAATAATGGCCATGACGGCAAGTGTAAAACACTTTTTTGCCTACAGGTGTCATGAAATTCCTTTTTTGTTCATTCATAGCGAGGGTCTTGTTGCCTCCACTACGGCGTCTCTCATAATCAAATAGTGGTTTTGGGACGTTAAACCCCACAAAGTCAATCAATCGAGGATCTTGTTGTGGGAGACTGAAGGCCTTAAAGTAGAATGCAAAAGATAATTAGTGAGCTGTCAGCTTGTAAAAAGATCACGTGCTTTGTGATCATAGCAGGCAGACTAAATGTGGTCCGCGATCACTCTCACGGCCACCATTGGATAAACACATGCACGTTTAAAATGCATACATGTGCGTCCATATGCAAGTATGTGCATCGCACGCTCACCGTCACGGCTGCCATCAAGGGTTTCCCAAGGGAAAATATATACCATGGAGCTTATAACAATATTACCTTGAGGGGAATCTGGCGCTAGTGTCTATAAGGGCTCTATAAGTTGCGCTTGTACTACCGTAGAAAATATTGAAAGTACCGGCTTCGGATCTGCTGTCCTATAGGCGACGTTTCTTGAATTTCGTGGTGCTTCTTTTCCGAGTGTAAAACACAGTGATGTGCAACAATATCCAATTTAAACTTTCTTCATTCTTTTGTGTGGAAGGTGTACTGCATAAATGTTTCTGTGAAAATGAGGTAGAAGTGAAACCTCAACAAACTCAATGACCAGAGTATGACTATGCCATTTCGTTCCATATTGTGCACCAACACGTAATGATTTATTTCCTACAAAACTTGAAAACAAACTTGCTTTATTTGCTCTCAAAAGTATGCATTTATGAAAAGTATGCTATTTACCAAAATAGCCGGAGGGTATTAAGTAAAAAAATGGTCCGAATCTACATGTTACACTGGAAATGTCGTCGAAAGACGAGAGTCTTTCGTCTGGAGAGAGTGAACAAAACGTTTATTTGATGTTCCGCACATGAAAATTGGTGAATGGTATTCTGAAGGCACTGCGTTAGAGTGCCTCGAGCGTGTAACGGAGGCGAACAAGCGCATGTAGGCACGTTATACACGAGTGCCACCTTGCAGTTATCTTCAAAACAAAGGCGTGAGCGCCCGCGGAGAAAGATGCGCGCCAGTCGCGGATGTGATAAAATGTAGAAGGCAAAGCGACGGGCAGATGTCACCACCGTGCCGTTGTAGCAAAGCATTGAAAACACCTTCTTGAGCATCGCGTTGCACTGTCAGCGCCGCGCGTTAAATGCTACAGTCCTTAGAGTTACTTGTGTGTGCCTCTTCTAGTGCAAAGGCAGACACACAAAACATGGCCATGTTGTTATAGCGCCTCAGATATGCGCTATACTTGTTTTTTTATTTGACAATCGCACAACTATGAACGCTAAACCTTGAGCAATATTGGTGGGCACTGCGGATGGGGTCGGCAGTTTGGTGCCGTTTGAGGTATCTTTAGGGTGGACAAACATACAAATGTACAGACAGACAGACAGACAGACCAAAATTTTTTCATCGAAGGTCCCCAAGAATGACCATCGCCTTCAAAAAAACACGTACACGGCGCGTCTGTCCACGTGGTTTTTACCGCGTGCATCTCTCGTTTTGTTGTAAAGGCACAGAGGAGCGTGACGATAAGTCTGCTTGGCAGCACTGTCGTTTTGAAGTTGATTCAAATAAGTTTCGGCAAGAAGCGCTGTACAAAAAATGTGAGATTGATGCAAGTTATTCTGCACTGATATGGGACGCTACATCTTATAGCAGCCGTGAGCCAACGCTTCGCCTAATGCGTAAATTTGACTTTTAAAGTTGCAACGTCACAGCAAATGAAGAGACTTGGGGATGCAAGAACGGATGGACGGGTGGACGCTTCACGCCACTCATCATCATTCAGTTCGTGGGTATGCTGTTATTTTTTTCAAGTAAGCATGGAAATAATTCACTAGAAGAGCCCACAAATTCTGGTTGTCTCACGAATTCAACGCCGCAAAACTTTTAAAAATCCGTCCAGTGGGAGTGCAGTTACAAATATTTGTTGCCTGCTGCCATCACACAACTGTTTTTTTGTCCCGATGAAAGCGCTGAAAGCTCAGCAGGTAAGGATGGCAGGAACGAATAAAATACATCACGCGCACCTGTTGACCTTGAGCACTTTTTTCTTTCTGTTTTTTTATTATGCGCGGCTTTTTAGTGTGATCGCGCGCACGCGCGTGGACAAGTCGTAGCCTCCAGCGGTGGCTTCCTTAACGACTGAGCACGCTGTGTTCAAATCAGCCAACTGCTGATAGGTGGTTTTTTACACTTGATTTTTCAGCACCTTACGCCATTTTTCTAGGGGAGAGAAAACTATTATTAGCTAACTTTGATCAAAAACTGAGAAACCCAGGCTGACAGCTGCGCTATATTATTTGCCTCGCGTGTTCTCGGGAGTCTCTACTACCAATCTGCAGCGTTTTCTGACAATGTTCAAAAAGCGTTGCAGGGCTCCTTCAAGAGACCGAAGGAGAAAAGAGAAGGACAGGAAGAGAGCGGAACGATTGGCGGTGAAGTACATCAGGTCAAATCAAGAGGAAGAACTTAACATGGGCCAGTGACGTAGCCCGTAGACAGGATAGCCACTGGTGAGTAAATATAAATTACTGTATTCCCAGAGCACTTACGCGCGAGGAGGAGAACAAGTTTTGAATGGGCCGATGAAACTCAGAAGTTTCGTAGTATTGCGTAGCAGCAAGAAGAACAAAAGTGGCTTGATTCTTGGAATATGTGAAAAGCTTATGCTTTTCTGTGGGAGTCGTTATCCGGAGCGGTTGTGGAGTTTGGTGTTAGATTTCAGGGCGAAAGGACATCTCTTCGATTTCGCCGGCCTCCTTTTGTTTTACGCCACCGTTCACGCGCAGCCCTGTTGTGGGCCAGCCATAGAGAGCGGATTGAACCTTGACGATCTCATCAAGGACATAGGCCCACCTTCTGTAGCCGCTCACCACACTCGATCGCAGCCCCACAAGCTCTTTCACGAAGAGCAAACGCAACAGGGAGCACTCGCCCACCACACGAACAAGCTTGAAAGAGAAGGAACAGAAAGCAGACAGCATCCGCAGGGGGAGAAGCTGGAGCGAAAGCCCACTCAGAGCCTGCGAAATTGGCGGCAACTGTAATCACAGCACGCCCCATCTCAAGTCCTCCCTACATGGCAAATTCATCGCCACCATCGCCCGCACATGCGAAATAGGAAATCTCTACCCAGGGCACCCCTTTTTTGAGCAGACTCAACAGATACCAACAACTTGTCCGTCTCCAGCTCCTCTTAAGAGCCCAACAAGCCACCTTCGTCATCTGCAACGTCAGACACTATGGCCACACCAAGTGAAGTCGCCACTTCACGCTTCACTTCCACCCTACCCCGACCTCTTCCTTCAACCCGGCCACCGAAATCAACCCGAATGTGGAGCCCGAGCCTGTCGCCCATGGTTCTCCAACAATTGTTAGGAAACGTGGTGGCACATTGAGTTTTAAACCGGCGGGGAAGAAATAAATATACCTCGCCATGTCTCGCGACTCCATCGCGGCGTTTTTTTTTTCGGATTCGCCGCAAATTGACACGTCCATGTCAAACTTCAACGCAACCTTGTTGCTGTGGACGTTCAACCAGCTGCGGGCCCTGCGGAGCTAATCGAGCTGCGGAGAATCTGCTCCC
Organism: Rhipicephalus annulatus; assembly: GCA_013436015.1. Classification (NCBI taxonomy): domain Eukaryota; kingdom Metazoa; phylum Arthropoda; class Arachnida; order Ixodida; family Ixodidae; genus Rhipicephalus; species Rhipicephalus annulatus. Next base: position 397,887 of record WOVY01003955.1, on the reverse strand, counting down.
TGAATGTTAGGTCAGTGCTACTCACGGACAACACCTGCTTGGGCGTTGTGTACGGCATCGACGAGAGCTTGAATGCCGTTGACATCGCGGCAAGCTTCGACTCAGCCGTTTCGGTTGTCTCTTGTGCACACCGTGGCAGGTGTGTCACCATTACCTTTGAAGGAATCACCGTACCAGCGGAGGTGTTCCTCTTAAACTACGGAGGCCAGTCCAACCGCACCAAAATCGGCCCCTCCAATGTGCCCGTTGCGTCCATGGAGAAAGGAAAAACTGAGGAGAGGCCCTATCTTACCCCAATGCCTTGCGGGAAGTATGGCGGAAGTGAAGTTAAATTTATGGGGCAAACAAACCGGTATAGGGCAAACAGAACAGCAAACGCTCAGCGGCGTGCTCTCAGTGCTGGTTCGCTTCTGCGCTGACTTAAAGCCCCGGCGTAACCTTAACGCAAGTTGTACGATTTCCATGCAGTAAAATGTTGTGAGCACACCTTCCCGAAACTGTTCGTGCGTAGCAAGCCCAAGCATGGCGTGCTGAAATACTTCGTGGAGTGTTTTTGTACAACAGCACAGAAATCACCGGTACGTGTCGTCATCAAAATCATTCAGCCCCAGTTTCATAGTATTCGAACGCGTTCTACTCGCTGTAAGGACTTTTTTCTCTTTGCCATATTTCTCTATCTTCGGGCCGATTAGCAGTTCTTTGCTCGTATAGCTTGCTTCGTAGCTATTCTGTGCAACGCCAGCCTAGTCTTTGACGTACTTCACGTCGGTAAGAACAGAGGGTAAGACGGCACCACTGTAGTGTATACGCGATCGTGCACGTAAAGTGTGTAATTCCAGTGCACGCGCACACAACAAGCAGTGAGCGCGTACCGTACACTACATACACATTTATTCCGGTAACAAGAAAAGTTTATTGTCCTTGCGTATGAATGACACAACTTCTAAAAACGCCACACAATGCCTACAACACCAAAAATGAAAGTTCGCACGTGTTCTATATCTGTAGATGCAATGAGTGAGAACTAACGTAGCATACAACTGTGAGCTCCGCATGCAAATACCAATTAGTATTGGTCAACAGTTAAGCGAAGATATGTGAAAATTGCCACCAAGTACATCCGGCGGTGCACGCTATTCGCACCGAGTTTACTTTACAGCCAGGCGCTACACAGCTTACCTAAAAACACGCCAAAGAAGCGGCACTTGCGAATTCACTCGCTGCTTTTAGAGAACACCTACCACTCCGTCGGCGCTGCTTCCAAGGCCACTGCGGCGGCTAGCTGCTCGCTGAAAAATCGCGAAGTGTTTATCTGCTTTCCCTCTAACAGGTAGTGCGGAAGTTTGCAATGCGGCGGCTTCACGAATATGACGTCATGGCCTCTCTATATTTTTTCTTCCTCCATGGTTGCGGCTGTTTCGGCCACGCAACCAAACCGCTCGCGTGACGACCGCCGTTTCTGGTGCAGCGATCGCCAGAAAGAAGAAACGTGCCCTTCAGAGCACCCCCACTGTATACACAACAGCAGCAAACATCCATTGAACGATGCAAGCTGCCCCTCCTGGCTACTCCAGCGCAAAGCTGCAGCATGGAGGAAGGAAAAAATATAGGAGGGGCCATGACGTCATATTCGTGAAGCCACCGCATCGCAAACAGCCGCACTACCTCCTAGCGGAAAAGCAGACAAACATTTCGCGATTTCCGGCGAGCAGCCAGCCACCGCAGCGGCCTTCGAAGCGGCGCCGGCTGAATGCTAAGTGTTTTCTGCAGGCAGCGAGTGAATGCAAGAATGCTACTTCTGTTGCGTGCTTTAGGAAGGCTGTGCGATGCTCAGCTGTAGTGTATACTCGGTGCGAATCACGTGCACCACCGGATGTACCTGGTGGCACGTTTCACGTATGTTTCCTTCACTGTTGATCAATAATGCATAGTATATGCATGCGGGGCTCTCAGCTGTACGCTACGCTGGTTCTTACTCATTGCGTCAACTGATCTAGAAGACACGTGAATTTTCGTTTTTAGCGTTGTAGGCACCGTGTCGCATTTTTAGAAGTTGTGTCGTTTATACGGAAGGACAATAAACTTTCATTGTTAACGGACTAAACGTATTTGTATTGTACGGTGTGCGCGCGCCCGGAAATTACACACTATACGTGCACGATCACGTGTAAAATACAGTGGTACCTTCCTACCGACGTGAAGTATGTGAAGTACTAGGCTGGAGTTGCGCCGAACAGCTGGGGAGCAATCTTCCAAAATCATGCTGTGCCACACTGACACTATATACGGGCAAAGAAATACTAATCGGCCTGAAGACTGGAAAATCTGGCTAAGAGAGAGAAAAGAAAGGCCTCATGGCGAGTAGACACGTAAGTCCCTGCCGGTTGAGTTCGAATACAATAATGCAGGGGCTGAATTATATTGATTACGACACGTACCGTTGCTTCCGGTGCCGTTGCAAAAAAAACACTCCACGAAGTATTTTAGCACGCAGCGCTCGGGCCTGCCAAGAACGACCAAGGTCAGAAAGGTGTGCTTGCAACATTTTACTGCATGCAAACCATACAACACGCGTTTAGTTGGCGGCGGATGTATAGGTCCGCGCAGAAGCAAACCAGCGCTGAGAGCACGCCGCCGAGCGTCTTCTGTTTTGTTTGTCCCATACGGGTTTCTTTGCCCCATAAATATCACGTCACTTCTTCCACACTTCTCCCAATGCATTGGGATAGGATAGAGTCTATTCTCAGTTTTAGGGGCGAAGCTCCTTAGGGCGTGGGCTGTGCGTCCCCTGTAGCCTGTATGTAGCCACCTCTAGTTTAGTTCTTGCAGTGTTCACTAGATGGCGGTACCGTCCCCTTTATGTAACCACCTCTAGTTTAGTTCTTGCAGTGTTCACTAGATGGCGGTACCGTCTCCTGTATGTAGCCACCTCTCGTTTAGTTCTTGTAGTGTTTACTAGATGGTGGTACTTGTAGCTGATGATGAAAGGATGCAAGATGTTATAAACTAGAAAGCGGTACTTGTAGTTGATGAAAGACGCAGATCTTATAAAATAGGAATGATGTCGCATATGGCGCGTGTCATTGGTTGAAGACAATTGTTCGACTTAGTGCGGCGACGTACGCTAGGGGGAGCGATGTAATAAAATCGAGGGGGCAAAATGTACAGAGGATTCATGGTTTAGCAGCTTTACCTCCGGAGCTTCGCCCACTCATCATAATTCACTTCGTGGATATGGCGGAATTTTTTTCCTTCCTCTACGGGCTGTAGTCATTCTTGCCTTGTCAGACGGCCCCTTGACAGAAGTAGCCGATGTCATAACCATTGTCAATGAGGAACCTTCGCCCACTGGCTTCGTCGGTGACAAAAATGCGACAACCTCTAAGTTGGAAGCTCTCAGCCGTCTCTATGGGCTACCATTAAACTTTCCCAACCGTCCTACTGAACAGAGTGGTTGGCATTTGCGGGCTCAATTACCGAAGCACCATTGATAGTAACAGCGGCCATCATCGCTTTCGTGCGTTGTATCGGCTTTTCGGCCTATGCTTTGGGGTTTGTTTCGGGGCACAAGGGAGGGCGTTGATCCAGATGCCTTCGAATAGAATCCACCTGATGGGCAATTTCTTCGACGGTGCTAGCGAGCTCGGAGTTGTGCTCCGGGGTGGCAGCGGCATTGACAAAAAAAGGTGGCTGGGGTAGAAAGGCGCTGACGACTTGGTCGGTAATTTCTGCGAGCTCACCCAGCGGCGGGTTTGGCTTAACCTGGAGGATGGTCTGAATGTGACAGGGTGAACGGTTGAGCCCCAATATTCGGAGGATGGAGTCGTCAACACGCATGCTGCCGTCAAGGGCACCCATACCACGCAGGAGCGGCGAAGGCTTGCGGTCACCGAGCGCTTCGTGATGAAAGGGTTGACAAATTTTCTCGTTCTCTGAAGGTGACAGCCGTCGAATTAGTTCTATCTTCAAGTGCATATAGCAGTCGTCGGCTGGAGTATTTGCGAGTATGTCGTGGACTTTGGCTGCGAAGCGAGAATCCAAGTGAACGATGACGTACTCGTAGCTCGTCCGGTCCTGGCTGATAAGTACCAGGAATAACTGCGCCTCGACTTGCGCGAACCATACCTCAGATCACTCTGCCCAAATGGGGGTGGGGGAGCTTGGCATTGACGCGACAGACGTCCGTGTCAGTGGAAATAGTGGTAGTGCTCGCTGGAGCAGAGCTCTGAGAGGCGTTGCCCAAGTGCGGCTGAGGAGGATTTTTTACGAGCGGGGTTTTTGTCGGTTGCTTTGCTACGGTTCGGCGATTACCTTTTGTTGGGCCTGCAGTTGCTCTCGTAGTTATTCTACTGGGTGCCGCTCGCGTCCTGGTCGGTCTTGCGGTGCGGTAAATTTCTTGTGCTGGTCAACAGATTGCGAGTACACATAAGTTTAATGCGTCTACACCAAGGATGTATTAGTTGTAGTTACAACTGCCTAATCGCGGCACCACACGCGTAATTTGTATCTTCTTGTGGGCGAGAGTGTTCTTACCACCCGGCACTCGGTTGAGTAGAGTCGACGCTGCGCGCAAGTGCAGGCGCAAAGTCGTACTGTGCCACCACGTTTTACTCCAGCAAGAAAACTTAATTGAAACGATTTCTAAGAGACCGACCTGCGGTAAAGGGGTAGCATTTATAGTTTGTTTTACCGTAACAGCCATCCCGGCCCCTCTAATATTTATTTCAGGACAATACACCCGATAGGACGGAGGAAACACCACTGCATCTTTAATATCATCGTGCAACAATGTTTGGTTATGACAATTACTTGAGGATAGCAACTTAAAATGGGAGCTTCAAGAATTTTCGATTTACTAACGGCAATACAGGCGTTTATGTTAAGAACGTGAAGTTTTTTAGAATCAGCGTAAGCCTGGGAGCGGAAAGTCAAGGATTACTGGAAGTTTTGGGACGACAATAAATTTTTATTGTGTTTGTGACGCTATGAAGACTATGAGATGTGACCTCGCTCATACACCATGTTTATTTCATTCTGACTTTTTCCTCGACTTCTACCAACAATCGCTATCTTCTTACGTCGCATGGCCTTCCTCCCCCGAAAAAATGCGCGATATACAAACTCTAAAGCATAAAGAAGTGGATTCTCATATAATAAAACAGAAATGCCAGAAAATGAACTAGTTTCATGCCACATGGTAGTTTCGTATACCTGCAAAAAACGTTCACAGGAAAGGCAGTCTGGTTATATCTAGGCGACCTCAGGTGGGCGAGGTTGGCTGTTTTGTTCTGGAGAGCATAACCATGCCCTCAACGAAGAAAATGTTGATGACACAGCCTGGATAATAGTGAAGAACAAAGAAGGTTAGGAGTCCTTGTAGCGTTAGAAGGTAGGATGTCTGATGCATTGGATTTTGCGTCCTACAGACGCTTTTTTTCTATTCAGCATTTTTCTTGACTGATTGTGACGACGTTATGAGTGAGTGCTTGTGGTGTGCAAGGAGTGCTTTTATGTCTGAATTTATGTCTTACTGTCTTCCATCTCTTAATTTAGGCGTAATTTACGAGTGGGATGCAAGCATGATTGGGTCAAGAAAAGCAGTAGATGGCTTTTTGTTCTTTTTCGGTGAGACTTGTGTTCAATTGTGACTCCATACTGTTTCCATTTTCGGTTGGTCCAGCTCCAGAAGACGACATCACCACGAACGTGGTTTGATGTGCTTCCAATTCCGAATGTTTGGATTTTCTCGGGAGCATTAGGCTTGGTGTTTTTGAAGTACAACCGGTTTTGGAATGACAGTGGCTTGAAAATGTATTTGGCCAATATTTGAAGTGGTCTGTTGTGTATCTAGCGATATCCGTCCGTATTACCTATAACCGTTTTAGGCGTACCGACGCACCTACTGCTCTTTTGATAAAAGCAGGTCTGCTCACCCTGGCAAGCCGCGCCAAGCTTCATAGCCTGAAATTTTTGTATCTGGTGCTACATAACTCTTTGAAAATAAATCCGACTAATTATGTTAAGGTTAACAGTAAGCGCCAAACACGAAATAAACATTTTCACACACTTGATGGGTATCCCTTCAAGAATAATGTTTTTGGCCACTCTTTTTTTCCGCGAGCAATACGCGCTTAAAATGCCCTGCACCCCACCGTGTTGATACAGCCGACAGTTGATGAATTTGTTAATCGAGCGAGTGAATGTGTGCTGACTGTTTAGACGTGATTTTCTGAATCGATGATGTCGCAAGTTTTAACTCTGATTGTACAAGTTTGATGTGTTTTTGTTTTTGTTTTTTTGCTAGCCCCAGCATTTCATCTGATGTTTATATTCATAAAGGCTGTTTGCCTATCACAACGGCAATTTTTGCACTATATTTGAGACATTCGCTTCAAACTTCAAGTACTTCCAACATTCTTAGTCAATGTATTGCTTGTTTTAACTATGTACAATGTGATACTACTCCTGTAATAATCCCATCACGGGATTGACAGTATTCTGAATAAATGAATATAAAAAATATTTTGAGGCGTTTGTCAAGAGTGAAGAGCGCCGAAAGAGCTAGTGAACGCCAAACCAAGTGGTGGCTTACGTAAGCAAGATGAAGAGTCAAGTTCATTGGGTGCTTGAATGATGTCTTGACTTTTGTGTTGTATGGAAGAAGTAAATGCTGGCGGTATTTGCGTAGATGGGAAACTAGATGAAAAAATGGGCCTTTAGGAAAACAGCCGGATGTCTTTCCGTGAGCAGATGACTGGCTTCGCCTCACGGGAATCGTAAACTTCTTCTTGGTGTTCGAATGCCTGAAGGCTGCCTAAGACTGTGATAACTAAGTTTCGATTGCATCGAGATGGTTTCTTGTAATCGAATCCTAATTATAGTCGTAAAAGCGGATGAACATTTACTATTTTACATTTGGTCACGATATAAAGGTTTCGAATATGTGAGTGAGGTAAAATTTGAAAGCCTTGCAGGCCACGTAGTTGCTGAAGTTTCAACCATCACCCGTTCCGGCCATGAGGCAGTGGTGGCATAGAACTCAAATTTGGGCACATTCTGTATGGGTCCATCGTATCCTTATCCGGTGTAGTCGACGATTCTGTCATGATGTTAGTCACTGTACACTACTAGGAGCTGCTTTCGTAGTCCATGCAGGGTGAAGGCGTCCTCTCGAGGACATCGTCTATGATGTGCAACTGATGAAGTGGCTGCCAGGTCTTCATCCAGTCCACTTGTAAGGCGCTATGATGACTATGAGACATGGCCTGGCTCATACTAGCTTGCTTGCTTGATTCTTTCTTTTGTGGCTTTCACGCACTGGGGGGGGGGGGATCGGCCAAGAAGCCGGTGGCTCTTGGAAGTCAATACCTTTAGGTTTTTCAGGCTAGGGGAATAGGATTACTTTGTTTTGACTGTGAATTTAATTTCGCACAACATAAAAAGGGGGGAAGGAGATAAATACTATAATTTGTTGAATATCTGAGGTGTAATTGTTATACGAAATTCTTCTGAAGGTCAAGGCATTACATTGCAACAGCTAAATATTAAATTGTAGATTGGCTAGTAAAACCGAGAGCTGATCAATGGCTCATCAAGGTAATCTTCTTGTGTTGCATAGGAATTCGCAGAGAGCCCCGCAGACGTTCCTGTCGCTGTGTCCCAATAAAGCGGCCCCAAAAGACAAAATATTAGGAGTGGTAGGTGATGTTCCGAGTTTTTTAATAAACTTTCGACGCAATTTTTTCTTTGATTTTTCAAATGGTGACATGTGAGAAGAAACTGGTCGATATGTGAGAAGAAACTGGTTCGATACAGCTTGAGCACAGAGGGGCTGGCACCAGACCAGACCTGTTTAAATAAAAATTATGAGGTAGTACACGGCAACTTAATTTTGTTTTCCAACTTACGCGTAGCACACCATTTATATTCCATGCGAAGTGCAGGTGCGAGAAATCTGGATTCGGTGTCGTAATTTTTGATGAGTCATCAAGAAGGGAAAGGTGTCTGAACCTCGCTACTGTTAAATAGGCTGTTAGACATGATTGGCACAATCGGAAGATCAAGGGATGTTCGCGCAAGTGTGTCAGCCATCTCATTTATAAATATACTACGATGGCCTGGCACCCATAGCATTCACACTAGACGAATGTTTGCAGGGAATAATGATTTAAATGTTTCTGGTACTGCTGATGCTGACGACGATGATACGCCATGTTTATTTCAATCTGACTTCTTTCTCGGCTTCTACCAGCCGTCGCTAACTTCTTACGTCAAGTATTTTACTCTCATTCCTTGTGAATTATTCATTGCTACTAAGTAATTTATTATTAAGCGAGCTATCTTTCTTGCCCTGCTCAGTATCAGTTCTTGCTCTATCCAATCACAGCCGTTTCCATTTCCTTAGCGTATGTGGCGAGTAATCGTAGGACTGATATGCAAATACCTGTTAGTTTTGAGCATTTTTTAGGATCAGCTGCTTTTCGGTGACATCCTGATATTGTATGATGACTGTTCTCGTACTACCCGCGTTTCCGACGTGACGAATTCTGCCCGCAGACATGCAATCAATAGCAAGCTTCTTCGAGAAGGCTTCTTCAGGTCGCTTACTTCTAAGAAAAGTTTCCGCTTCGCCGACATTTTCCGGAATACCAAAGGCAACTAAGTTGGATCATCTGCTCCTGTCCACCAGGTCAGTAAACTTCACTTCCAGTGTTTTTCATTACGTTCAAGGTCATCGAACGGGAGGCATGTCTTTCTACTTCAATAGATTGGTTTCCTCTTAGCCACTACACTACCGCGGAGGGAGTGAAAATTCAAGGTGGTCGACTAGGCACCGATCCGACCGTTTACCGAAGGCGAGGACAGATTTTAAACCTTTGTATTTATTTGTTCATTTCCTGATTTATTTATTTCTTTGCTTGTTTATATCATATTATTGATACCCTAAGGGCCCGGAAGGCATTATATAAAAGGATATTTTAAGTAATTCAAGACAATAACTTTCAGGCTTACAGCAATTGAAAAAGACATAATAGAAAAATTGGCAGATCTCACGTAGAGTGGAAATCGATGATATGCGAAGCACGAATGAGAAAGCTCGCTATGTCATGTTAAAATCAGCAAGACGTTTCAAGGTGGAGGTAAATTTTGTCGTATATGACTTCCATGTCATGAATATTGTGTTTAAACCTGTCATTTACCTTCGTCATCTATTAACGTTACCTGATACCAAGTTTGGTGTAAAAGAAGCTAACACAACGGCCGCGAGCGTGCTATGAGCATGGCATGTAGTCAAAATTTACATGACAAGCGTCTCATGATTATCATGTTTGCACGTGTTATTTACCTTCATCGGCTATTCAGGTCACGAAATAACAGCTTTGGTATATGTTAAGCTATGAAAACAGCCGCGAGCGCACTATGAGCGTGGTATTCTGCCATGTTCTTACTTAACAAGCATGTCATGATTTTCGCGTTTGCACCATTCATATTACTTCCTCGTCCATTGACGTCACGTAACACCAAAATTGGTACATGTGAAGCCAGCGAAACGACCGCGACCGCACAGTAGGCGTAGCATGTAGTCATGTTTTTCATGACACGCGTGTCAAGATTATCATGTTTGCACCAGTCAAATACTTTTTTCATCTATCGACATCTCTTAACACAGAATTTGGTATATGTGAAGCTAGCGAAGCCTCCGCGAGCCCCTCCAGAAGGGCGCAATATACTCCGGCGTAACGTTGATGCGGGAGCAAAGACGCGGGAGCAAAGACGCTACGCTAGCAAAACGCGAGCCCTCCATAGTCTGACGCCAGCCATGACCGCGTGACAAGTTCGCGTCGGCACAGCAACGCCGGTGTGACGCGACAAAACAAGTGCCAACGTGCACGCGCACCGGGTCACGTCGATGTGTATTGGCGCCTTGAGTGTTCAATGTAGTCATGTTTTTACATGACAGGCGTCTCATGACTATCGTGTTTGCACCTCACATACCTTCGTCATCCATTCACGCCACGTAACACCAAATTTGGAAACGGCTTCGAGAGCATCTGAGTATGGCATGTAGTTTTGTTGTTACATGACAAGCGCTTCATTGTTATTATGATAGGGGCAGTCTTTTGTGTTCGACATGTAGTCATGTCATACCATATCAGTTTTGCAACATGTCGTGGGAATGAGACCACCGCAAGAGGAGCAAGACCATAAAATGTAAATTATGACTATAATCTTACACGGCATAATTTTTATGTTATAATTAGTCAGTAATGCTCGTCATACAGTCTTGTTATGCCACACCAAATTTGGTATCGATGCCAATAACGAAACGGTCAGGAGAGCTAAAAGTCGTAGGCGGATAGATAGATAGACAGACAGATAGGTAGATGGATAGATAGATAAATAGATAGATAGATAGATAGATAGATAGATAGATAGATAGATAGATAGATAGATAGATATCTCTGAGAAATGTGTCTGACATGAACACAATCAAAGACGGCATGTAGTATAAAATGCATTGCAGTGATCTATTGAAAAGTGTGGTTGCAATTGAGATATGATTGGAGCGCTAACTTAAAAGACTGATCATCCTTGATAGTTGCAATGCTAGTTGACAGTGAATTCTATTGATTTAATGATAGTGCAAGAGGTGAATTTGGGTATAGTTAGTGAGAGCAAGAAATAGATTGACTTCATAGGCGTGGTCCATTGTAGGCGAGATGTGGTGCGTGGGTATAAAATATCATCATCAAACGCTGGAAGAAGAAGAAAGAAGACTGCTGCCTGGAGCTAGCGCGCGCTACTTCACTTCTTCTTCTTCTTCTTCCGGCGTTCGATGATGATATTTTATAGTGGGTAAACTATGAGATCGCGAAAGAGAGGCGCTGCTATAGTAAAGGGTGTGAAAGAAGGATAACCGGGTGAGTGTTCGACGCACGGCGAGTCAATGGATATTAAGAATGATTTTTAGTTTCGCACACATCGAAATCGAGAATAAGATAATAGGATGAACTTGGCTGCTTTGTTTGGAACCACTTCGAGGTTATTAGAGCAGGTGGCATAAATGCGATGCCATATTATAGATGCATATTCGAATGAAGGCCGATGGAGTGAGTTGTAGGATAGTTTATAGGAACCTGGTGTTCCGATTAGCGAGATAAATATGTCATTTCAAGAGGCCGATCTTCTTTAGAGCTTTAGAAGTTGGTTACTTTATGCGGTTATTGCAGGTCAGGGTCCGCCTAAATATTACACCTAAATATTAATATGCTGAAATTGTGCCAATTTTGATGTTGTCAGCTGTGTACTCTTTTTAACCGGAATATTTTGCGAATTCACCACATTTTCTTTGATGGCCCTGGTTGAGTACAGGCTTCCGACTGCGTCTCATTGTCATTTAGGTTGCGAATTCACCACATTTTCTTTGATGGCCTTGGTTGAGTACAGGCTTCCGACTGCGTCCGATTGTCACTTAGGTTACGTAATATGTGTATTTATAAACCAGCCCAAATAGCCGATTCTAATTATTTTTCTCGTGACTTGGTCGTGCATTTTCTTGACGGCCGGTATGTAATACTCATTGGTGATTTCAACTGCGTATAAGATACGCGAATCGACGTGCAGGGTCCGGGATAGGGTTCACCTGACTAGAACGCACGCGAGCTGCGTCGCCTTGTCCAGTACTTGTATCTAAAGTGCACACAGACTAGTACATGGATCCCAATCTGCCTGGAGTTGGTGCCGTGGCTCATCTTCTAGTAGGGTGGATCACTTCTATGTGGCAATTGTGATAGCTTCTTATCTGTTGCAACGGGATGGGTTACTTATGCCTGCGATCATCAACCCGTAGTGCTCGAGGCGCGCTTGTCATTTTCTCCGTCGATGAGACCATGCCGTCTTGGCATTCGCGGTCTACATGCTACGTGTTCAGGGTCATGTTTATTGAGGGTTTCGCGCACTTTCCTTTTTGGAGGAGGTCCGGAATTGTAGGACGTACTCAAGGGGCAGTGCCATCTACACGGCTCTGTTAAAGAGCATGCATTGCGGCGGCGTCAATCGGAGGAACTAACAGACACTGCCCAAAAGCTGCGCATTGTTTTTCGGGTTACTCGACTGACTCCTCTGATGCGCTTGGCAGCGAGACCTGAGCGAACGCTCTCAGCACCTTGTTGCAGCATCGTCGTTGTCGACGGCTGCTTGGCGCTGCAGACGTAATCCATGTGCCCACCCAGAAGTTCTTCACTGTGTGAGAAGCTCGCTTCTCAGAAAGTCGAATTCATTAGTTGGTTTCCTTCTCCTCGACTAGCTTCTACACTAGCGAAGGAGGGAAGATGTTTGAGGTTTGGAATGGGTACCCTCGGTTATTTGAGTGCCCGGTGGCAGCGCGAAGGAAGAGTCGTAGTCTGAAGGGACGCTTTATTGCAGCATCAGACGTCAGCCCCAGTCCGAACCTGAACCCCCACCCTTATTTTACATTCAAACACCCTATTTTCAACCTGCAGTTGAATAAAGGGTCTCCACAAAAGCCAATCACACGTGGGGACTCGCATCACCACAACCGATAGCAAAAAAACTTGCATAACAGACACTCCATTGGTAAAAAATCACATTACAAAATACAACACAAGTGGGGATAGGTTCTCCACGTGGCGCACTCTCTCCCATGCCAGGTCGTGTATTGGCCGACCTCCGTCGGTAGCCGTTTTCACGCTCGAGCTCCATCAGCTTTCTCATTGAAAGTCGCTTTAGAGAAGCCTCCTTTAGCGCGGAGAGGACACCGTGAGGCCCTGTGCGCTTACCAGGCGTGCACGCGACAGCGAGGCACCCCGCCATCCTAACACTCGGTAATGACGTATAGGGAGAAAGGATAAGCTCGTCTCCGTGCGCAACCATGGCCAGCCCCGGGGTCACGTTCCCGCGGCATTCTCAACATACGAGTATGCCAACAATAACTTACCCCTCGAATGCAGAGATGTTACTTGGAAACTTACACTTGTCCAGTGTTTTTTTTTTCTCCCTTCGCGGGCGCATCGATTCACCTCCGGTTTCTCGGCGGTCTTTCGGCGGATTGCGTGTGCTGCGTTTGGTTTCTTGCACGCGTGCGCCATACGAGCGATTGAATGCCTTTCACTATTCTTCTTTTACCCCCTTTCTTCTGTCTCTTTATTTCTAATTCTCCCATTCCTGCGCTGAACCATGGAGGTGCCCTTGTCTAGGAAGGCAGTAACGGAACAGCTTATTTCTTCAATTTTCCTCTTTTCAAAGTCACTTTTAGATGTTACTTGGCTTGCGTCTTTGACTTGACTTGAAAAAGTCGACGTGAAGCAAGCAGTGGAGTTCAAAACGCCCAAGTCGGCCTTCGCGTTTCATGGATGTTTAGGCTGTCTTGCTTGGTCAAGTGAAGAACGAGCTTCAAAGCAGGAGCGCGCTGCTCGCCTGCTAACGAGGTTAATAATGAAGTTACTCGCGTAAGACACGTGTTACAGCAAAGAAAGACCGTACATTTCAATATAACTGTAAAAACGACGTGCCACGAGCATATTTTTGCCATTTTACGGCTAACGAGTGGCACATTGTGCCCGCCGCCACAGCGATGTGCAGTGTTGACAGCGTGCGTTGCCCACTGGTTTTAGTGGCCACCGCAATGTGGCGCGTTTCTGCACGCTTGCTTGTTTGGAGGCGAAACAAGCATCATGTTGGGTTGTTTTGTCGCTTTTTTTTCAATCAATTCCCACGGCGTGCATTTATTGATTAATTTATTTTGATTACCCTCAGGGCACATAAAGGCGTTACAGAGGGGGTGGTTATTAAAACTAAAAATGCAGTAAAAGTAAAACATAAAAATACAAGTAAGTGGGAATGCATGCTTAACAACAAAAAATTATTTAGTGTGCAAACTATTATCTGTCAGTGCAGTTTTGAATGATGATGCGTCTTCAATGCAGGCGATGGAGGAGGGAAGGCGGTTTCACTTTGCACTGGTTTTGGGCAGAAAGAAGTCGGAAAAAACATTAGTACCACTGAGAGGAGTGAAAACGTTATGCTCATGATCAAGACGTGACGATGTGTAGGAATGTTGTGATATAAGCTCCTGTCTAATTGAATTGTTCGAGTGAAGAATATCTTGAAAGAAGCATAGACGAGAAATTTTTCTTCTAAGCTGCTAATCAAGTAGTCTGAGATCACATTTAACTAGTGAAACGCTAGCTGAGCGGGAATAGTCTGACATAAGAAAACGTGCTGATCGATTTCTAACGGACTCAATAATATTTTTTAATGTTTTAGACCGGGGTCCCAAACAGAAGACGCATACTTGAGTTTTGGTCTAATGTGTGTTTTGTAACGTAGCAAGTTTAAATGGCGTGGGGCGTAGAAAAGTTTCTGCGTATGTACCCGAGTGATTTATTGGCATTGTTAGTGATGTTATGAACTTGAGTATGCCGAGAAAAGTTATTCTTTATGTGAATTCAGAGATGTTTATACGTGGTTACGTATTCAAGGTTGATGTTATTGACAGCATAGCTCTGAGGAATGGATGCAACAGAGCGACGTGAAACAGTCATAATCTTGCATTTCGTTGAATTTAATAACATTAGCCATTGTGAGCACCCCTTTGATATGTTATCTATATCGCTCTGATGAGTAAGGTTATCATGCAGACTAGTTATTTCACGGTATACAACACAGTCATCAGCGAAAAGTTTAAATGGAACTACTAATCAAGGTAGGTAAGTCAATATTATATATTATAAAAAAAGGAACCCAAAACAGAGCTTTGAGGAACGCCAGACTTTACGTCACAGTGGGACGACAGGGGATAATAGCGGTTATAAATTGAGTATGGTTGGTTAGAAAACATTCTATCCACTCCAAGATGTAAGGGTTTATATTAGGATTACTGAGTTTAAGAAGTAGTGAGCGGTGAGACACCTTGTCAAAAGCATTTGTGCTGACCCAACTCGGGAGATAACGTAATTTTCAAGATATTCACCTATTTTTCGACTGTGGACTTTTTTGTGGCGGGCTAAGTTGCAGCTATATATGAAAAAAACACAAGTTGTGGTAAGAAACGTTATTCGTATCTTTTGTTTGAGCTTGGTAAACAAGCGAAAAAGTGGGGGTCAGTAGATTGCCCTCGACAGAAGTTAGTCTCGCGGGGTGCAGCAATGTCACGCTGCATGATAGTGAAGGGGGAGGCACATGGTCAGGAAACCTGTGATAGGGGCACCTCTTTTGTGTGTGTGTGTGTGTGTGTGTGTATGTGTGTGTGTGTGTGTGTGTGTGTGTGTGTGTGTGTGTGTGTGTGTGTGTTGTAAGAGATGGGAAGAAAGAAGTTGCAGGTGATGGCATCCCACCGCTGCCACCAGTTGTAAGGTCGCAGGAAGGAGGAACGCAGGAGGATACAAGAACAAAACATGGGTTTACGGACATTATTTACACATATTTACAGAAAAACACGGTTAGGGGTTTAACAAACCACGAGCGTGGTGGTTGAACGTTACATAGATCAGAGCGACGTCCAGCACTCTGCGGCGTCGTTTTAAGCCCTGTCGGGCTCCTCCTCTCTGAGTGGAACACGAATCACACACACACAGGTGAGGGGGATGAGCATGCACGGTCCACGTGAACACTGCACTGCAAGTTGGCGCTAGCAGGGCTCTTCCTCGTCGTGTGTATGCCGCTAGTCGAGAGTTCCCACGATCCTGGCAGCATACTTCAAAGGGTCCGCCGATTTGCTTGCTTAATTAGCGGGGCGATTTGCGGTGGCCGTCGCGGTGTCTTCCAGGAAGATGCTGTATTTGTTGACCTCTCTCGAATGGTTAACGGCGTCTTGGCGACACGACGTCTCCTCCTCCGGCTACCACGGACAATGCCTGGCGAGCATAGGCGGCCGGCCGGTCGTCTACTTGATTGGGGATTACAAGGAGCGCCGCTCTCCTGTCAGCTCTGGCGCCGGTCACAGAAGCTTTTCTGTCGCCAGAGAATCACCGAGGTCATCAGGCACCACTGCTGCTTGAAAGGACGACAAAAGGATCCGCATTTGAAGGACGGGAACTCGCCTTTGCTTGCTGCTTGATCTGGATAATTGCTCATATCTTCGACCGCGTCTCTCAGACTGGGCGCCAAAGGGATTGTGAGCCTCACCAGTGGATCGGCTTACGCACAAAAGCGTCTGCCCAGACAAATTTTCAGGCCAAACTTAAAAGTTCCTCCGCCGCCCGGAAAATCTCGGCTGGCCAGTGCTCCCAACCACTGGGCACGAAGAGAATGGTTGGTGACGAGGACGATGGCCTGGCTTTCTCCCTCCAGCTGCAAAATCGAAACCAACTCCCAATCCAGCTCACAATGATTGACAACAGCAAGGCGAACCACACAACACAATACCATGCTGAACTCAAGCACATTGGACCCGCTTAAAACCTTCCAGGTTTCTCTACACAAATAGGTGATCTCCCTAACTCACACACAATCGAGCTTCTGATCAACTCACACTCAAGAAATGAAGCCTGGAAAGTTAAAGCAAAGACCAAGCACTCACCACAGCACAGCACCATGTCGTGAAGTCCATCTCACCGCTGCCGACCATTTGTAACTAATCTGATAGCTCATCATTAAATCAATGATACACCTCTATCTACAATGGTTTCACAGGAATGCTGCCTGTACCTACACAAAGTAACTGTGCCCATTCTCTATCCCCTCATTACAAACTTAAAACGTAGTCGTGAGTGCCTATTTTTATGTTACTCTGACGCCTACAAATCTCTCTCACACATCTAATTGAACTGTGTTTTATAAATCCTAGAAATGTATCTCTAGCCTCGAAATTTAGTGAACGCAATGCTCTCACCTCAAGGGATCATATGATCCTTATAAACAACCACTAAACAAAACCTTGTGTACTAACATGCTCATTTGCTGGATGTAGTTTCACGTCAGCACATGTTTTTAAAGAACGCACATGACTTTGCTGTGCCCTCTAGCACGACATCTTACTCTCAACCAAAGAGCGCTAGCATACACCCACGCACCTAACCAAAGGTCATATCCTTATAACCTAGGCACTACTAAGCACGCGCCTGAACTCTAATGTTCACGAAGAACAAGACGCAATGAAAAATAACGCTAAATGTCATACACGTCATGAGCACCTAACAAAACATGCGTATGTTTTGTGCAAAAAACCCTGTATCGAATGATTCTCAAACGTGAGCATCTCGAAAATCACTTCTGGTTTTATTCTACAACCTTCCTGAACATTGCTCATTTACTCTATTTAAGCCGGCATGCGAGGTCGCACTATACTAAAGAGCACAAAGCATAAAAAGCCCGGCTCCGCTCGACAATCCGCTCGACAGTCCAGCTCCGCTTTCAAAACTAGCGGGGCGTACAAATCTTCAATCACGACTGACGCGCTCTCATATCAGTGAAGCTCATTACACACAGTAGGATGACTGATGCGGGTCACTGCTTCCGCATACCGCTTAATAATTTAACTCGAAGCCTTCACAAAGTTTACAAAAAAGCATTAAAGTGAAAAACTAATTAAAGAAACTAGCCGGGGAGATGACAAAGGAATATTACTTTGAAACCAAAAATAAGCAAACAAACATGCTCCCCCGTAAATTCCTGTGTCACCTTCTTCAGCTTATAGCTCTCCCTCACCTCAATCGCACACGCGGTGGTTGTGGTCTTGCCGGATTTCGAGAACTCCCGAGGCAACATCGCGTCTGGGCTACAAGCTGATCGGCACAGTCACGCATCATTCGCGATTTCAGCCTGCCTCTGTCAGGCTCGCGGAGTGGGCCCGAGCAATGCGTGGGAAAGAGCGTCAGTGTCCTCTTTGGTCTAGCTCCCGAGCGGTGTTTAGCTATTGTGGCTTTTCTTGTAGGACCCCTTCGACACTCTTGTCCCCGCAAAGCCCTAAACCTCCTCCGCGAATTCTGTCGCGAGGATGCGCGCTGTGGCCTACCACTTCGCCGCTGGCGTTTTGCTGCACGACACAAAGGCCTCCCCGGCGAACTGGCCGATAACCCACTCTTCCGTCGTTCACCCGGCTTACTGCTACTTCTTTCATGCCTTCGCTTTGTCGCTCGCGAACGCTTACCTCTTTAGCCCCGTGTACATGGACGCGACGGGGGCGGGCTGAGTTGAGTGGCGGGTTCAGCTTACCTCGATGCGCCCGAGTTTATATGAACTCGCACGGACGAGTTGAGGTGAGCGGTGATCGCAGCGACGCTTTGCGTCGAGGCGAGCTGAAAGCCCGTCTTCCGGTACCGGTTTCCGCACCTCCAAGCCTGCGCTCTCGCCGCTGTGGGCTGCGGTTGTTTACGCAGCTGTCGCTCCGCCACCGCGATGGCTGTCTTGGTACTTTTCCTCAGTTTGCACCAGCTGTACTTTATCGTTGTGTCGGTATCTTGGCTAACACTGCACAACGCGATGGCAGCAGTGGTTCTGTTGCGGCACAGCGCTCACCGCAGGCGTATCCGCAGCCTGACGCACCGTCCCCTGTTCACCCCTGGCTGGTCTCTCCAGGAATTGGCCGTACCGAATATAAATAATATTTTCTCGCATAAAACAAAAATTCGTATTAAACTTACAAAAATAAATATCGTTTCTGCACCCTTTGAAATAATCCAAATTGTTTATTTTTTATATGGAACGCCACACAGACCGATGGGTGCCTGAACATGAACAATACTGCAAATTTTACAAAGTTCATGTGCCAGCGCTTCCAAACTACTGTCTTCGCGACTCGTGTTTTTCCCCCACTTACCGTCAACAATGCAAGCAAGCTATGCATCTGCGCTGTCTCTAGAAAAGTTGAAAAGCTGTAAAAATTTCTGACTTTGGTCAAGAACACTGCATTGCTTCCCCGCAAAGCAAATTAACATACACTAGTGGTGAATGCGTTTTAACAAGGAAATGCGGTTCTTTTCCTACCGACTAGAATCGTTTTACCGTGCTGCGTATAATATTTCACTTTTTCGAAGTTTCGTCGCAACCTAACTGCCACCACATTTAAGAAATTAAAATTTTCTTTAGAAAATTGGTTCCAAAAATGAATAGTGTAGTAAAGTGACGAACCATTACTTTTTAGAGTGTAATCGTAGATGGTCTAGCGTACTGTCTCGGATATTTGGCGTGGAACGACCCTCATCTCCTCCAAAACCTGAACACTTAACCCGAAAAAACGTTCGAAATGCCTAAGTTCATTCAGGGATTCATGAAACACGAATTAAAGAGAGCGAAACCAACCCTGGACTACGTATTACATCTAGGGGAAATTACATGTAATGGTAAAGGCACTTAATTTTTGTGACAAAGTGAATTTACATCACTTGCAAAAAAACCAAAACAAAACTTACAAAGAATAAAATACCCGAAAGTATTTGCTTTTTCATAGTCGAACCTGGCTGTGAAGAACGCAAAATAAATGCAAGCGGAGTTGGAATGCTGCGCATTAGTAGACAATTCTGTGAATTTACGCAAATGTATTCTGATGGCGAGTTGACCAGAAACTTTATTAAAGCGTTCATGTGCACGTATTTGAGATTTCTGGCGCACAAGCCGATTTCCTGCTACGGGCAGAGCGAAATAGCCGGTCGTGAGAACGATAACCAACAAGCTCCCGTAGGACGTGCCAAGCAAGATTTAAACGTAAAAGTGATCTGCATTTACCGCATAACAGAATGATGTCCTCCGCGCGTACCTGCCGACAGAGAAAGAGCAACGTCGGAGAGATGGGGACAGGGGAAGCGGAGACGGTGACGGGCGGCAGAGGTCACGAGCCGTCAACTCAGCGCGACCGGTTATACATGCCCTCTCTGAGCGCGGCGAGTTCGGTGAACCTACCCCCTGTCTCCGGGTCGACGGGACTCGCCGCGACGACTCTCCGCCCCGACGCGTCCGCTTATACATGGGGAGGGCGAGTCCAGAAAACCTGTTTATTTCGACTCAACGCACCCTCGTCGGGTCAATGTAAACGGGCCTTTTTACGGTGACGTTTGCGACTGACCTGTCCCGCACTGCTTTGAAATTTGTCGCGGGTTGAGTCGTCGGCAGTATTACAGTTCAAAGGTAACCCATAAGACTTGCTCTTTCCACGTGATTGAATTCCCGCTTTCTTTTTACTTTTCGTCCGGCGGCTCGGACGCCTGCAACGCAGTTTTGACGCTGCTGCAAAGCTTTTATTTGATACGCTGACAGGTTTTGTGCCTTCTTTTACACGCCTAGTACCTTCTGTCTCTCTCGCGGCCTTCCGACGTCTCCTGCGTCTGTGCCGCTTCCTGCGACTCGTCTCTGAGCCTACTGCTCACAGCTCAAGGTCGCTAACATTCTCACTGCACTCGTCAGCTGTCGACGCCGTGCCGTCTAAATGATTTTTGAAAAAAAAAAACACCTATTTCATACCACTCTAGACTGGTGGACAGCTTGACGCTCTTAGGAACAGTGCAGCTGCTTTCCTTCAAACACTCTAGCTCGCATTGCTGAGAGCTGACTGCGACTGCACTGATATCCCCGCTACCTACTTTCGCTGCTTCTGAGCTTTCTTCGGTGTCCTTTGTACTTCCACACTGTTTGTAAGATCCTACGTTGCGACAAACACAGTTGAGGTCTGTACCAGCTTTTCTACAGCTATCCTAGCTGTTTCGCTAGCATTTAACTGGCACAGCACCTCGTCGCACTCGCTCTGACCTTCAGCGGCCTCTCTCATTAGAGCAGCATCTTTCGCAGCTCTCACATTTGGTTCGTCTTCGAACCTGCTGAACTCTTCACACGTGCTAGCCTTCTCTAAAGCTCTAGGCTGCACCTCACTTATTTGGTCATCGCACTTCTCGTGCGCTACACTTGCGGATGGCTGAATCTTCCGCCGCCTTGCCTCGACTTTTTCTTCCGACAGTTCAATTACTCGGCTGAGTGCTCACTCACGCTCTTCACCTCGCTCCTGTTTTTCTATCTCCCATTTTCGCTCACTATCCACTTTGGTGCTATAAGAGACACGCGGACATTTCTCAGGCTTGGTTTTACTACCAGCACACCGTCGCGCGTTCTTCACGGGAGCGTTCGTGAGCTTGTACTCAATTCGCTTTCTGTCAACTCTGATGCCGAAGCACCGCAGTAAAGCTGCCTTAGCTACATCGTACCTATTGAACTGTTCCTCGGAAAGGTATAGTATCCTACCCATCAATTTGCACAGAAGGACACTCGATAAGGCGATAGACGAATAGTCCTGGTCGAGCTCTAGTTCTCTGCATCTTTCTCGTAAGAGGTTACTTAGTTCTCTAAATTTCACCCTCTCCAAATGCATGGATCCACGAATTTACTTCAGACCATCTAAGGCACTGTATTGATCTTTTTCTCTCTTCCTGTTTTAATTTCGGGCTTTCCTCCCACTGCTCTCTCTCTTTCTGTCGTTCTAATCTTTCTTTTTCTTCTCTTTCTTTTCTATCCCTGCTTTCCTTTTCTTTTCTTTCCCGTTCCTTTCGTTTCCGTTCCTTTCGTTCGCGTTTCTCCCACTCCCGTTTCTCTATTTCCTGTTTTTCGAAAATCTCTACTGCGTTTTTAATGTCATCCTCATTGGCTTTTCGCGAGATAAGCCTGCAAATCGCTGTCCTGCCCATTCCTTCCTCTATTTCAATGCCTAGATGCTTACTCACAGCCAAAAGTTCATCTCTTAGCAATTGCCTTCCACGACATGATTGCCGTTGTACTTTGGTCCTGAGTTTGACGCATAATTAGGTGATCCCTACAACTCACAGAAGGTAATCTCTCTAGTCCACACACAATCCAGCTTCTAATAAACTCACACAATTGAAGCCTGGAAAGTCAAAGCAAAGACCAAGCACTCACCACAGCACAGCACCATGTCGCGAAGTCCATCTCACAGCTGCCACCAGCTGTAAGAGATGGGAAAGAAGAAGTTGAAGGTGATGGCATCCCACCGCTGCCACCAGTTGTAAGGTCGCAGCAAGAAGGAACGCAGGAGGATACGAGAAATAAACATGTGTTTACAGACATTATTTACACATATTTACAGAAAAGAACGGTTAGGAGTTTCACAACCCACGAGCGTGGTGGTTGAACGTTACATAGTTCAGAGTGACGTCCAGCACTCTGCGGCGTGTCAGACTGGGCGCCAAAGGGATTGACAGCCTCACCAGTGGATCGGCTTACGCACAAATGCTTCTGCCCAGACGAATTTGCAGGCCAAACTTAACAGTGTGTGTGTGTGTGTGTGTGTGTGTGTGTGTGTGTGTGTGTGTGCATGTGCGTGCGTGCGTGCGTGTGTGTGTGTGTGTGTGTGTGTGTGTGTGTGTGTGTGAAATTTTTCGTAGTGTTGTGCGGCAAACGACGCTTGTCTGAGCGAGACACAGCGCCCTAGACGGGACGCAAGGATGGACGAGGCACACATTTACAGCGCTGAGTCAATTTTGTACCGAAAGAGACGGATATAAAATGTCGTGGTGTTTTAAAAGAAACCGAAATTGTCTTTGCTGTTACAGAACACTTTGGCGTCGTCACCACCGGGGCTATCAATACGCACGTGAAGGCAGTCAGCTCATCCTGTAAAGGAAAAAATTAATCTACTCCTTGAAAGTCCCGCATAACAATAGAAAGTGCCGCCGGCTGCGGGAAGCGCATCAGCATCGCGTACAGGTGCTTTGCGATGAGTGGCGTAACTTTTCAGACTGCACGGCACACTGTCGACTACGAAATGCAGACGAGATTTCCGGTAACTCTTTGGAATGTGCCAGCGCAGTAAAACCTGAGTGCCATCAGGATCTGTAACACTGGAGGCATGGGCTGTTTTCGGTTGTCCTCACTTTCACGAAGCGGCAACATAGCCAGCAGCTGCCGCACGGCGTTCTTGGTGAATTTGTATCCAGCGTGGCTTTGTTCTTTATCGTACAACTTCGTTGGATATCCTCGATCACATAAACCGGGTCTACAGATCATCGGTAGGAAGTGAGTCTTACAAAATGCTACGCTTATGGCGAGGCAAGCAAACTCAACTGCGGCCAACCTCCGCGCAAAGTCAATTCGACATGTGGCGATGTTGGAAGAAAACATGAAGTTGCTTTCAAGCTAGCCCCGCAGCTGACTTGAAACTTGTCCTGACTTCGACCAAGCCACGTCGCCTTCAAGTCGTTCGCAAGTTCAAGCACAATTTATGGCGAGCGCCAAGACTGAGTTAAAAATGAGTCGAGAACCAGTCAAGTAACATCTCTACATTCGGAGGTCAAACTACGACGGTGGCGCCTGGCCTGCGTCTTGCCAGACGCTCTTGCGAGTGAGCCTTCTCCTTCAAATCCCAAACAGGGGCGACCTTGACGGCTCCGCTCGTGAATCGCGTGAACGAACAGTCTCATTTGATTCCTACGCGCAGGTATCCCGCGTTCGCCTTCATCGAACCGATCAGCTTCGTTAGTAGACGGGTCGGAAACTGGCTCCGTGCTATGCATCAGTCACATTACCTGCGCTACACACAACACATCGCTAATGCTTACCGGATGCTTGCTCCTCCCATCTCAAGAGTGTTACTGAATACTTGATGTCCAGTTACGCGATAAAAAAAAACAAAATTCTCCAAGATAAACTCACTCTCGGTGGGCGAACATGTGTGAATCAGTTTTCACTTCAATCTCCATGGGAGAATGTTCGCGTCCTTCTGCGAAATAGATACAACGACACATATACATAATGCTCAAATGGCCCTCCGAAAGAAAACACTTTAGTAATGCACAACAATGAAGAACGCACTCAGAATGAAGGCCACAGTACCCCTCAGTTTGCATTAGCATGAAACAGGGCACGTGTACCATGCATAGTCCTGCGGCATATTGTCTGTTAAGTTCACCACACCACACGTTCATTGTCTCAACATGTGAGACCCGCTCCGTACACCATTCAGGACTCGCATAACACATTCAAAAAGAGCGACGGACCCAGCTCTATAGGCATATCTTAGTATCAACGAATCGCACCAAGAAAAAGAACTATAATAAACTTACTTCACAAACGCTACCTTAATTTATCCACAAAATTATTCCTACACAACACATCTAGTACACCTAAAAGCAGTTCTATCACTTAGAGGCAAGCTCGTATCTCAACAACTTCAACAACAACAAAAATGCCTAGCAAAACAAACAAGACATTTTCACACCACTCTTGAACTGTTAGTTTGTTCGACGCACTTTAGCACTACGCATAACACTTAAACGTGCGTTGCGAACTCCTGTACAGTCATTAACATCCCAGAAACTACTTCAACGGCTAAATATCAACAACGCAACAACAACAACAACAGAAAACTAACCATATGAAATGGGCAAACCGTCCTATTGCCACTAAAAAGTTACGATCACATAATCCAATCATCTTCCGAGGCGCGAAAGAGCATCGCAGCCTTGTGCAATGCGCCCTTGCTATGAATAACTTTTTTTTCAACATTCGCCTCTCATTGAGCTGTGGACGCCTCCTGTGGCGACTGCTTCAGCCTCTCACTGAACAATGTGACTAATCAGGCACATTCATCTATCATTCGCAAGAGGCAACCTGAAATTGCCGTTTTCGATGCATTCGTAGCTAAAGAAAAAGCTTCGCTGGGGTTGGTTGCCGTCAACTCAGAACTAAACGAGAAGGCCTCTAACTCAAACGCCACCAGTACCTCTACGTATCACGGCAGCGTGTTCGACACCCTCGAACTGCTGTTACCGATAAATAACTGACTTTTCAGAAAAGCCTTTCACAATGTCACCACTCTTCGGTAAGATGCCATTCATAATACTAAAACAAAGCAAGAAACTTGGTAACAAAATAACCTGTCGTAACGTAAGATAACTGATTCAAACTTTAGAAAGACAACGCAAATCAAAATTACCTTCAACTAATCCGGTAGTTCAATTCTCGAAAGAACTTATGGCTCCATTTCACACTTCAGTTGCGCACGCGATGTTCCTAATCTGAGAACTTTTCCTTTTAAACGCGGCATACGCGAGACGTAGAACCCTCTCAGTCTAACACCGAACCCCAATGCCAACCGCTTTTTCAAGCGCCTTCTGGTTTTCTTTTCTAGGAAGTTACCACTGCAAAAGCTGTCGTGCCCTGACACTTCGTTACGGCTCGACTCTAACACCACAGACTGGCCGGGCTGTTTCCCGTCTAATTTCTCACTGTGATACAGTAAACGTCCATCAATTACTTCAACATGCGATTCCTCTTTCACCTGATGCCATACACCGGCAAGCGACTCATTGCGTTCCTTCTTTCTATCGAGAAGTTTTTCCTCAAAGGAACTAAGCCGCGCGCTGTTAACGTTAGTAAATTCAGTGCAACTTCTCAACTGCGCCTGCTGTACAAATGACACGAACTTAGTCGGTTGTAGCTCTCTTGCTCGTCCATCGTGTTTCTCCACTGTGTGCTCCACAGCGTTAGCACTAAAGCTATAACCTCAAGACACAGGATCTAGCTCCCTCGTCGGTGAATGCAGCTCTGGTCTTATGTCCCCCCTTTCACAGCTGATCTCCCTCGCATTACCATCCTTTAGATCATTCATTTGGTTTTTCCAGTGACCATGAAGACATTCGTTTTCTGCCGGAATAAGCGAGACGGACGCACTCATATTAAAGTGATCGTTCACTGCGCATAGTAATTTTACCGGCTAAGGAGCGCTCCCTGACGAGTTTGGGAAACTGAAAGGCACATGCAGCAGACGTGAGGCAACACCATGCCCAAAAGCGCCGGTTCGTTCTACTCTGCCGCTACTCTGACCGAAAATATCAGTGGACATTTCATTCTAACGTACCACTGTTACATCTGAACCTGAGTCAAGGAAAGGAAGCAACAAAAGGAAAAAGGCATCCGCACATGAGTCAATGCGTGCTAAAAATGGCTTGCTTTCTACGATAATATCAATCTACAGATCCCTCATTACGGAGTTTTCATAACCGCAGAGTGTCGCGACGGCATGGCTCGGCTGCTCAAATGATCGCTTATTCTGGAAAGGTACACATGAAACTTGGCCTTAATAGCAGCGGTCTCACGTGAGAGCTCGCATTCTCTGTAAAAGTGGCCCCGTTTTTCGCAGTCGAAGCACACTCCTGAAGTAGGCCTGGAGCTTCCATCACTGAAGTGATCGGCTTGCACCCTATAATTCAAACTTCCTGGTGACATACCGGGGCAACTGCCCTGTCTGCAGCTTTTGAGGCTTAGGCGGCCAATTCCGCAATGTTCTTGAGCTTTAACCAGCCCTTTACTTCCTGCTGAAGCAACTTGGCAATAACTGCTTTAGCTTATCAGCTATGAGCAACTCCTGAAGCCTTCAAATGTTTCCACCTGTTTACTTCTAACATAGCAAGCAAACATAGTCTTTAGGCGTGCCGTCACTATGCTCTAGAATTCGTCTGCCTCTCTTTTAATTTCCACGAACACTCACCGGTACTCGCTTGGAGTCATCCGCAGCTCCTTGAGCACCATTGATTTTACATATGCGTACAGCATCAGCCCAGCCCCTAATTTATTGGCAATGATTGTGTGCGTCTTTTCTGTGAACAATTGTTATATCATCGTGCCCTGAATAGCCTTTGGTATGCTCAATGCCACAAAAAGAGCGTTCAATTGTTTCAACCAAGCAGGAATCATAAGCTCATTAGTGCGCATAGGTGATAGCACGGCCTTGAGCCCTTTTGCGTACCGTCCGATACCGCTCTGCTAGTTCCAGTTGTCCGGATTCTCTGATGAAGCACACAACAATTTCATCTTTTCTAGCTGAAGCTTGAGCTTCAGCGGTTCAATTTCAAGCTTCAATTCTCGTGTGCGATCCAATTCACTAATAGTGTCCACTTCTATCACATCTGTATCTGAGTCTGCCATCTCCCAAAGAGTGTCTGAACGCAAGTGCATTAGGTAAAAAAATAGAGGGGGGGGGGCGATAGTGCACAAAACAGGCCTCACCTTGCAGTGATGCATCGCCCTAAAGCCACCTTGTTTGGAACTGAGTCCGTCTCGTCGCTAACCCTTGTTGCGACGAATCCTTTGATGGTGCGGGTGCTACACCACACCACCCCTGTTGCTGTGGGAAGTCAGCCGCGCCGTCTATTCCTGCTGCTCTGCTCTCGTTTGCTGACGCTCAACGCTCTTCCACTGCCCAACTCCTGGCTCCAACGTTGATGAGCAGCCTCGGACCAAATGCCAATGCTGCTTCTCGCAGCATGCCAACAGGTGCCCAAACAGCGAGCATCTTCACGCTTCTCCTCTGAGCACATCAACAGGTCCCAAAACTGGTGAGCATTTTGTCACTTTCCCGGATTTCAGCACATTTCTCACTGCAGCCTCTCCGAATTCCGTTGACTGCATCAGTTGGTTTCCTGCTCTTTGACTAGCTTCTACTTTAGCTAAAGAGAGAAGATTTTTGTGGTTCAGAATGGGTCCCCTCGATGACTCGAGTGCATGGCGGCAGCACAAAGGAAGAGCCATATTCCAGTTTAAAGATAAAAGATGCTTTATTGCACCCTCAGGAGTCTGCCCGAATCCAAGCCCGAACCTCCGCTCTCATTTTACATTCAAACATTCTATATTCAACCCTTGGTTGAACAAAGGGTCTCCACACAAGCCAAGCACACGTGTGGGCTCGCATCACCTCAACCAATCGCAAAAACACTTGCCTAACAGGCACTTCATTGGTGAAATTGACGTTACGATATACAACTCGAGAGGGGATAGGTTCTGCGCGTGTCGCACTCTCTTCCATGCCAGGCCGCGCATCGGCCGACCTCCGTCTGTAGTCGTTCTCATGCTCGAGCTCCATCAGCTTTCGTATTAAACGTCGCTTCATGGACGCCTCCTTAGCGCGGAGCCCCGTGAAGCCCTGTGCGATGACCAGGTCTGCACGCGACAGCGAGGCACCACGCCATCATAAGAACACTCGTTGATGACGTATAGCGGGGAAGAATATGCTCGTCTCCATACGGCAATCTTGTTAGACCCAGTGGTCGCGTCCCCGCGGCGTTCTTAGCACACGTGTACGCCAACAACTCCGAGGCGACGCCTGGCCTGCTTCTTGCCTGACGCTCTTCCGAGTAAGCCTTCCCTTTCTAGTCGCAAACGGGGGTGACCTCGACGGCTCCAATCATAAACTGTGTGAACGAAGGAGTCTCCTTTATTTAATTCCCGTGCGCAGGGCTCCCGCGTCCGCTTTCGGAGAACCAATTAGCTTCGTTAGTTGACGGGTCGGGAACTGGCTGCAAGCTCTGCATCAAATAAATTAATTACACTACACAAAATACGCCGCTAATGGTTACCTAATAATAACTCCATTGGTTATCCAAGCCACTAGAGTGTTTCCTGTGGCGTGATCATCTGCACGTAACGTATTATTCTTCTAAGTTCATTTCGAAAACATATATCGTATGACTACGTCAATGCCTGATTGTACAGCTGAGACATTTACAATGCTTAGTGGTCTGCCGCACGTACGACCAGAGGCAGCCGCACAAGTTTGTGCAATACATCAGCTGAACAGGTAAAGGAGGCATTGTGTTCTACGAAACGTGGTTTCGTTCCCGGGCCGAACAGGCTGCCCGGTGAGTTTAATTTACGCTTTTGGGTTGATATTGGTGCCATTCTCACCTTTGTTGTTTGCCGCTGCTTCAAGAACTTCGACTTCCCGGATAGCTCTCACGATGGTCGTATTATGTGAATACCTATACATGATCCATCGTCAGTACCCACAGAGGAGTGGGGAACAATTACGCTTCTCAACGTCGATTACAACAATTTTGCAGCCGTTGTCATTCGGCACTTTCGAAGTCTTATGCCTTCTTCAATAGAAATCATCAGTCGTGCGGGATCCCTGGAAGAGAAATTCCTAGTCTCTTCTTTGATACGCGTTACATCGTTGCGTAGGAGATGTCGAAAGCTGCACGCGGGCTCTTCATTTCGCTCCATCATTAAAAGACATTAGATCGCATTGAGCACAGCTACATATTCAGTGTAATGGTGGCACTTGGTTCCTCAAAAAGCTTCATTGCGCTTCTAAGAAACGCATTCAAAAATATACACAGCATGTAATTTGTGGATGGTTAATAAAGTGCCACGATTCCCGTTACTTGTGGAGTTCGCCAAGGATGTCCTCTATCTCAGGTTCTTTTTGTGCTCAGCCTTGAGTCATTCTTATGCTCACTATTTAACAATCCTCATATTCGAGGCCTTCTACTACCTGGAAGCGGTACGGTGAAAGTGACAAATTTTGCCGATGACATCACATTGTACCTGAAAAACTAAGACAGTTAAATTGTAGTCTACGGCTTTTTGCCGCAGATGGAACCGTTTCTGTCCCAGCGTTAAATCTGTCGAAAATTTTAAATTTCTTCATTGGTTCCCCAGACACATTCCTCAGTCCAATTATCCGCATTAACAAAAACCGATCTATTCGCATTTTGGGGCTGGATTTTACCTTCGATGGCAAATGAACCTCTGTGTGGGTTTTAGTACTCGAAGATGTAATATGTCACGTCCAGGAAGTTGAAGAGTACAATTTACCACTACTAGAGAGAACGTACTTGGCACAGACTGTATTTTGCGGTCGAGCAAGGTACATTTCCTGTATTGTACAGCCACTAATAACAAGGTCAATAATATTTCTTCTGAGCTCAATTTTCTGGTCGAGTTCAACAGAGCTAGTTTGCCGAGCTGCGCTTGAGCAACCACGAAACATAGGTGAATTCGAGTTCCCATCTCTATCTGTTCGCTACCGGCTGCTTGCTCTACACAATTTTTACTTCGCTTATTACACGGTGAACAGTATCCAGTGCGTGATCCTTCCTGCTACTTCTTAGGCACCAAGATACGCCATTTGTCACCAGTAGCACGACCTATTGCCTCGCTGAAAGTTCTTAACGTACTTAATTTTTTACTCCATGGCTGTAGCATTTTATCGTCACGCTCACCAGGTTTGTCCTCATGTTGACATACTGAAAAGCCATGTTGTAAATATAACTGTGGCCTCGGTGCTGCCTCTAGTTTCACCAGCCCGTCTAGAACATTCCAGGTATGTCTCGTGGGGTGCTATACAGGCGTACTTTCTGCCTGGCCATCTCCGCAGCTTCATGTGGGGTCTGGGATGGAGAATGCTCCCAACGCGAAACAGGCTGGAAAGGTGGGACATGGTGCCATCTCCACTTGCCCCGATTGCCTGTTACAGGAGTCTAACCTGCATTTCTTACAGCATAGTGTAATTTCAAGGGTATTTGGCGAGCCGTACCAGCTGGTTTCCGCGAACCAGCTGGTACGGGTAACCATACTCGTTTTAATCGTTTTATTATGTGTAGTTAATCGTTTTATCACGTGTAAATGTTTCTCGCGTTGTCGGTTCGATCGCGCTCTGATTGCTGCGGGGGTTTTTGTTTGTGGCGTAAAATATGTGAGGCTGTTGGAGCTGGCCACCATCACCATGCTGCGTTTCTAATTTCGGAACGCCTATACATGACACTTTAGTCTTTCTTGTCAGGGAACTTGTTCCTCTTTGTAGATGAAGAATTCCTACGGCATTGGTCCTATTGTTTTCTGTTGGTGGGCAACGAGCGTGTGCGGCTTGTCTTTCATCAGGCCTGGTTCTTGTTTGTCACTTGCACAGGTTATGATAAGTTGGTGTGCCCGTAGTACCACGTGCTTCAGACATCCTGATGGCTTGGACATATTTTGTAATAATATTTCTTGTACATTGAGCTTGCTCGTTGTGTGTGCGTTCATTACGGTCTTTGTACAGACACCATGCCGAATTGCCTTTTTCGTACCACGTCGAAATAAATTTTTTCTAAGCACAATTGCGTAGGAGTTGGTCTTAAGATTCACTGCTTTAATACAAACCCAAAGTGCTCTGTTTTATCTGTATCATTTGCATCTCCCATACAGAGCACCAGGCTGTTAGTTTATTGAGGGCTGACTGTAAGTGAATAATGTTGGTGGGAGACGTTATTCCCTAATATGTTACGCAATCATCTGCACAATTTCAAATGAGGCATTTACGTTGGTTGCTATGTCGTTCATGTACATTAAAAAACAAAACTGGGCCCAGCACTGACCCATGCGGTACTCCTGAAAATAAGTGTTCGCTCTTTGAGATATGAATTTCTATTTTGACAAACTGTTTTCGGTTTGTTCAAAATTTTCGATTCATTTTGTTGTTTGTGGTCAAGCTGAATATTGCGTACTTTTAAAATCAAGCAGTTTGAGGCACACGATCAAATGCCTTCAAAAAAAGCGATAAATATTGCGTCAACGTACAGTGATAAGTGCAGTTATTGACGAATATCTGTAATTACTTCGAAAATTAGGGTTTCACAGGACAGGTTTTTGCCAAAGCAATGCTCGTTTATGAGAAGCAGGTTGTTGTCGTTTAGATTCGTTAATATATTTTTTTGTATTACGTGTTGCTTTAACTTGCAGCTAATTGACGTAACAATAAGAATATGTAGTTTTTTGGAAGAGAACTTTCACCGGTCCTAAATATGGGTATTATGAACGCTGACTTCCAGTCTTTCGGCACGCAACCTGTCTCAATGAAGTGCTGAAATATTAGTGAAAGTATGTAACTGATTATTGCTTCGTTATCTTTAGAAGTTTAGCGCTGAGTTCGTCGGGACCTGGACATGCTTCAAGTTGAAGGCGTTATAGTGCACATTCTACGCCATGCTTTGTTATTATAATGGATGTAAAAGGGATTGATAAATGTGGTGCAGGAAGATAATGTGAACTATGCAAAGTTTTTTTTTGGTTGTTAAATACCACGGCAAAATTGTGGTTGAAATATTGGTGCATTCATCTACTGGTAATTGAATGCCATCCTATTGAAGTGTTGGCACGAAGTAATTATTTTTTGTGTAGAGAGGAAGAAGATTATGTGCCGCAGTGGGTCATGCCTTTAGCAAGAGGAGCCAAGCGCGAGCTGTTCCCCCGAGCGTTGTGTTTCATGCGTCGGTTGCTGCCGCCCGTTTTCTGCATCAGTAGACCTGCTGTGCAAGTGCTACTAACGCCAATCAACGCCATTTCAGAGTGGTGGAGGTGCTGGGTATCTCAACCAGGAACTCCTCAACAGCAAACTACCTACCATCCCAGACATGGCTGAAGAAAACACCCAGCAAGGTACGAACTAGCCTCCGATGGTCATCGTGTCCACTGCGCTACGCGTGCGCGATCCACCTTTTTTTCGACGGTACTGATGAACAAGACGTAGAAGATAGGCTGTCGACATTTGAAAAGGTAGGCGCAAGCAACAAGTTGAACGGCACATCGAAGCTGCAGTATGTACCCTTCTATCTGAAAGAGGTAGCGAATCTCTGGTTTAACAACCACCACTCCGAATTCGCCACTTTGGGTGCTTTTAAGCTACGCATTACCGATGTGTTCGGTCGCCCCGAGGTACGCAAGCTTCGCGACGAACAGCGCCTACGGGGACGCGCACAGCTTCAGAGAGAAGGCTTCACAAGCTACATCGAGGATGTGCTCGATTTGTGCAAGCGCCTTGACTCTTCTATGATCGAAGTAGACAGGATCAAACACATCTTGAAGGGGATAGACAATGACGCCTTCCAGATGCTGCTGGCCAAGAGCCCACGTACCGTGTTCAAACTCGCCCCTCTTTCCCAGAGCTTCGAGGAGTTGCGCAAACAACGGGTCATGACACGGCGGCCAGCGGCTACAGATGAAACTCTCGCGGCATTGAGCCTGGGTGGAGACCACAGCACAACCATATCGGAAATCAAACAATATGTGCGTGAGGAGGTGGCCTGACAACTTTCGTGCCTGTCGTATCTACCGGCAACGTAACCCTCTTCTGAGTGTCTCGCGCCCGCCATCAGGCAGGTAATACAGGCGCAAGTCTCTGAGGCACTGCCCTCAGACAGCACCCATCACTGCGCCATTGACTTATGCTGCTGTTGCTGCTACTCCGCCACGACCTCCGCTTGGGCCAACTCCCCAGCCTGTACGAGTATCAACGACGCCATCTTCAGCAACACAACAGCGCTATAACGGAAACCCTTGGCGCACAGTTGATAATCGCCCGATCTGTTACTCATGCGAATATCCAGGTCAGGTGGCGCGCTCCTGTCGCCGGGGCTTCGCAACGGGCCCGGCTGCACCTCCGAGGTACCCTGACTACTCTTTACCGGCCCCGTACAACGCGCAACGAGAACTGCCACGTGAATGCGACCGACAATCAGTGGAACGCGACCCGTCACCAACCGAACTAGACCACCGCCCTGCTGCCTACTACCAACCATTCCGTCCCCATCGCTCATCCTCACCGCGCCGCTACCGTTCTCCATCCCCTCTGCGTCGCCGACCGAACCCTGTAGAGACAAAAAACTGACTGCCGCAGCTCCGGAGGCACGAGCTGGGAAATCGTCGCATTGTAAAAGTCCTCGCCCGTCCCCCACAAACGTTCTAGAAGTGTTTGTTGAAGGTCTACAAACTCTTGCGCTTGTTGATACGGGTACCGCCGTATCTGTGATGAGTCAGAAACTCTGACGTTCGATACGAAAATTATTGACGCCGCCTTCCGACATTTTGCTGAATACTGCGAGTGCGCAACCAATTCGACCAGTCGGTGCATGAACGGCAAGAGTAATCATTCAGGACGTCCTGTACCACATCGAGTTTGTCATGTTGACCACTTGTTCCCACGACGTGATAATTGAATGAGATTTTTTGTCACACCACCACGCCGTATTTGACTGCGCTCGCGCGCAGGTGGAATTTCTGTGTTTTCAGAAGCGCCATCTACCGACAATGAGCGCACTCACCTTGGCAAGCTTCTTGTTGCTTTTGACGTTGATGTTCCTCCTGTTAGTGCCATCGTTGTCCCCGTCAATCGCACTGAATTGTCCCGGTCTACCGTGGGGTTCTCCCCATCTGACGTTTTCAGTCGCCGCCACGGTACGTCTCTGCCATACGCCGTTCTGCCACCTCACCAATATACTTTCGGAATTGTCGTTTGGAATCCTAGCTCATGCCCTCTCACCTTAAGAGCTCACGAAACACTGGGCTATGTTCATCCTGTTCATGACAACGTTATTGTGCCTATTGAGTCCCATGACCCTGGCCAGCAACTTCAACTGAACGCCGTTACTCCTTTTTTTACGCGGGATGACTACTCCTCGGATACCTTCAATCGTTCCATCGACAGCAAGATTCCTCCGAATCAACAGACCAGCTAATAACCCTTCTGCATGAATTCCTACTGTATGATCGTACCGGCTTAAAGCCGGTACGCACCGATGATCTCACCAGAGAAGGATTGGCCACCCTGGTGCAGTATTCGGCCACCCCCTCCCGTAGGCATTCGTCAGTTAACTCACGGCCCTCAGTCCCCACCAGCTGCGGAGCAACTGACCACAGCGGCGGTCAGATCTGCAAAGCAGCTGAGGGTGCTAGGAATCTCTGGATACGGACAGGCCACCATTGGAACTTGAACTTAGCAACGTTTAACGTTAGAACGTTATCTAGTGAGGGAAGTCTAGCTGTATTATTCGAGGAGCTAGAAGGCATTAAATGGGATATAATAGGGCTGAGTGAGGTTAGGAGGACAGATGAGGCCTATACTGTGCTACAGAATGGGCACGTCATGTGCTATCGGGGCTTGGCAGACAGAAGAGAACTGGGAGTAGGGTTCCTAATTCACAGAAACATAGCTGGCAACATAGAGGATTACTATAGCATTAATGAAAGGGTGGTAGGCATTGTAATTAAACTGAATAAAAGATACAAAATGAAGGTAGTACAGGCTTACGCGCCTACATCCAGCCATGATGACGCTTCAGTTGAAAGCTTCTATGAAGACGTGGAATCGGCAATGAGTAAGGTGAAAACACAGTATACTATAGTAATGGGCGACTTTAATGCAAAGGTAGGGAAGAAGCAGGCTGGAGACCAGGCAGTAGGAGATTATGGCATCGGCACTAGAAACGCCAGAGGAGAGCTACTAGTAGAATTCGCAGAACGCAATAATCTGCGTATTTTGAATACCTTCTACCGAAAACGAGAAAACCGCAAGTGGACATGGAGGAGCCCTAATGGCGTAAATAAGAACGAAATAGACTTTATAATGACTGCACACCCAGGAGTCGTGCAGGATGTGGAAGTGGTTGGCAAGGTAAGATGCAGTGACCATAGAATGGTACGGGCTCGAATCCGCCTAGACTTGAAGAAGGAACGACAGAAACTGATACGCAAGAAGCAAATCAATGAGCTAGCACTGAGAGGGAAAGTACAGGAATTCAGAGTGTCACTGCAGAACAGGTACTCTGCTCTTAGCGAGGAAACCAACCTTAGCGTAGATACAATGAATGATAATCTGACGAGTATCATCACGGAGTGTGCAGTGGAAGTTGGAGGCAGGGTAGCTAGACAGGACACCGGCAAGCTTTCCCAGGAAACGAAGAACCTAATTAAGAAGCGTCAAATCATGAAAGTGTCAAGTACAACAGACAAAATAGAACTGGCAGAGCTTTCGAAGCTGATTAATAGACGTAAAGTATACGATGTAGGAAGGTATAACATGGAGAGAATCGAGCACGCTCTGAAAAACGGAGGAAGCGTCAAAGCAGTGAAGAGGAAACTTGGGATAGGCAAAAGGCGGATGTATGCACTAAGGGACAAAGAAGGCAAATTGACTACCAATATGGATAGGATAGTTAAAATAGCGGAGGAGTTTTACAGAGATCTGTACAGTAGCCGAGACAACCACGACCTTAATACTATAAGAACTAGCAGTAACCCAGACGACACCCCACCGGTAATGATAGAAGAAGTCAGAAAAGCTTTGGAGAGCATGCACAGAGGCAAAGCTGCTGGTGAGGATCAAGTAACATCAGATCTGCTGAAAGATGGAGGACAGATTGTGTTAGAAAAACTAGCCACTCTATTTACGAGGTGTCTCCTGACGGGAAAAGTACCAGAGTCTTGGAAGAACGCTAACATCATCTTAATACATAAGAAAGGAGATGACAAGGACTTGAAGAATTACAGGCCGATCAGCCTGCTCTCTGTAGTATACAAGCTATTTACAAAGGTAATTGCTAACAGAGTAAAGAAAACATTAGAATTCAATCAACCAAAGAAACAAGCAGGATTTAGAACAGGCTACTCAACAATTGACCACATTCATACTATCAATCAGGTAATAGAGAAATGCTCAGAGTATAACCAACCACTATACATAGCCTTCATAGATTACGAGAAGGCGTTTGATTCAGTAGAAATATCAGCCGTCATGCAGACACTGCGGAATCAGGGCGTAGATGAAATATATATAAACATTCTGGAAGAAATCTACAAGGGATCAACTGCTACCATAGTGCTTCACAAAAAAAGCAACAGAATACCAATAAACAAGGGTGTAAGGCAGGGGGACACAATCTCCCCAATGCTATTCACTGCGTGCTTACAGGACGTTTTCAGAAACCTAGAATGGGAACAGTTAGGGATAAGAGTTAATGGAGAGTACCTCAGTAACCTGCGCTTCGCCGATGACATTGCATTGCTGAGTAACTCAGGGGACGAATTGCAACTCATAATTACGGAGTTAGACAAGGAGAGCAGAAAGGTTGGTCTTAAAATTAATCTGCAGAAAACGAAAGTAATGTACAACAATCTCGGAAAGGAGCAGCGCTTTGCGATAGGTAATAGTTCACTTGAAGTTGTAAAAGACTATGTCTACTTAGGGCAGGTAATAACCGCAGAGCCTAACCACGAGATTGAAGTAACCAGAAGAATAAGAATGGGGTGGAGCACATTCGGCAGGCACTCTCAAATTATGACAAGGAGATTGCCACTGTCCCTCAAGAGGAAGGTATATAACAGCTGTATTTTGCCAGTACTTAGCTACGGAGCAGAAACCTGGAGACTCACAAAGAGGGTTCAACTTAAATTGAGGACGACGCAGCGAGCAATGGAAAGAAAAATGGTAGGTGTAACCTTAAGAGACAAGAAGAGAGCAGAGTGGATTAGGGGACAAACGGGAGTTAAGGATATCATAGCTGCAATAAAGAAGAGGAAATGGACATGGGCTGGGCATGTAGCACGTAGACAGGATAATCGCTGGTCATTAAGGGTCACCAACTGGATTCCCAGAGAAGGGAAGCGGGGTAGGGGGAGACAGAAGGTTAGGTGGGCAGATGAGATTAAGAAGTTTACGGGTATAAATTGGCAACAGCAAGGACAGGACCGGGTTAACTGGCGGAACATGGGAGAGGCCTTTGTCCTGCAGTGGACGTAGACAGGCTGATGATGATGATGAATTCCGAGATTCAGTTGACCTTCCTCAAAAGGCACTGAGTCAAACTAACACCGTCGCTTACACAATCTACACTGGAACGCACCCTTCTTTGCGGCAACGCCCCTATCGCGTGTCACCCAAGGAATGAATTGTAATTGCAGAGCAGGTGGATAATATGCTTCAGCTCGGTGTCATCAACGCATCTTCT
Source organism: Rhipicephalus annulatus (assembly GCA_013436015.1). Classification (NCBI taxonomy): domain Eukaryota; kingdom Metazoa; phylum Arthropoda; class Arachnida; order Ixodida; family Ixodidae; genus Rhipicephalus; species Rhipicephalus annulatus. Next base: position 360,397 of record WOVY01003955.1, on the reverse strand, counting down.
AGCCCCTGGTCTTCACCTGTTGTGCTAGTGAAGAAAAAAGATGGTTTGATTAGATTTTGTGTCGACTACCGGTGACTGAACAAAATTACACGGAAAGATGTATACCCTCTTCCTCGCATCGACGACGCTATCAATTGCCTACAAGGTGCCGAATTTTTTTCTTCGCTGGACTTACGTTCAGGTTACTGGCAGGTTCCGATGGCAGAATGTGACCGTCCCAAAACAGCGTTCGTTACGCCGGATGGCCTATACGAATTCATGGTTATGCCATTGGGTCTGTGCAATGCACCTGCAACGTTTGAGCGAATGATGGACAGCATGTTACGCGGCCCTAAATGGCAGATATGCTTATGTTACCTCGATAATGTTATCATAGTTTCTTCTGATTTACCTACGCACGTCGACCGTCTGCGCACCAGTCTTCAGTGTCTTACCAAAGCAAACCTCCAGCTTAACCTAAAGAAGTGCCGCTTTGGGGCTCGCCAACTCACTATACTTGGTCGCGTTGTGTCAAAGGATGGAATTTGCCCCGACCCAGACAAACTTCGAGCCATAGCCGACTTTCTGAAGCCGACTTCACACAAAGAACTTAGGAGCTTCATCGGCTTGTGCTCGTATTTTCGTCGTTTCGTCCACAACCTTGCAACAATAATAGCTCAACTTACACAACTACTGAACGGTCAAGCTAATCTTTCTAACCGGACCCCGGCATGCGACGAAGCTTTCCTTACAACGCGCCGCCTGCTTACGTCTCCACCAATTCTACGCCATTACGACCCAAGTGCCCCCACTGAAATGCACACAGATTTCAGTGGCGTGGGTCAGGGAGAGTACTCGTGCAACGAAAGCCCGGTATTCCAGAGTACGTCGTCGCATACGCAAGCCGCGCACTCACGAAAGCGGAGATGAACTACTCCGTAACTGAAAAAGAATGCCTCGCAATCGTTTGGGCGTTAAGCAAGTTTCGTCCTTACTTGTACGGACAGAGTTTTGATGTTGTAACCGATCACCACGCACTTTGTTGGTTGGCGTCGCTAAAAGATCCTTCAGGTCACCTTGAACGTTGGGTTCTTCGCCTACAAGAATTCGACATTCGTGTTGTCTACCCCTCAGGACGAAAACACTCTGATGCGGACGCCCGCTCACGATCACCAGTGAGATCCAGCGCAGACCTGCATTCGTACACCAGCTTCTACATCACTCCCATTTCCGTCTCAAGCATGTTGTCTGAACAGCGGAAAGACCCATGGATAACATCTCTCCTTAACATTCTTTCCGACTCTTCAACGTCTGCGTACCCACGCGCTCTTCGCCGCCAAGCCACTCATTTCGCGATACGGAACGCGCAACTATACCGCAGAAACTACCACGCGGATGGTCGTAAATGGCTCTTGGTTATACCACGCCACATGCGATCTGATGTCTGTGCGTATTTTCATGCCAACCCACAACATGCTCACGCTCGTGTGTTAAAAACATATCAGCGGATCCGCCAGCGTTACTACCGGCGTAGTATGTACACCTTTGTACGAAAGTACTTTTGGTCTTGTTCATTATGCCAACGAAGAAAGACAGCGGCCCATTCACGAGGATTATTACAGCCTTTACCGTGCCCGGCACGCCCTTTCAAACGCGTTGGTATTGATCTATATGGTCCCCTTCCTTACACTGCCACTGGAAATCGATTGATCATTGTCGCCGTCGACCATCTGACGAGGTATGCTGAAACAGCTCCACTACCTACGGCTGGTGCACGTTCCGTAGCCAATTTAGTTTTGCGATGCTTCGTACTGCGTCACGGGGCACCAAGGGAACTATACTAAGTGATCGAGGGCGTGTCTTTTTATCCGAAGTTGTACAACAACTCCTTCAGGAATGACGCACGGTGCACCGCACCTCTACAGCCTACCACCCGCCAATCAACGGTCTAACTGAGCGTTTCACCCAAACGCTAGAAAACATGCTCACCATGTATGTCAATTCCAACCAATCAAACTGGGACGTCGTTCTCCCATTTGTGACCTATGCGTACATTACCGCGACAAAGTGAACTAAAGGCTTCTCGCCTTTCTTTCTTCTATATGGGCGTGAGCCATGCTCCACCCTTGACATCATTTTGCCGTATCATCCCGAAGTCTCCGAGTTCAACCCTCTTTCTGAAATTATGCACCACGCTGAAGAGTGTCGTCAGTTTGCCCGATCATTCACCTCGGACAAGTAAGCATTCGAAAAAGACTGCCAGGACCGCGACCAGCAAATCGAGACTTTTGCTGTAGGCTCGCTCGTCTGGCTCCGACTGCCCTTCCACTCCCTAGATCTGTCTTCTAAGTTTGCCCTTAAGTTTCACGGCAGTTCGGCGGCAGTGCACGAACCGGACGCAACGTAACAAATCTTCTGCTTTCGCAGACGGACGCGGGTCGCGTCGCCACCACTTTGGTCATCGTGGTCCTGCGCCTGCGCTTGGAGTTTCACGTGACCTGGACGTGAGTGGACCACGCAGTTCGGTGGCAGTGCACAAACCGGACGCAACACGGACGCGGGTCACGTCGCCACCACTTTGGTCATCGTGGTTCTGCGCCTGCGCTTGGAGTTTCACGTGACCTGGACGTTTCACGTGACCTGGACCTGGAAAACGCTTAAAAAGACGGCATCGCCGAGTGGACCACGCACTTTGGCGGCAGTGCATGAACCGGACGGAAAGTAACAAATCTTCTGCTTTCGCAGGTGAGAAACGGTGTTACTCACGTCTAAGTCTGCTCCTGTGCCTGTGCACTGCTGCCGAACACAGCGTGAAGTATATTTGCTTTGAGTGAAGTGTTCTTGCTTTGCTATGGGAAAGGATTCCGCAAAAAGTGCGGGGAAAGACGCGGAAAAGGACGCAGCCGATATAAAGGATTTAAAAGAGCTGTCGAAGGCATTTGAAAATTTCAAACGCGATTTCAGAAGTGAGATTCGGGAAATTAAAGACTGCATAGCCTTTTGCTCTGACACCTGCAGCGAGGTGAAAGATGTAGCCACTGATATTAAGAATATGAGAGCTGAAATGCAAGAGCTCATAAGACAAAACAGGGAATTCAAAGCGGAAAATAAAAGACTGTCACAAAAATGCGATGAGCTCGAACAATAACAGCGTCTAAACAATCTTGAGATAAAGGGTGCGCCGGTCGGGAATGATCCAGTGGATGTTGTAAGAAAGATAAGCGAAGCTGTCGGCACGGTAGTTGATCTGTCTGATATTGACGCCTGCCACTGGATTCCCACTTCTAAGCCTGGTGTGAAGAAAATAATCGTTCGTTTTGTAAAAGAAACAAAACGTGACGACATACTGGCGAAATGTAGAAAGAAGAGGCTCGATAGTTCTATGCTTGGGGATGACAAAAAAACGCCAATTTTTGTAAATGAGCATTTGACGCAGAAGGGCAAGGCATTGCTTGCAGCGGCAATACAAAAAAAGAAAGAAGCCGCATGGAAATTTGTCTGGACATCCGGTGGCAAAATCCTTGCACGCAAAGATGAAGGATCGCGAGCAATACACATTGCGGATGAGACAAGCCTGGCTAAAATTAGAAATTAGATGTGACATACGTCATAACAAATTGAAAATCATTCCAATATGACTGATCTTGTAAATAACTAAAAGTATTACAGTGTTGAAGACTTTAATAGGGCATTTCAATCCGGAAAAGGCTTGTTTAAAGCATTGCATATAAATTGTAGAAGCATAAAAAGAAAGGTCGACGACATTGCTAATTTTATATGGTCTATAGCTATCGGATTTGATGTGCTAGTTTTCTCCGAGACATGGATTACTTTTAAAGAAGATGCGCCGTTCTTTCCAGGCTATAGTCATGAACTTCTCTGTCGTAACCAGCAAAAAGGTGGAGGTCTTGCTATTTATTTTAAGGATACGCTTTCGAGTGAACTGCTTGATAAGTATACTGTTATGAACGATGATGTTGAATGCATTACAATATGTGTTGGCCCATTCATAGTAATTGGCGTATATAGGCCACCACATGGCCACAAAAAGAAATTTATTGAGTTTAATAATGTTGTGTTATCCACTGTTCGCGGGAATACTCCTTGCATAGTTATGGGTGACATAAACATTGACCTCTGTTCCAATGATCCTTATGCCAAAGATTTTAAAACGCTCTTACTTACATATGGAAGTACAAATATTATACGTTCACCTACTAGGATTACATCAACAAGTGCTACGCTCCTTGATATATGAGCCTCAAATTTAAGTTCACAGAATATAAAATCCGGGGTATTTGCGTATGACATAAGTGATCATATGCCCATCTTCTTTCTTGCACGAGTTACTTCTCAAATTGGTCAGAAAACAGAGACATCTTTCCACCGAATTAAAAACAGCAAAACTCGGGAACATTTTTTTTCAGCTAGTTCAGAACATAGATTGGACCACTGTTTATAGACAAGAAAATCCTGATGATGCTTATAATACATTTATGACGTTATTGAGTACTAGCTATGATGCGGCATTTCCACTTCAGAAGCGCTCACGTGGCAGAAATAAGAAATGCAGAAAGCCTTGGATAAATCGTGATCTTTACCGGCGCATAAAAATAAAGAATAAATTGTATCATGATTTCATCCGTTCGCGGAACACAGACGCCTTAGCTGAGTACAAGAAATACAGAAACGTTTTAAATTCAGAAATACGGAAGGCTAAACAGAACTACTATGAAAAATTATTTGAAAGCATTTACAATGACCAGAGGAAGCTATGGGAGGTCATAAATGGGCTTACGAACAGAATTAAGGGTTGTAATAGGACACAGGACCTAACATATAATGGTCAGATTTTCAGTGGTGAAAGGTTGGCCAATGTCATGAATGAACATTTCATAAATGCGGGTTTCTTTATTTTAACGGATGAAAAGCGAGATAATGCTCCAACTCCTGATAAATCTCCTTTGCCGTATTCTATTTTTCTCGCACCCACAGATCCGGTTGAAGTAGAAAGATTAATTAGAAAACTTAAAAACAATGTTGCATCAGGAATTGATGAGATAGGTTCTGTTGAGTTAAAAATGGTGTCACCATTGATATCTAATGTCTTGGCCTATATATCTAATGTCTTGGCCTATTCCAGAGCAGCTAAAAGTAGCAAAAGTCACTGCAGTACATAAAGGTGGTGATATCAATACTTTAGCGAACTCTCGACCTATATCCGTGCTTCCAACAATATCAAAAATATTTGAAGGGGTTATTTATGACAGACTCGCATCCTTTTTTGATAAGCACCAAATAATAACAAAAAGTCAGTATGGTTTTCAAAAAAATAAATCAACAGAACAAGCTCTACTGTATATCAAAGATAAGATAATCGAAAATATGGAAAACAAAAAATATACTCTTGGGCTCTTCCTCGATCTTCAAAAGGCATTTGACTCCATACAATTCAAATCATTGATTCACAAATTATCAAGTTATGGGGTGCGTGGAGTTGCACTACAACTGTTTAAAAGTTACCTAGAAGATCGTTATCAATTTGTAAAACTGAATAACACTATTTCTGCAAAGATAAAGTTGAACCAAGGAGTCCCCCAAGGGTCTATACTAGGGCCATTATTGTTCCTTGTCTATATAAATGATGTTGTCGATATACCTCATTCTCCTGAACTTATAATGTACGCTGACGATACGAATGTTTTCTTTTCATCAGACAATCTAATATCACTTGAGGTCAGTGTAAATAATTATCTAAGGAATCTTTCAAATTGGTTAAGGCAAAATGGACTGCGCTTGAATGCAGAAAAAAAACAACCTATATGATATCCCGACCTATAAACAAACCTATTAGTAACATACCTGTAAAATTCGAAGGAAATTGCATCGCACATGTTAGGGAACAAAAATTTTTTGGTGTATGGTTTCAAGAGGAATTAAACTGGAATACACATGTAAATCATCTGATCACCGCATTAGCGCGAATAGTTGGTTGTTTTTTTAGAACAATGCACTTAATCCCATTGAGGTTAAAAATAAGTATGTACTATGCACTCTTCCATGCTAAAGTAAGTTATGGGATGTTAGTCTGGGGAACGACATCACAAGACAATTACCATAAGTTAATAACTATACAAAAGAAAATATTGCGTTGCTTTGAAAATTACAGGAAGAATCTACAAGACTTGCGCACTGCTCCACTATTCATTAAACATTCCATACTCAGAATTGGTCAATTATATCATTTTAATTACTTCAGTTAATACAAAAGACTAAGCTATATGAAGAAAGTTGCACCGAAAGACCACACTACAGTATGCGAGAACAAAAGAAACGAGCTCCTAGAACAAGAACCAAGTATTGAAAACAAAGTATTGCTTACCAGGTACCTCAGGTTTTAAATACCCTTGCAGATCAATTGAACTTTAGGGCTAGTAGTGCGACTTCAAGAAACAAATAAAGAACTTATTCATAACCACCGGTCTACACTATCAAAACTACGTAATGGAGTCTCATGCCTCTGCAAATGCTTAAATTGTTCATAAACTTCTATGTCAATTATACGAGTGTATACAGCGGAATTCATTGTATCCGCATGCATTTTGTGTCTGTTTTTGAGTTTGTTTCATTGATATTGTTAGTTGTGAATTATAACGAGATTGACCTCTAATTCTTAAAATGTGTTATGTAAACTTCTTATGCTATTTATGTTTGAATTTTGTGTTTACAATTTCAGGTTGCTTGAAACCAATGTATTGAATATATATATTGTTTAGGCTTTGCACTGTCACGGACTGCGGAGGGACAAGGGCCTTTGTCAGGCTGTTCGCCTTTAGCCCTTTGCCCCTGCAGTGATCTCTGTATCCGGCTTACTGTAAATAAAAATACTACTACTACTACTACTACTACTACTACTACTACTACTACTACTACTTATCGCGTCGTCGAACGTCGATCTCCTGTCACATACGTGATTGAACTGGTCACGCCATCTACAGACAGGCGACGCCTTGTTCGTGAGACTGTCCACGTGAGTCGTCTCAAGCCCTATCACGACCCACTCCTAATCTCGTCACCTTGACTTGCCAGGATGGCTCGTCTTCGTCGCCGGGGTATTGTAGAGAGGAAGAAGATTATGTGCCGCAGTGGGTCACGCCTTTAGCAAGAGAATCCAAGCGCGAGCTGTTCCTTCGAGCGTTGTGTTTTCTGCGTCCGTTGCTGCCGCCCGTTTTCCTGCGTTAGTAGTATTGGCGTTAGTACACCTGCGTGCAAGTACTACTAACGCCAATAAACGCCGTTTTATTTGTATATACGACTTGCCGAAAATCTTAGGGTTGTTGTTTAACATGTTAGAAAGTGTGACATTAAAGTGCGCATTTTTGGCGTCATGAGTAGCTTTTTCTGCCAGTGCACATATGGATATATAGTCTGCCAGTTAGACGGGGTGTTTGATTGTCACGCCTTCTATTACGACCTTCTTTTTTATTTGAACATTTCTTTACTGCATGCGTAAAACGCAAATTGTCGTAGCGTACATTTACGATACGTTTTGATACGTAGGAGTGATCAATCTCTTTTATTTTATCTCGAAATATGATCCAGTTGCGATTAGAATTTTCTCGAAGTTTGTTTGTAAACTGTTAGAGAATGCCTGAGACAATTTCTTGATCTTCTCATTATCACCTCACGCGTAGGTAAGAATTCATTTAAATACTTGTTTTGTCAGCATGAGTAAGTGCGAAAATACACAGCCCTACGTTATGATCATTAATGCAGGTGTTTTGGTAATATTAGTTCTTTCTGTGAATAGAAGATTTAAAATACGATCAAAACGCGTGAAGTCATGAAATAGTTGCGTAAGATCATGACAGTGAAGTAAGTTAAAAAACGTGTTCAGCCTAATTTGACGGTGAAGTCTCCGATGTTTTCAGCCAGTCTATTGCAGGGTAATTGAAGTTGCCACCTAAGAGGCAGCCTGATTGATTTATATGTGGGGTTTAACGTCTCAAAACCACCCTATGATTAAGAGAGACACCGTAGTGAAGGACTGCAAAAATTTCGACCACCTGAGTTTCTTTAACGTGCACCCAATTCTGAGCACGCGGGCCTACAACAATTCCACCTCAATCGGAAATGCAGCCGCCTCAGCTGAGATAAGAACCCGCGACCTGCGGGTGAGCAGCCGAGTACCTTAGCCACTAGACCACCTTGGCGGGGCATGAGGTAGTCCGGAAATCTGTTAGTAACCAGCCCTAATGCTTTGTTGAATCGGTCAGTGAAGTCCGCAGGGCAGTCAGGTGGCTGATAAAACACACCAAAAACACACCGAAAATGACCGACGATAGTTACAACGCAACCTCCAAATGACGACAAAGAGACAAAAAGATGACGGCTATGTCAATGGACGTGAGGCTGTTGACATAACGCTCATACCAGTACACTGGTATCATGTGCACGTGATTTTCTTGACCTGATTTTAGAGTACCTTACCTCTGTGTTCGTTGAATGGTATGATTGCATTTATCTGCAGAAAAAAGGTGTTTCTGTCGGCTCGTGCAAAGCACCTCTACTGAGTGATCTGCTGTCGGCTAAAATGGGCAATAAACTGCAGAAAATGTCGGAAAAAACGCATGTTGTCAAGGTATTTAGATACGTAGATAATTTCTTGGTTGTTAATAAGTTTAATATGTCCATGTTACACTCAATGTAGACCCAAACGATAAGTGTGTTTGAAGATTGTTTGACGCCTCTTGTGCTCACACTTGAAATTTCTGAGAGTGACACGTTACGCGTTTTTGATTCAATACTGTTTTTTAGCACACAGCATATTTCTTGGCGTTAAGAACCACGTGCGCAGAAACAATTTCATCATTTTCTTCCACTCACAGCAAGCTAGTAAAGGGAGGCATAGCACGAACCTACCCTGAGAATGCCTTGTCATGCCTTCACGGCATTTCTGCGAGCTTCGAAGCTCAAGTGTCCCGGCTCATGGCTTCTGGTTTTCTTCAGGCGTTTATCGCATTTGTCACTGAGTCTATCCAGCGGACAAGTATGGCAAAGCAGAAACACGGACAGGATCCAAGCAACACGGACACAAAGCGTGAAATAATTGCTGTTGTTCTGTACAAACATAAAGTATATAAGAGTCTCAACAAAATTGGAAAACATATGGGTGTTCATGTGCTGTTCTCTGCACCGTCCAAACTACCCAATCCAATTAAATCGACAAACCCCCTGAAGAAGCAGTCATTCATTGATTGATATGTGGGGTTTGCCGTTTCAAAACCACCATATGATTATAAGAGATGCCGTAGTGGAGGGCTCTGGAAATTTCGACCACCTGGGGTTCTTTCTGCCACAGCATTTCTGCCTCCACAGGAAATGCAGCCGCCGCAGCCGAGATTCAATCCCGTGACCTTCGGATCAACAGCCGAGTATTTTAGTTGCTATACTACCGCGGCGGGGCAAGAATCCGTCATCAACTGAATGTAAAGGTAAGCAATGGCCGTGTTCACGGCTTAATATGTTGGAACTATCGACTGAGGGAACATGCTAACATAGTCAGAAACGGGAAAGATGCTTTCCATGCACAGCACCGTGCAGCGTGACAATGTGTGCTTCTTTTCAAGGACGCAGTGACGCAGTACAAGCACAGGGTTGAGCGCACCTGAATCATCGCCGAAGCCGCGCAGATAGCACGCGAGGAGGTTTCATGCATCAGCAAGCCTTTCCTCTCTCTGTCTGGGAAGAAATTAAGTTTCCTGGAAAGTGTCACCGCGCACAATTAGGTATAGTTTTTTTTTAGTTTTCTGTGTCGTTTCCCCAGAGTTCTTATTGGCTCTTGTTTCTCCCCCTTACACTTGCACTGCTCGTTTATTGCGATAGCAATTAATTGAACACTGTCGGCTTGATTTCATCACCGGCGTCAGCGTGGGCGTCGGCGTCAATGTCATGCATCGTATATGTTTACGTATCGATATATTTGAAAACGCAAGAAAGAAAACAGTTCTAGAAATAGACTCCGGCCCACGGAATCTCAGGTGAGACCTCCGCGTCGTGAATGCGAGGCGTTAACCACTGAGCCTCGCTCAGTGGTTAACGGTACCTCCGTCAACAGGTACCTCCGTCAACATTCAAGCGCCAAGCTATTCATATTTACCACTTACCGCTGTTTGATTTTCGAGGGGAACCACGGTGTTTTCAGCATTATCAGCAAGATGGCAGAGTGAGCGCGTAGCGGCTCTCATCTCTCATGCATACTTTGGCCCGCGTAGAGATAAGGGGATGTACGGTCGATCGCGCGTCCTTATCTTGCAGTGGGGAGAATCGTACGTCTTGGCTAGCCTTTGTGTTTCGTCGGAACGACTCTGTTGTAGTTGTGGGGCGCACAAAGCTCACTGCATTTGTTGCACAGCCTCCGTTACCGAAAAGGGCGAGCTTTTCAGACCCAGCAAAGTAACAACTGAGATGCTTATTCGCATTATTCTGTACCTGTGAGTACGTTTTCTGCGGCCTTTGTGCATCAGGAAACGAGGGGCGCGTTTCGATCTGCTTGCCATACGGCGCGTGACTTGCCAGCTTGTTGCTAACGCGTTCATTTTTTTGTCTTTGCTGCAAAGCTGTGACTTTTTTGTCACGTGGTACTTGTCATGTGGTTTACTGTCTATTTTATATGTTTTCGCGCTCTGCACAAGAAACTCAGTGTTTTTTTGTCGTCGTTCAGAACTCGCGCTATAAGAATCGTCATGTCATACCAACCTGCCTAACCCGCAAAGTCCTCTTCTCAACGCGAAGTCCCAAATGTGAGCGAGACCCAAAAGGCCTCTAGAGAAGAGTCGGCTGCAGATATAGATGGCTCATACTCTTTGACAACAACAACAACAACAACAACAACAACAACAACAACGACAATAATAATAATAATATAATAATAATAATAATAATAATAATAATAATAATAATATTAATAATATAGGTTATTATTATGAATACCTATTATTTCTTCAACAAAGAAGTTAATATAGCTAGGCCTACCATAGCCCAATATCTTTTACCTCAATTGCAATAAGAACACCACCACCCCTAGGAACAACCCTATCTATGCGAAATGGTGCAAATGATTAGAGGAGTGCAAGGTTCCTTCTAATATTCTAATCAGAAAGCTATGTTTCCGTGCCAGGAATGATATCCAACAAAGTAGATTGAATTATCGCTGTCAATTAGTCAAGTTTGGGAAAAATTCTTTGAAAGTTGGCAGAGAGCAGCGATACCCGGCTTGCATTAATCTGCGCGTGGTGTGTAGTAGCAGATTGTCACTTAGTATGACGTTTTCTGCCTCCTACTGGAAGGATTTCTTCGCCCGAGGCAGCATCATACCTGTAAATTTTGTTCCCCATGTGTAGCCTGTTAAAATGCATATAAAACGCTCGTTTGGTTTCCACTGATTTTTCGCAAAGTCACGCAGTTTCTATAGCGCAAGCGGGATAGTTGAGAAAAAAACGCCTTCAATTCAAACTTTAGCTGTGTTCAGATTCTTTGCTTGCTGGCATTACCATGATCATCCATCCTTGACTTGAAATTAAAAAAAAACTTCACAATAGTGGGCTAGCTCGCACCTTCTCAAAGCTGACCTATTCGGTGTGCATGGTCGATGTCGCCAGCCTCTATGCCCAGATGCTTTCTAAAAAGTTATTTAACAATTAGTTATGATTCAGCGTATCACCCCTGTGCATCCTCGTGCAGTCCTTTGATAGTTAGGTTATTTCTTTTTATTCGGTTGTTCCTGTCGTCTACTACATCCCTAAGTTCAGAATTAGTTCTCGCTATGTTCATTTTGACATCTTTGACGCAGTTAGCAGCCACATCAATGCTACCCGATTTAGTGGCATTTTTAATGTTTTTTGGAAGCGAGAACACGATCCTTTTTGCTGTTGATTTCACTCTTCATCTCACTAAAGGAGGCTGTAGTTTCGGCATGACATTCTCTGAGCAATGATAGTACGTCATAAATCTTTGTTTCGGGTTTTCCATTGACATCACCAACGCTCGGATATAGTAAGGCAAAAGACACAGACAGCGAAAGCGACGTCGGCCTTCGAGTTAGTTGCGGAAGCAAACCGCTCGCGCTATACAACACTTCTCAAGACTACACTTTGGGCCGCGACCATAGAGAAAGCACCCTATGCGCGCGGTGTACGTAAAAAGGTTGACATCCATTGATGCACAAAATAAGCACAATAAACATTGGAAATCTACAGCCACATAAATTTGCCCAGACAGCCTAGCAAAATAGATGCACAGCCTACATAGAAGTGCAAGAAAACAAGTTTTAGCATCTGCTAGCAGCGGCCGGCAATACCAGATTGGCGCAGACAAGACTTAGTATTTGTTGGTTTTCGGTGTAGTATCTTGCGCTGTTGGTGGTACTTCTCTTCTGTTGACGAAAGACGTTGAATCAATTAGCCAGGTATTTACCTTGGTGATGCCAGATACGGTGACGGCTGCGCAGATAAGCCGTTGCTGGACTGAACACCCGGTGGCCTACCTCTGTAGCCATAGGTACGCCAAACTCGATGTGCAAGAAAGCAAGTTGTATCATCTGCCAGAAGCGGCCGAGAATCTTTGGTACAAAGGAATCAGAGATGACGCTATGGCAGCGACGAAGGAGCTCAAGGACAACAAGCCCTACTCATTGGATGGAAGGGGCAGAGGCAAAGCAGGAGGCTACGCGAGGGTTCGGAAATTACCAAGGTGATCGAGGAGCACTGCAAAGCCCTGTTTAAACAACAATTGCATTAGCTTTGCGAGAACATAGAGGGTCACCTCAGATCTGGGAAAAGCTGAGGTCTTATTAGACACACTATCAATCAGGGCAGCACCAGGTCCAGTCAGAGACGATCCCTGCCGCGAGTCATCTATTTTGTTAGCGACTCTACTCCGGAAAAATTTGTTTTCAACAAACTCATTTACAAGTATCTGCGAGTCTTGGATAGCTATGCCCAACACAGTTTCCGCACTAAGCGGAGCGTGACGTGCCGGAGTTGGCCCAGGAATTTACTGTGGTCGAGATCGGAGAGACTCTTTTTTCTCTAAATGGCAAATCCGTCCCTGGCCCTGATGGCATAACTAATAACATGCTCAAGAACATCAATGACGGCTTCAACAACTTCTTCACGGAAACAATTAATGAGGTGTGGCACCGTGGGGAAGTCACTACACAGGAGAAGACGGCCTACTCGGTACTCATCCCGAAACGCGATAATGCACCGAAATCGATCATTTAAGACTAATTTGCCTATAATCATGTGTACGTAAGGTCGAGGAGCATGCCCTGCTGAACGATCTCAAGGTGCACCTCGGGATCAATGACATGTACAACCAAAATATGATTGGTTTTACAACTGGTCTCCCGACACAGGACGCCATGAAGCTAAAAAAGTCACAGCTTTGCCACAAAGGCAAACCAATGAACGCGATAGTAACAAAGTGGGAGTTCACGCGCAGATTGAAAAGCAGATCGAAACGTGCCGCGCGTTTCTCACGCACAAATGATGCACGAAACGTACTCACAGGTACAAATGCATGCGAATAAGAGTCTCAGTTGCGAATTCGCTGGGTCTGAAAAGCGCACCGTTTTTGCAAACGGAGGTTGTGCAACGATTTAAGTGACCTTTGTGCACGCCGCAATAACAGCAGAATCGTTCCAGTGTAAGTCGAACACCTTCCAAGACGTGTCATCCTCTCCACAGATAGATAAGGATTCACAAGAGATCGGCCACTCCACTCCTCTCCGCGGGCCAAAGCCCGCAGGAGAAATGAAAGATGCCGCGAGCTCATTATGCCATCTTGCTGATAATGTTCAAAATACGATAGTTCGCCCCCCCCCCCCGTCTGAGAAGTCCGCTCACAGCAGTAAGTGGTATATATAATTAGAGGTCCCACGTTCAGTTCCGCACGCCAGAACATTTTTTTTTTTCGTTTTTTTCTTCCTTGCGTTTTCATATATATATATATATATATATATATATATATATATATATATATATATATATATATATATATATATATATTGATATATATGTATACATATATATATTTATATATATAAGGGGAGGAAGTGTATACCCAAGGGCTGTATATATATATATATATATATATATATATATATATATATATATATATATTGTAGCGACGTCTCTAACAGGCGATCAGCAAAATGGGATCAGTCTCCGAGAAAACCCTCGAGCGGCGCACCACTTCTTTTTCATCGAAATCCCGTGCTGAGGAGGCGCGCGCCGTCATGGCCTTTTCTTGTTTGATCATCAAGCCGCTGATCTCTTGGGGGGTGCACGAACTAGCGCGCGTAGTTTGAATACTGCGTTTGCCTTGCGTCATTATCCCTCCTCCAAAAACGCATCGTCCCGATGCGTAAAAGCAGTGTTGCTGACATGGTCTGAATGCGTGGTTTCCATTGGAGAAATAGGTATTCCTCATAATCGGGTGTGTATAGTTCGATGTTCATTGCCTGTCATAGTATGGCTTCATTCTGACTACATGCACAATTTCTGTGCTCCTTCGGCAACTTGATCAGCTCACTTGTCCTTCCGATGACACCTTGTAGTTCAAGGAGCTGACGCGACGAAGGACTCGGTAAGGGCCGAAATAGCGGCGCATTATCTTTTCGGAAAAGCCAGGCGTCCGCACGGGAGTTCAAATCCAAACTAGGTCGCCTGGTGCGTAGTCGACTCCTCTCCGACGAAGGTTGTAACGGTTTGCATCCACGCGTTGTTGTTGTTTTATGTGATGTCGCGCCAACTGCCGTGCTTCTTCGACTCGCTGAATGAATTCGCTGATGTCAGACTTGTGCTCTGTATTGTCGCCTACAGGCAGCATTGCATCTAATGGTGTGGTAACTACTCGACCATAGACTAGCTGGAATGGCGTCACTTTAGTAGTCTCCTGCACAGCAGTATTGTAAGCAAAAGTGGCTTACGGTAGTATCTTATCCTACGTGCGGTGCTCCAAGTCAACGTAAATGGACAACATATCGGTTAGAGTTCCGTTGAGTCGCTAGGTTAGCCCATTCGTTTGGGGGTGGTAAGCCGTTGTTTTCCTATGACTTGTGTGGGTAAGTTTCATAATGGACTGTGTCAGATTGGATGTGAATGCAGTCCCTTGATCCGTGATAACCACATTTGGGGCATCATGCCGTAGTACAATGTTAGTGACGAAAAATTCAGCTACTTCTATAGCCGTGCCCCTGGTGAGAGAGGGTGTCTCGGCATACCGGGATAAGTAGTCTGTCGCCACTACTATCCATCGGCTGCTCATTGATGACGTAGGAAATGGACCAAGTAGATCCATTCCTACTTGTTCGAACGGAGACTCAGGTGGTTCGATTGGTTGGAGGAATCCTGCAGGTTTCAATGGAGGCGTTTTGCGTCTCTGGCAATATCTACATGTCCTACATAATGCTGTACAGCATCCAGTAACTTTGGCCAGTAGTACTTGGTGCGGATGCGAGCCAATGTTCTACTCACTCCGAGGTGTCCTGTTGCTGGGTCATCGTGGCAGGCTTCTAAGATTTCGGGTCGCAAGGCCGAAGAAACGACGAGTAGGAATTTCTCCTTGCTGTGCTCGAAGTTTCTCTTGTATAAAACGTTATTTCTCATAAGGTACGAGGACAAAATCCGGACGAAAACTCGAGGAACACGCACGGGTTGCCCTTCCTGCTTGATCAGATGCTTGATCAGTTTAAGCAACTCCACGTCAGATCGCTGATATTCAGTCATGTCTGCGGTGCTGACGGCCCCGTCAGCACCGCAGCGAACATGCAAAATCCGCATGTTTGCCGACGATTGCGTGATCTACCATACAATAACTAATGCTTCCGATCAACTAACCCTACAACACGATCTGAACAACATTCAAGAATGGTGTGACAATTCGCTTCTCAAACTTAACCCCAACAAGTGTAAGGTTGTCTCATTCACTCGCCGCAAAAATCATTTTCTATTCCCATACCAAATCACTAACGCCCCTTTAGAAATAGTGCAGTGTTTCAAATATCTAGGTGTCACACTGTCCGCCCATCTAACTTGGAATGCGCATGTCACAAACGTTATCTCATCTGCAAACAAAATATTGGGATTCGTGAAACGTCATCTGCGTTGCGTACCTCAACACGTAAAACTTCTCGCATACACATCCCTCATCAGGCCAAAACTGGAATACGCCTCTGCAATATGGAATCCACCTCAAATTTGGAATCCAATATGGAATCCACCTCATATAATATGACCACCTGGTGCATGGACGGCAGTGATGGCCAAGTTGAGAAAGCCTTGCAGCACGCAACCGATATGACCGAACGTTCGTCCCGTCCCTCCGGACTCAGATGCTCCCCATCGAAATCGCAAGTACAGCTCTACAAGAAAAGACCCCGTAGCGACAGTCAGCATGACTGAAAACCTGTTTCCAAAATGAAATACTTTCACTGGTGATGCGTCTGCAGTGCCCAGAGTGTTCTAGCTCCGAATATTGGGCATGTATATCAATTCTAACGGCACCAGCAGAGCCTCACTTAGACAGATCGCTACCAAGACAGAAAGTGCTATCGGCCTTATCCGGAGGATCACCAACAGACACCATGGAATCAAGGAAAACGATCTCATCCGCACCATACATGTTTTACACTCTGCCACTTTTCGTACTTGGCGGCCGTGCATAATTGGAATGTTTCAGTCAGGAGTAAGCTTAATTCCCTCATAGGAAAGGTCTACAAGCTCGCCCTTGGCTTGCCCTACACTCTACAACAAAAGGGTGTTAAAAATGTACGTGGTTCGTCCTTTTGGGGACTAATGGGGCTGCAACAACCATTAAGCTCTTTAAGAACTAACGGCACCGGGTCTAACAGTTAGTCCCCACAGACGAGCTCAAAGTACTAATATTTAGTTCTCACAATTACACCATAGTCAGTAACCGTTAGTCCCACAATTCACCTCAAATGAATAACATTTATTCCTCATATTTGCACCTTATAGGGCAACTGTTAATCCCCACATTTACACCTTACCGGGCAACCATTATTCGTTACAGTTGCACTTCGCCGGACAAACGGTTCATCCATTCAAATACTCCAATCCGATGAACTCTGTCCCATGTTGAAACATAGCTTTTTCTATTTATTTTCCACCAGGCCTAATATTTTTACGCCTGTTTTTCTGCGCAGTGAGCAACAAATAGCGCAGAAAAGAACACGCGAAAAAGCAATTAGCCACCTACGTGTAATTGCTTTCGCAGTCACAGCAACATTGAAAGGCAAAAGTGGGACATCGAAATCTTTTAATTTTCCTACATACACATGAAGTTTCTCCATTTTTTAAGCGAATTTCTAGTGAAGTGTGCAAGTTCAGTTTCGTTGTCACATCTTGTTCACTCCTGCACATTGTTCATCCATACAGATATTGTTCACCAAGTGTATCACGCTTCAATATTTCAATTGGTTTTTCACTCACCAGAGTCCAATAAGGGCTCTACATCTCATTCTGACGAGGGTACATGTGAGGCCAAGTGAGGACCCACTCACCATGCCGCCTCCGCAGTCCGCCTGCCTCGCTGGGAACTCTTGCTCGCGTTGAACGAAATAACAGAACACGTCCACCTGTCAAGATGGGAATTCCGCATCCTACACTCTGCTTTGTGTAGGGCGCAGGCAGTTACCCTTAGACTATTGCAAGCCAGTGCGAACCCTAACCTTCCGGTTCTTAATGCCATGTACCCTGAACGGAATTCTAGTACATACTGCCCTGCGTGTGGATCAGAAGCAACAATGAAATTTGTGTAAAGCCATTGGCTTCGCTTTCAGTGAGGACATGTGGGCAGCGCTCTTACGAAGCCCCGAACTTACCAACAAAACCCCTGGCTGTCCAGAGCGCCCGTGAATGGCCCACCAAGCTCGGCTTCTTAGTTCCTATGTGGCATTGGCCGGGGGGGGGGGGGTCACGGGGTTTCTCCTGCATTTTCTCCAGACAAAAGTCGCTTTAGAAATCATAATATCACCATTCTTTAAATTTTACGAAGACCTTTATAGCAAAAAAAGTATGTGCGCAGATCTGACCAAGCCTAGTTTTGTCATACAGGAGTCACATTGGGTGAATTACACTTAGAAGAAGACCCTTAAACATCTTTCTTTGAAGTTGGTGCACGTACCACCAGCCAGGGCTGTTATCCAAGCAAGCACTAGCGCCACTTATTTAGTGCTTCTGCTGTTGACATCGTTAACAAATATTCATGTTTCGTGAGAAAAAATGTTGCTCTTACAATCGTTATGCAGCCTCAAACCACTGGTCATATAAAATATATGCGACTGTTCAAGACATGCTCAAAAAATTTTTGTGTACCAGGGCAATAAAGCGTCGGCGCCTAATTTTCTACACTCTAAGGCAAAATTACCCGAAAAAAAGTAACAGAGCCCAATAGGCGTGCACAATGAACGGATAGCCCGCTGAGGAGCAACCACAGTGGGAGCCCAATAGGCGCGCGCGATTAACGGATAGACCATTGAGGAGCAACCATAGTGAAAGGCGTGCCACGCGAAACCACTTAGTCTCCAAACATGTTCCAAAGAGTAAAACTGTCCGTGGATTGCAGGCAGCGCGAAAAGCGTCGCCAAGGTGACCAAACCTCCTTCTGCTTTTCTGCTGGCTCAGTCTTTTCCCGTATTTTGCCGGTGACGGCTCGCGTTGCGTCGCCCTCGGAGTGCTCGACGACGGCCGCCTGGATTCGACAATTTAAAAATTACGACGTGGTGCTTGTGCGTACGCTTGCATGAGCGCCTACTGCTGCTTTTGCGTTTCGCTGCACCTATGAGGTCTGGAGCAGGTGTCTACACGTCACCACGCCACGTTGTATATCTCTGGCTGCCAAATCGTCACTACCAACACAGGACAGCAACAGTTTAGAAGGCCAATATGGCAGCCGAGTAGACTACAGGCCTATCAGATATATACTTCAGTCTGACCACAGAAAACAGCGCTGGATCCTAAGGCAAGTATGTTATCATTCTTTATTCTACTCTACTTGTGGCATGTGCGATACAGATCGCACTTGCCGGCAACGGGCTTGCTTGTGTTGTATATCGCACGCAAGAAATGCATCGCGAAGGTCAGCTTCGGCGTCTGTAACTCACCTGTGCTTTGCGACTGCCTCGAAATTGGCCGCCATTGCCGTCGGCCTCCCGTACGCTCGCTCATCGAGTGCTCACCTGTCTTCTCGGCCGAGATGAGCTCCGGGCTGACGATATTGGGCTG
The DNA here is from genome assembly GCA_013436015.1 of Rhipicephalus annulatus. NCBI lineage: Eukaryota > Metazoa > Arthropoda > Arachnida > Ixodida > Ixodidae > Rhipicephalus > Rhipicephalus annulatus. The sequence continues at coordinate 341,108 of WOVY01003955.1, read as the reverse complement.
ACACCACGTCGACGTGTTGGGAGTCGCCGAAAACACGTTGCGGGTTCTCTTAAAGAGCTTGGTTGTAGTATGTGGCGCCCTGTAAGTGCACCAGCACGGGCTGGCGGGGCTTTCGCTAGTGTCGGACCTCACTGAAAATTGGTCGTCAATTCAGTTGGCTTTTCCGTCAGTCGGTCGCAAGCAGCTCGGTGCCGTTCGTTGGCCGCGGCGGCGGACTCGCGCTTGGGCGCTGCTCTCACTCTAGTTTGTGGAAAAGGGCCGCATTACCGTCGATTTGTTCGGTGCAAGCTCCAAACCAGCTCGGTGCTGTTTGTGGCGGCAGCCAAGCGTACGCTCGCTCTCCTGTTCCAAGTTCGCTGGCGGCAGACACCCCGCCTGCAGCGCCGTGGTTCGTCTCGCATTCGCTTGCTCGAGCTGAACAACGTCGCTCGCTTGAGGCTCGCCGACTTGTTAGCAGCATGGTGGCTCGCGGAGTTGTGGCTGCGGCCGCTGCTCCTAACTGTTGCGCTACGGGGATAGAAATTAGTGTCTGATGGTGTGTGACATCACGGTGAAATTATTAGCATGTCATATCTCACGTATGTTTGATTTCACCTTTCACGTATTTCTCATATGCATTTGTATTCATCCTCTGTCACGTGTGACTCACTATTTTACATACTCATTGTGCAGCTGTGGGCATACATCGTGCTGAAGACTGTGGTCCTGGCGTCTGCGATGCCTGTCATCCATCTCTTTCGTCAGAGCAGCTTCAGAAGGACAGTACGAGATATGAAGGTAAAATTAATTGTGTGGCATATTTTAACGCTTGCTTCTGTATTAAGGTGCAAGTACTTGTCATATGCGTGCATCTTCATCTTCTATGACGTCTGTCTAACTATCTTTACTATCTTATTGTACGTGCAGCTGTGGGAACACAATAGGCACAAGGCTGAGTGCGCTGGCGTCTGCAATGCCTGTCATCTATCGCTTCCGTTCGAGGACCTCTCCAAGGAGTGAACAAGATTTGACCAAGAGACTGGATTTGTACACTTCACCATGAATTCACTTGAAAGAATGGAACTTCACTTCAACGGAACGGAACTTGAACTTCATGTCTATGTAGAAAAATAAAAAAAAATTCGATGTCTCACTTTTGTCTTTTGTTGTTGCCGTGACCGAGAAAGCAGGTGTACACAGGTGGCTAACTACTTTTTCGCGTGTTCTTTTCTACGCAATTTGTTGCTCACTGCGCAGAAAAACAGGCAAAAAAGTATTAGGCCTGGCGGAAAATAAACAAAAACCAATGTTTGAATTGGGGACAAAAAGTTCATCTGATTAGAGTATTTGAGTAGATCAACCGCTCGTTCGGCAAGGTGCAACTGTGAGGACTAACGGTTGCGCGGTAAGGTGTAAATGTCGGCATTGCCAGTTGCCCTATAAGGTGCGAATGTGAGGAATAAATGTTAGTGCTTTGAGGTGAATCGTGGAACTAACAGTTACTCACTAAGGTGTAAATGTGAGGACTAATTGTTAGCCCTTTGAGCACGTCTGTGGGCACTAACTGTTAGAGCTGGTGCCGTTAGTCCATTAAGGGATCAATAGTGCTGGCAGCCTAATAAGTCCCCAATAGGGCGAACCACACACCCTTTTAAAACCCTTTTGCCTTAGAGTGTATAATGCATCAACACGACGAGAGCCCAGAAAAGCAAAAAACACAAAATGTGCACGGCACAAGCGGTGTCTAACAAATAAAGTTTCAATGAAAAAACCACGTCATATATACGCAAACATTGAGAGAAACAATATATGACACTCCCCACCAAGCACGAATAAATTAGGCTGTAGATGCAAAATCTCAGCGTCTGTGGGTGCAAATTAGGGCTGCCTCGCGGACTTGTCTTTTGCTTTTTCGATTTCATACAATTTCACGCGTGCGCTGGTATCAAATCCTAATCACCACAGATGTTTTTTTAAAATCAGCTGCGTAGCCGCACTGCCGGCCATACAAGACAAGATACATGGAAGGTGTACCTTTCAGAGAGCTAGCCTACTGCCCTAACTGGACGTTAAAGCAGCACCCCACCTGTCCGATATACGTTCCCTTGGGAAGAGTATGTTCCAACTATCCTAATTCGCTACTTTACTTCTGTACATATCCTATAGATGCATTTTTTAATGAATGCATGCTTTCTCACTTTTGCTGTTACAATTCACTTTTAGTGTCTTTATGTCCATCTGCATGAAACAGAATGTTTGTCCTCACTAGGTTTGACTAAATAAAAAAAGTAAGTACAATGTTTTTTTCGTAACACGTCGCTGAGTATCAACTGCACCACAGTCAATTTCGCTCTGTATGAACATCGATTCCCTAGGGACGTGCGATATCCCGAATTTTCCCTATTATGCATGCTATATTGTGCATGCCCTTGGCGTGTAATGCTCGTTCAAAACGATTCTTATATTTTTGCTTTTTTGTTCTCTTTGCACGCGACTTTATCTTCTTATGTATTTATTGTCCTAGAAATCCGCTAAATAACTGCCATTGCAGTATTTCAGTTGTTCATCTCACTTTAAGCCCATCCTTACTTAGCTTGTGTCTCCTTATCCTGCAGACGTGGGCTTATGACTGAGCCACAGAATGGTTCTGGATTCTGCGATTGTGACAACGCCATCTAAGCTCTAGAAGCTTGAGCACAAGAACTGCTCCCACGGTTAATATAACAGAAAGCCAGTGATTTCTGAGGAGCTACCGCGATTTAAAATGCAGACCGTGCATTTGATGTGCAGTGACTGCACCATCTACCAAGCCCGCTTACATTAAAAATGCCGAACTTGACGTTTGGTTATAGGATTTTGGGTAAATAAATATATATGCTTAGTTCATCAATCCTTTCTTTCACAACAGATACTTTATCAAATTGCTAGGCTGAGTTTTTGAACAAATAATACTAATAACCAAGGTTCCTGAGTGGAAGAGAAATGCTCAGAATGTCTGACTAGTGACAGACAAGAAAAATAAAGACACGCTCTTTGCGTGTATTGTTTCGTACCTATTTGTAGTTACACATTTTCTTTTACTTATTTCCACGCACTGTATAGAATGACGGTGCGCTACCACAGGTACGTAAGACAACCTCTAGGCGTAGTCTCACATTCTTCCGTGTTGCTCAAAAGCAGGTTCCAGCTCTGTAGAAGCCAGAACTTGCAGAATGCACATCTTAGTTATTTCAGACAACATTTGCGAGAACCTTTATAGAAATATTTGCTGTTATTTGGTCGTGAATTCTAATCTCAGTCCACTGTCCTATACTCTATAGTGAAGCGTCTCAAAGTTTTGATGCAACTCAAGCAGCGCCATCGACATTATTGATACAACATGAAACGTGAAAATGCTCACAAAAGATAAAAAAGAAACACAAAAAGCAATGTATCATACTCAATCATACAAGCATAAAAATTCAAAGATTTCTCAAGCCACAAAATACTTGAAAGTGCGAAACTGCACGTTTACCAAGGCTACTTTGCTTTCTTCTACGTTGATTGTAGGCCTTAGCTAGGTTGCTTCTAAAATGTTTCTTAACGGTTCAGCTAGGTGATGCTAGGTTGTTCATTCTCATCACATAGAAGGTAGACCACACACAGTCAGCCTAACAATGCAATCGTCTGATCTCCATAGGCAGAAGGTTTACCAAGCGAACAGGGAGCGTGGGAACACATAACAGAGAAGAGCCACACAGCACGAGCGCTAACTTGTAACTGCTTTATTTCTCACGCTTGAAAGATCCATACATACAAAGGTGCGCATGTCAACAAGATTATGACGACAGTAAGGACAGTATTCGAAGCGTTTATGCGGCACACCTGTCTATGAATGATCTTCATCAGGGGTTCTCAAAGACAATTCCACGTGCTCTAAGGGTTACGCAGACGCCGCGTCTAAGTTCCCCAAACTAATGATAAATTTTTTCAGGGTCCGCACTTGCCCATTCAACTCACTTAGATGGCGATCTCGAGGTGTGATTGATCTTGGGAACGTCAAATATTCACGCCCGAGCGTCAATAAGCACGTCTCAGAGCATAAGAGAAACGCACGAGCTGCACAATAAAACCCACCGGTATAGTTTGTAGCCCACCAGGCTTCAAAAATGGGACATGCGCTGACTTACTTATAGGAGACTGGTATCACCAGGAGGCGCATTTCGACTATTTGAAGATATGTTCCGCTAGCATGCGCAAAAAGTTGGAAGGTTGACTAAGTGTGCCTGAGCGTCCTCGGAATAATTTATCAGTGCAAGAAAAGTGAGTTAAGCCGCATGTTGGTGAATGAACTTTATATCTACCCTTGCCTTTGAATTAGTAAAAGTAAATTTATTAAATAAAAGTGGTCCTCGGACCACTTTTATTTTTAGTCTTCATTAATGACCTTCCTAGTGGTATTTCGTCCACGATTTGCCTGTTTGCGGACGATTGCGTTCTTTATCGTCGCATAACTTCTACCACTGATCAGCAACTTCTGCAAAGAGACCTTGATGTAATAGAAGCCTGGTGCGCCCACTGGCTGATGAAGCTCAATGTATCAAAATGCAAGAGCATGCAAGTGTCACGAAAGCATTTCACCATAGATTATTCATACACATTAAACTCCACGGCTCTTTCATGCGTAAATTCGTACCGTTATTTAGGTGTCCTTATCACTGACAAGCTCAATTGGTCCGAACACATCACGAAATTAGTTGCAGATACATCGAAAACTCTTGGCTTCATTAAACGCTCCCTTTCTTTGTCTCCGAGTAACATCCGAAAACTTGCCTATGAGGTATACGTCAGACCTAAACTTGAGTATGCCTGCGCTATATGGAGTCCACACCAAAACTACTTAATTGAATTATTAGAAAGCGTCCAGAATAGGGCCGCTCACTTCAACAGTTCTGAGTATAGTAGTTGGGTCAGCATTAGTGACATCAAATCATTCATCAGTCTCGACTCCTTAGCCCAACGAAGAAAGACACTGCGTCTGGCACTGTTTCACAACCTGTATTACAATCGTCCTGACCTTCGAACCTCCACTTTAATAGCACCTGTGTGAACATCATGTCGACTTTTCAATTCCATGAGTGTGCAGCGTATAACTGGCTCTACAACCGCATTCAACAAGTTTTTCTTGCCTTTGGCCTTAGAGGAATGGAACTCGCTTCCCGAATCAATAGTACATCAACGTGATAATTCGAAATTGAGGCAGTTAGTATCAGCCCATTTAGCAAAATGAATTTGACCGAAAACAGACACCTGTACTCCACCGACTCACACAAGAAAGTGAAAGCTTACTTTTAAGCTGCTGCTTCTTCCAAGTGTATATGAAGCATTTTGTACTGTACCTTTTTTATTCTTTATTCTTTTGTAAATATTGTACCGCTAAAGTTATATAATACCACTGTCCTCGACTCCATAACAATGTTTAACGAAACCACTCCTTATTGTAGATTCTGCTTACAAAATCACTCCATCTATCATTTTGTAAACACGTACTATGATGTTTGTTTGTTTATTTGTTTCTTATTAGTTTCCTTTTTTTCTTTGTTTTGTGCATGTCAAACCGCAATGCAAATACTTTGCAAACGCATGCGAAAACGCGTAGCATGTGTCATTTTTGTTTTTATTTTCAGTGTCTTAGCAGTGCACAGAGCTAACATGCCTTTTTTCTTTGTAAATGTGACCTTGTGCGCATATTTCGATGCTCCCCCCCTTATGCCCAACCCAGGGCCCTTAAGGGATAATAAATGATGATGATGATGATAAAAAGAAAAAAAACGCTCGCTCGGGGAAGAGGGGGGGGGGGGTCAAGGGGTTTTTCTTCGCACTAAATGTATGTCACCAGGGTTCAATCACATCAACATGCTTCAGAACCCCTGATCTATATAGTCAAACTCACAGCCATGTAGAGGTAATTGATTGATATGTGGGGCTTAACGTCCCTAAAACACCATGTGATTATGAGAGACGCCGTAGCGGAAGGCTCCGGAAATTTAGATCACCTGGGGTCCTTTAACGTGCACCTAAATCTGAGCACACCGGCCTACAACATTTCCGCCACCATTGGAAACGCAGCCGTCGCAGCCACAATTCGATCCCGCGACCTGTGGGTCAGCAGCCGAGTACCTTAGCCACTAGACCACCGCGGCGGGGTCATGTGGAGGTAATGAAGGATAGCTGATACACTGACCTGCATTCCTGGAAATCGGATACGCTTCAGAAAGCAGCCCACACTTCATCTCCTTCCGCAGGCACAAACTTGCGCTAAAACTAACTGTTCACGCGTTATACCTACGGGCCTGTCGTCGCTGGCGTTCACCTTCGTGTTTTACGCAACGACATTCCAGGACTTTTAGTATCAACGGAGAAATGCCACCATTCTACGAAGGATCAGTGGAACTGAAATGGTGATTCGTTACGTTGCCGCAGTAATGGCTGAAGAAATGGCGTTAGTTCCGTGACCGTTCCACATTTAACAAACGCATGCCCTGCAGCCCATCATGCAGAACATCAGGGCGGCCGACTGCGTGAGGCGAAGTATTCCGCCGCTGACTTGCCACTTAGACGTGATGCATACTGATTTTCACTTTAAAGTGCTTGCCGGGGGCGCAGAAAACTGCGTAATAAAAAGACACACCAGATGCAGAGGAACGTTTTTTACAGCAGAACTGTTGTGCTGAAGGTTTGACATGTGTCGTAGAAAGAAAGTTATGATCATTTAAAAATTGACACGCACTCTCTGCGTCTTCGTAATCGTATGTTTCGCTCCCAGAACACTTACGTTGATCTGTTTGACTATAAAGAGAATAACTCTAATAAGTTAGAGAAGTAGTCCAGAAAAAGACGCAGAAAGCAACAGAGACAAAAAAAGCAACATAAAGAGAGACATTCTAGGCAGAAAATGTCCACTTGGTCAGAAATACCCACCCCGAGCACGTAACTTCATTTTGTAGTTCTTCCAGACCTCGCCACACCCTTAGCTGAAAACTCAGCTGCACTGACAGGATATTCTTTCAACGCTACTTTCTATTTCCGTCACATTAGCTTCACTTATTTATATATACTTGCCCTTCCACATCTTTAATGGCGCTGGACAAGGCCCCGACGATGGGAAGCATAAAATAGTACTCCGTTAAGCAAGATAATCTTTTTTGGCATACTTAACTTCAGAAACTTCGGCCTGTCCTCTCTCTGTTGGTCCTCATTTCCAACAATTCAGCCATCTGGTGAAAGTTTAATGTCTTGCTTATTATCCACCCATTTTTATATGTTTATTGCATTCATACTTCTGAATACTGTCAATCTAGAAGCAGCTATTACCATACTTCAGGCGCAACATTGATATGTAGCAGTACCTAGTGTAGTTTTTTATTTAGGAAACGCTTTCGCACGCATTTATATAGGTGGCAGTGTTTATAACACTGCGCTGACATTGTGGGTCTTTCCTACGCTTCACTAAAATGACCATAAGGTGCTTCCCTCCAACTCATTCAATAGAAAGAGGAAGTGGTGGCGGGAACGAAGGAAATGAAAATTCGCCGACTATCTGCTTGATGCGTGGCAGAACGTTGAAAGACGATGCCTACTATGTGGAGGCAACGCTGAAAAATGGTGCCATCTGAAAGTTAAGTGAAGAAACTTTTTTTTAACACGGAGCCGCTGGTACGTGGCAACGCTGGGTCGTTTTAGCGAAGCATAAGAAACACCCGCTTTTTCATGTATGGCGTCGCATTGTCATTGCAGCGTAATAAACAGTGTTGCCTTTAAAATATGTGTGAACGCAATTTCTAGATAAATAAACACACTAGCAACTGCTTACGTATCAGTGTTGTGCCTCCTATTTGCGTAATAGTTGCTTTTTGAGTGACAATGTTTTGATGTATTGATTTATTTATTTTATTTTATAACAAACTGCAGACGAGAATTCGGTCCTTTCAGGAAGGGCACTCATAGTACACTCAAAAACGAAATACAATACCAAAATATCAATACAGTGAGTACAAGGAATGTGTAAATTTTCACACTCCATTTAGTTAAGGCACTCAAACTACGTACGACAAAAAAGGAAAAAATGAAGCACTGTAATTACAACAGAATTAAGTAAAATGAAGTAAAACTGACAAAATGGAAACACGACACCTCCTTTTCTCCTTTTCGGCATCAAATTTTTTCTCGTAGGCAATTTTAACCTGCCTAGTATTAACTGGGAACCTCTTCAGGCAGACCTAAAGGACAGAAATGATAACGTTATCTTAGACCTTATACTAGAACCCAATATAACTCAAACAGTTAATGAACGTATCCGTGTACAAGGTTTCTCTAACAATATTCTTGACCCGCTATTTGTGAATCGTGACTTTTCGGTTGATGAAAGTCTGTTCAATCGCAAGCTTTTAAATGTTTCCTTACCCGTACCTACGCCTGTTCTATCTAAACGTGCAAAGAAACATTGCTTCAAAAGCTTTGCGTTCGTACATGATTATGCTTGCATCATCGGCTTTAGCAGTCACCAAATCCAGATAGGTGCTTTTAAACGTACAGAGAAACATTGCTTCAAAAACTTCGCTAAATCTTATGATGCAAGCATAATAATGTATGAACGCAGTCACCAGATTAAGGGAAGTTCCTTTTGAGCAAGGCGTTAAACTTTCACCGGGTGGCTGAATTGTTGGACAGGAGGACCAACACACAGATGAACAGGTCAAAATTTCTGATGTATGCCAAGAAAGATTATCCAATGTGTTGTTCCGTCTGCAGCACAGCACATGCAATGTCCCTATTATAACAACACCCTCTAAAAATTCTTTAGGCTTCTTCACATCTTCTTTCAACCACAGGCTACGTCATGGAGAGTGTCCAGCGGAAGAACTGGTAAAGCGTCTGGCTACACTGGTTCCACGTCTGCTCTCGGCGCACCTGCCCGTGCAAGTCAGTGCGTGTTCGTCAAGCTGCTGTGTAGTTTGTGTTCTTTGTGGCATGTGTTCGCGTTCAATTTAGTGTTCTTTGTGCTCGCGTGAGCGTTCTTTTTCAGCGTACACTTGTTAATACCCAATGTGATGTTTCTCAGAAATTGCAAGGATTGTGACGACTGCAAATTCGTAAAACATGAGCCAGTGTTGTGTTCCTGGGTGCCGCGAAATCTATGACAATGAGCGAAAAGTGCACGTGTATTCATTGCGGAGTGATGACGCGCCGAAACAAGCGGGGCTTCGAGCTATCCCACGGAAGGATTTCACGCAAACTGTGCGTAGGAAGGTAAGGAGTTCAAACCTTGCTTTATCGGGTGCGTAAATCGCAGTTCTTAGCTGCAACAGCTGTAATTATGAAAAGAAAATACCCGTTTTGTACGAACTGAGAATACGTTTCCACAAGGACGAAGAAGCATGCATTTCTCGTGAATATTCACTGATCAGTGGGGTGGCTTTGTAAATTAACACTGCAAAGAAGGATATCCCTCTCACAGTTTAGTTAAAATTCGTTATATTTTGCTCTTACTGCCATAAACTACGCCTGGATTGGTCTCTGTGTTTGGTTTTCTGGATTTTGATGCGTGCAACCATCCTCCGAAGAAGCGTACTATGTAGCAAAATATGGCGACAATAAAATGGCATTCTCAAGATGCGATGGAAGAAAAGAAACAAAAGCAGTAGAGAGGTGTATATTCCTTTTATTGCAGGTGTTGAAACCCGCTTTTAAAGTTAGTTTTATTTTTGCTTTTTTTGCTTTCTTCATTTTTAATTACATGAATAATCGTAGGCACGGTACTTGCCCGGTCCGCGGACAGTTAAATTTATATTATCACGTACAAAAACTAATGGTGTTTACAATTTAACGCGTATCACTGTGCCGTTTTTTTTGCTGAATGACTTCGTGCTTATACCGTAATAAAATAATTACAAAGGGACATCTGTTCGCTGCTTATATCTACGTGTACTGTGTTTCATGTGTAGCGCGTTTATAACAGCCTCTTTATTTTTCTTGCGTTCGCAGGTTTGTGAGCTTCACGTCCGAGCGAAGAATTTCATAACGACGCCGTCACACAAAGATGAACGAACAGGAAGGATAATAGAAGTGTAGAAGGAGAGAAACGCAAGCTGTAGCACATTGTTGTATCTTCTATTTTTCCGAAATGTCCGCAGTGCTTGTCTTTGAAGCCAACACGTCGTGAATCGCCAGCGAGTAAGATCGCAAGAAGGGAGAGCGTTGCTTTGCAAAAAAAAAAGCTGAAAACATGTCGCTCAAGTCAACAAAACTTGAGCAAAAAATAAACAAGGTGTCGTCATATACGGACTTTTAGATGAAACTGTAAAATGTGCAATAATAATTTTTGGACACTACCCTTCAGTAACGAGAGCGTAATGTTTCTTGTCATCGAAAACATCTGTTCTCCTTACGTTAAAGGCATATAATTGTTCTGCCAGACCTCTCACTTTCTGTTGATTTGAACGGAGTGCAACTCCGATTGCTTCCTTGTGGTAGCGTTGTTCCAATTGATGTGCTTGGGGTAGCGCTGGGACATGATTATGGTAACGAAAATAGCTAGTTGAGCAGAAATTGTCATAGAGAGAATCTGCAAAAGGCTTTCTCTTATGCAGTGACGAACGCGGTATTGTCGCTTTGCTGGCATTTCCTTTGCTGGATCCCAAGCCGACGTTTACACATCGGAAAGTGGCCACACCCCTCAAACTATCTTGCACTTGGTAGTTCACACAGCACCCAAAACTGTCCTGAACAACGCCTGCAGACTGAAAACTTACCGCATTTTGACAATGTGTAGAAGAAAGCCGGAGCACGGAAATCAGCAACTCTGAAGAAAAAGTCACGTTTTAAGGGAATAAAGCTTACCTTCTGCCTTATGTTTCCTTCTTAAGAAAGTGAAACTACCTTCAGGGTGCTTCACTTGTGCCCGATAAATCTTCTCAAATACATGACATAGTATTTTGCAGCAATCATAGACTATTGCAACACCAGTAAAAGCGAGAGCGACACTCCGGATTATCGGAACACATCGCCCGCACGGACCCACAGGGTGACGTCACGCAGCCATCGCAAATGCCTTATAAATCAAGTTGGTGTTGATTATACGCCCACCGTCATGAAATAGAGAAGCACTCACTATGGCACTGTCATTCGTTTGCCGTTCTGCTGATCAGCGAGGTACCCGTTATGTGAGGCATTGTGTCCACTTTCTTTGGGCTGTGGTGACTGATACCGATGAGAAATAAGCGTGGTCCAAATCACCCATCTCTTCAGGAACACAGGGGACAACCAACCAACCAGCTTTAGGCAAGAAATTGAAATACTATTTTTCTCCTATAGATGAAAACGAAAGTGAACGCAAATGGTTTGTGGAAGGCATTTCTTGTATAAATGAAGCCGTAAGGTTACTCGACAACATTGGGGCCAGACAAGAAGTGCGAGTGCCTTCAAACCAGTCCTCTCCAGTAATCGAGGCCAATGGGTTGGTAGCTGTAACTAGTACCTCAACTATTGCAGAAATACATTCCACATATATACGAGTACACAACGTACCAATTGCCATGACGATACCACCACCTACAAAAGATGCGCGATCTTTCGTTGACGGAAGCTAGTTTGCCAATCCAGTCACATCCAGCGATGGTAATGTGTGTTTTCAATCATTATCCGCGGAAAGGCATCCACAGCGCAGACAAATTGAATGTCTGCTTGAATTACTTCACAGTGCTCAAGGAACCCTTCAATTCGTTTTGAAGGCTGAAGACAGCACATAGAAAGAAAACTTGTTTACCGGCTGGGTAGCAGAAAATCAGATATGGAACGGAACACTTCCATGAGAAGTTGCTCGGTTGGCGACATTTGTAGCAAATGACATTACTTAGGTCTTTACTGGACTGATAAGCAGGTGCGCTGATTCGGGAACTGATGTCGACATAATGAGTGTCTTGCTTGTGTAAGGGTCACAATAGAATTCGCCGTGGCACAGAGGAAGCAGACTTGCTTGTAAAGAAGCAGTCATTCATAGAACCAGTCTGGTCCACAGCCAAGAAAAACGGACGGATGCTTATATGCTCAGTCCAGTTGGGTGACGATGACGACAAACGCGCTCATTGTTTGTAGTCGCTGTACAATGATAGTTGTAAACACCTCTGCGTCAAGCACTCCCTGTAGGAGATTTCCAATGCGCAGGGGGTCTGTCAGCTGGATGGGAAATCTGAAATAGCAGGCAGTTTGGCGACAAAGTAGCCAACGAGCCTCTCACGCAGACTTGAAAGTTGTCTACGTGTCTAAGTAGTTTTCTGGCACACTACCAATCTGCAGCTGGGCGACGAAGCTACAAAACGCTACGGCGACGAAAGTAGTAATGTTCATGAAGCCAATGCTTGGGTGCTCTCGAGTAACTCAAATAACTAATAAGCTACGATTGTCCCGTCACCACTAAATGTGCAGAGATGCCAATAGTCTAGGTAAAGTGCTACCTTAACTGGAGCAGTCAGCCGTTGTCGAGTCACGAATACTACAAGGTGGATGGTTGTGGGCGGTGTCATGAAGCAAGCGTTTAATAATTTGCTTCTTCGAGCCAGTCGTCTCCAGGTTAGGGTGCGAATGTTCTTGACGTATAAAGTCAGCTGGTAATCCGTGGAAGTCTTCCACAATGTCTCCATTTTCGTTTATAAGTGTCATTGCCGTCGATTAACAGGTGGACGCACTCGAAAAGTGCTTAGGGCAGGTGCCAAGCACCAACTCACATGTTGAAGCACTGGTTTCTTCGGCATAGTTTGTCATCGACTGCAGCAACTGTCAGAGATATGCGACGTAGACAACGTGGTGATATAAGAAAACCGACTTTATTAAGCACTAAGATACGGCGTCAGTACAATCATGGTACACGTACATGCCTAGCACTAATACGAAACGGCATCCTGAATAGATTCACATGCGGCACAAGGCTGCAAAATTACGTGCAGTTTCACAGTTCACGCTGTGGCGGACGAAAATGAAAAATACGGGCATTGCAAACCACACATCCATGAATATTGAACATGCTCTCACCTGGGAAAAGTAATGCTGACGAAGAAAACAAGCTTGCCCGGAGGCGAGAGTTCGGTAAACAGAACCACCCCGCCGCGGTGGTCTAGTGGCTGAGGTACTCGGCTGCTGACCCGCAGGTCACGGGATCAAATCCTGGTTGTGGCCGCTGCATTTCCGATGGCTTTAGAGATGTTTTAGGCCCGTGTGCTCGGATTTGGGTGCACACTAAAGAACCCCAGGTGGTCGAAATTTCTGGAGCCTTCCACTACGGCGTCTCTCATAATCATATGGTGGTTTTGGGACATTAAACCGCACACAACAATCAAATAGGCAAACAGAACCAAAGTTTCCACGCCTACAAAAAGATGAGAGCGAAACATGTGGTGACTCAGTCTACGCAAAGAGCAAGTTCCTTTACAGAGCTTAAGAAGCAGCAATTAATCACTCTGCGGCTCCCGCTCATAAACGTCAGGTGTTTTGCGTACGGCAGCGGGTAGTACAGAAGCATAGATGAAATATTGAGCATCCAGATAGACTCAGAAAACAGTGTTATGTTTTTGCAGTAGTTCATAACAGGCAGCGCAGCCATCTAAGTTCACATGAAGCGAAAGTCGATAAGCAAGCTCGTACAAGTCCGGCCTGTTCTAGAACCAAAACAGCCAGGCATGGTTCAAGTACTTAGAAGACTCAATATCATTAACCAGACTACGCTCATTGTAAAAAAAAATCATTCCATCTCACGTACGTGGAAATTGACGCAATGCGAAGCTTCCGGAGGGAACATGACCATGTTGCAGGATTTTTATTGAGCGACACGTCAAGACATGACACTAAATATATGTGCAAGTGTTGCATGAACAGGCCTATGTTGAAGAGTTGACGATGTTTATATAAGCAGTTGTTTATTTTGCGCAACATTGCCAACTAGAACATGCGTATTAGCAACGCCAGAAGCTGATCTGAAGCGCTGATGCTCGCCGTGATGCTGGCCCTGGACACAGCTACATTACTCAACTTCAGTGCATAGCATTTAACCAGAATTGACGTTAACCTGACATGACGGCTGTATCAAAGGAGTACACATGTAATGTTTATAAAGTAGGGTAGGCAGCACTGCAACCACAATTTATGTTTCACGAAGATTAGGGTCTATTGGAAAAGTAGTTTTGAGAACTTATGTCGCGTATTTGCCCTTTTGTGTTCCCAATGGACCACCAGGGGACCCGGGTTGGTTGAGCGGCTCCACAACAGCTCAGCCTTCGGACCTCAAAATCTCCGTTAAAACTGTGAGTAACAATCTAAATTTCCTCGCATGGTTTTATGAGGTTTTGGGGCACTTTGAGGAGCACGGTTTAGCCACCCAAATCAGTTACAACTTGAGAAATTAACGACTCACACTTCGCTTAGGCCTAACAACAGCAGCCACTGGCTCCACTTCGATCAAATCACGAATTCCGCAAGAAAAAGCTACTACGCACCTGGAAAACCACCCTCGATTCTTCTTGGGACATTCCGGAGCCTCGCCGCTACCATCTTATCTTGAATCTGCGGGAAAAAACGGTTTTTTCTTCACCGAAAATCAACTGTGGGTAACACGTGTATCCGCCCTATGGGGGCTGCCATGTTGCCAGGGGACTTTAGCGCCTGCCCCCTCGAGCTCAAAGATTGAATGAAAAGGCAAAAGATCACAAAAAATATTGGTAACATTATTAAATCACGCAGAAGGAAGATTTCGGGCTCTGAGCTCAATCTTACCAGTTTCTGACCGGCGAAAACAAACCCACAAGCAATTTTTTCCACCTTATGACCATATGGGGGCCGCCATCTTGTGTGGGACCAAGCCACTTTGAGCACAACGAGTCATATCTCGGCTTTAACACCCCAAGACGACAAATCAGGTCTCAATTGAGTCGTTAAAATCCGGAGATAGCCATGGAAAAACCGCGAGCGCCCAATTCAACTGAGAGCGTCAAAAGAGACTTATTCAGAAGACACACTCAGTGTTGCCGGACTGCTGTCACTGCTTGAGCTGGGTTTGGCGAAACAGCTTCCACAGCGAATTAAGCTCACCGGAACTGCTCCTCCACCTTTTTGCCAATAAGCACAGATTCAAACTGCGGGAGCGGGAGCGGCCGCGCCAGCAGCACGGGTAAGTGAGCTCTGCACATATCTACCTGCACATATCTACCTATAACTTTCGCAATTTTGGTTCTAGGAGGGTCAGAGTGGTCTCAATTTGTTTGTGAAGATACAAGGAGTTCAACCGCTACAAATACTGGTATTAAAAACAAAAATTTTAAATTTTACATTTTAGGAGCGGAAAACAGTGTGAATCTGTGAAAACAAGAACAGTTGGACCACGTGTTTTTTTACGATCGCTTGTAGCTTCGTTAGTATTCTACCGCGAAACTTCTTACTTATAAAGTTGAAAGTCCTTAGGGTAGACCTCACGCTACTGAAGTTTGATCAGGTGAGTTAATGGTTCCAGAGTTATTACGCAATCAAAATTAGGCCTAATCACTAAAAAGAATAAATTGGTAATATCACCTCGCAAACGCATTTAAATTTTGTCTGCTTAATATAATAATAAACCGCACCCCATAGGCTACCGGGAGACTCAATTCTGTACACTCTAGGCGCTTAATAAGGTGGTAACCAGCAAAAAGCTCATTTCTTAAAACAAATTTTCAAAAGGAGCTACAAACGCCACCGAAAAATAGCTAATATCTTCTTTTAGAACACAACAGTCTGGTTTTTTTTCGTGAAAGAATAATTTTGATAGCTTAAGGTAACCGGAAGATACAGGGTTAGAAAGAATATAACGAGAACCGCTAATAAACGTGTGGCGCCCGAGCCACACGAGATCGTGTGGCCTGGGGTGCGGCCTCACCAGTAACCACCGCCGGGAACGCACTCCCTCACCAGAGAAGGATTGGCCACCCTGGTGCAGTATCTGGCCACTACCTCCCACATGCATACGTCAAATCACTCACGGCCCTCAGTCCCCAGCAGCTGCGAAGCAACTGACTACGGCGGCGGTCAGATCTGCAACGCAGCAGAGGGTGCTAAGTATCTCTGGACTACAGGCCACCATTGGGACATGAACTTGGCAACGTTTAACGCTAGAACCTTATCTAGTGAGGGAAGTCTAGCTGTACTATTCGAGGAGCTAGAGGTTGTTAATTGGGATATAATAGGGCTCAGTGAGGTTAGGCGGACAGATGAGGCCTATACGGTGCTGCAGAAGGGGCACGTCCTTTGATATCGAGGCTTGGTAGACAGAAGAGAACTGGGAGTGCGGTTTCTAATTCACAGAAACATAGCTGGCAACATAGAGAAATATTAAAGCTATAATGAAAGGGTGGTAGGTATTGTAATTAAACTGAATAAAAGATACAAGACGAAGGTAGTACAGGCTTACGCGCCTACATCCAGCCATGATGACGCTTCAGTTTAAAGCTTCTATGAAGACCTGGAATCGGCAAAGAGTAAGGGAAAAAAATTCCGCCATATCCACGAAGTGAATTATGATGAGTGGGCGAAGCTCCGGAGGTAAACCTGGTAAACCATGAATCCTCTGTACATTTTGCCTACTCGATTTGATTACATCGCTCCCCCTAGCGTACGTCGCCGCACTAAATCAAACGATTGCCTTCAACCAATGACACGCGCCATATGTGACACCATTCCTATTTTATAAGATCTCGCGTCTTTCATCAACTACAAGTACCGCTTTCTAGTTTATAACATCTTGCATCTTTTCATCGTCAGCTACAAGTACCACCACCTAGTAAACACTACAACAACTAAACGAGAGGTGGCTACATACAGGAGATGGTACCGCCATCTAGTGAACACTGCAAGAACTAAACTAGAGGTGGTTACATACAGGGGACGGTACCGCCATCTAGTGAACACTGCAAGAACTAAACTAGAGGTGGCTACATACAGGCTACAGGGGACGCACAGCCCACGCCCTAAGGAGCTTCGCCCCTATAATAATAATAGGCTATTGCCCCTATAACAATATATAATCGGGCTGAGTGAGGTTAGGGGGACAGATGAGGCCTATACTGTGCTACAAAATGGGCACGTCATTTGCTATCGGAGCTTGGCAGACAGAAGAGAACTGGGAGTAGGGTTCCTGATTCACAGAAACATAGCTGGCAACATAGAGGATTACTATAGCATTAATGAAAGGGTGGTAGGCATTGTAATTAAACTGAATAAAAGATACAAAATGAAGGTAGTACAGGCTTACGCGCCTACATCCAGCCATGATGACGCTTCAGTTGAAAGCTTCTATGAAGGCGTGGAATCGGCAATGAGTAAGGTGAAAACACAGTATATTATAGTGATGGGCGACTTTAATGCAAAGGTAGGGAAGAAGCAGGCTGGAGACCAGGCAGTAGGAGATTATGGCATCGGCACTAGAAACGCCAGAGGAGAGCTACTAGTAGAATTCGTAGAACGCAATAATTAGCGGATTTTGAATACCTTCTACCGAAAACGAGAAAACCGCAAGTGGGCATGGAGGAGCCCTAGTGGCGAAAATAAGAACGAAATAGACTTTATAATGACTGCACACCCAGGAATCGTGCAGGAAGTGGAAGTGGTTGGCAAGGTACGATGAAGTGACCATAGAATGGTACAGTCTCAAATTCGCCTAGACTTGAAGAAGGAACGACAGAAACTGATACGCAAGAAGCCAATCAATGAGCTAGCACTGAGAGGAAAAGTACAGGAATTCAGAGTGTCGCTGCAGAACAGGTATTCGGCTCTTAGTGAGGAAACCAACCTTAGCGTAGATACAATGAATGATAATCTGATGATTATCATTACGGAGTGTGCAGTGGAAGTTGGAGGCAGGGTAGTTAGACAGGACACTGGCAAGCTTTCCAAGGAAACGAAGAACCTAATTAAGAAGCGTCAAATCATGAGAGTGTCAAGTACAACAGACAAAATAGAACTGGCAAAGCTTTCGAAGTTGTATAATAGACGTAAAGTATGCGATGTAAGAAGGTATAACATGGAGAGAACTGAACACGCTCTGAAAAACGGAGGAAGCTTCAAAGCAGTGAAGAGGAAACTTGGGATAGGCAAAAGTCGGATGTACGCACTAAGGGACAAAGAAGGCAAAATAACTACCAGTATGGATAGGATAGGTAAAATAGCGGAGTTTTACAGAGATCTGTACAGTAGTTGAGACAACCACGAGCTTAATAATATAAGAACTAGCAGTAACCCAGATGACAGCCCACCAGTATTGATAGAAGAAGTCAGAAAGGCTTTGGAGAGCATGCAAAGAGGCAAAGCTGCTGGTGAGGATAAGGTAACATCAGATCTGCTGAATGATGGAGGACAGATTGTGTTAGAAAAACTAGCCACCCTGTTTCCGAGGTGTCTCCTGACGGGAAGGGTACCAGAGTCTTGGAAGAACGCTAACATCATCTTAATACATAAGAAAGGAGATGACAAGGACTTGAAGAATTACAGGCCGATCAGCTTCTCTCTGTAGTATACAAGCTATTTACAAAGGTAATTGCTAGCAGAGTAAAGAAAACATTAGAATTCAATCAACCAAAGGAACAAGCAGGAGTTCGAAGAGGCTACTCAACAATTGACCACATTCATACTATCAATCACGTAATAGAGAAATGCTCAGAGTATAACCAACCACTATACATAGCCTTCATAGATTACGAGAAGGCGTTTGATTCAGTAGAAATATCAGCCGTCATGCAGACACTGCGGAATCAGGACGTAGACGAAGAATATATAAACATTCTGAAGAAATCTACAGGGGATCAACTGCTACCATAGTGCTTCATGAAGAAAGCAACAGAATGCCAATCTAGAAGGGTGTAAGGCAGGGGGACACAATATCCGCAGTGCTATTTACCGCGTGCTTACAGGAGGTTTTCAGAAGCCTAGAATGGGAACAGTTAGGGATAAGAGGTAATGGAGAATACCTTAGTAACCTGCGCTTCGCCGATGACTTTGCATTGCTGAGTAACTCAGGGGACGAATTGCAACTCATGATAACGGAGTTACACAAGAAGAGCAGAAAGGTGGGTCTTAAAATTAATCTGCAGAAAACGGAAGTAATGTACAACAACCTCGGAAAGGAGCAGCGCTTCGAGATAGGTAATAGTGCGCTTGAAGTTGTAAAAGACTATGTCTACTTAGGGCAGCTAATAACCGCAGAGCATAACCACGAGATTGAAGTAACTAGAAGAATAAGAATGGGGTGGAGCACATTCGGCAAGCACTCTCAATATTTGACAGATAGATTGCCATTATCCTTTAAGAGGAAGGTATATAACAGCTGTATCTTGCCGGTACATAGCTACGGAGCAGAAACCTAGAGACTCACAAAGAGGGTTCAGCTTAAATTGAGGACGACGCAGCGAGCAATGGAAAGAAAATGGTAGGTGTGACCTTAAGAGACAAGAAGAGAACGGACTGGATTAGGGGACAAACGGGGGTTAAGGATATCATAGTTGAAATAAAGAAGAGGAAATGGACATGGGCCGGGCATGTAGCGCGTAGACAGGATAACCGCTGGTCATTAAGGGTAACTAACTGGATTCCCAGAGAAGAAAAGCGGGTTAGGGGAGACAGAAGGTTAGGTGGGCAGATGAGATTAAGAAGTTTGCGGGTATAAATTGGCAGCAGCAAGCACAGGACCGGGTTAACTGGCGGTACATGAGAGAGGCCTTTGTCCTGCTGTGGACGTAGTCAGGCTGATGATGATGATGATGATGATGATGTTCCCAATTCGCCCATGTGTGTTCTCGTCGTTCCTGTGTCCTATATACTAAGTGTCAATCATCTGTTGCACATACCCACATACCAGTGGCACATATCCGCCCGTGGGTATGTGCTACTGTCAGGCTCGAAGTGTTTGAAAACGTACGGGACGGTAGTGTGACATTATTCATGTCTTCAACAGCGCGTCATATTTGTCAAACCATCCTACCCTTCCATGCTGATTTCGGCTCACGCCAAGTTAAGGGGGGGACCACGAGTTCACCCAAAGGTAAGCAGATAGATAGATAGGTAGATAGATAGATATATATATAGATAGATAGATAGATAGATAGGTAGATAGATAGATAGATAGATAGATAGATAGATAGATAGATACGCTCAAAGTCGCCAAAGTTCGCTGAGAAATGCTTCGCATTTATTACCTAAATATAAAGCAAACGTACCTAAAGGGTGCCCTAACATCAGACCCCGTCCTATGTCATTTCGACTAGAACGATCCTACTTGTTTACAGACACACGCTAGCAACCGTAAGATCGGAGCAGTTCTTTTTCAGCAAGATACTGCTTCTAGAGAAAGAGTTATTGTTACGTATGCCAGTCGTGCTTTCACCGCCACCGAGCAGAACTACTCCATCAAGGAGCATGAATGACTTGCTGTCGTCTTCGTCATACAAACATTTCGCCCATATATTTATGAACGCCACTTCACAGTCGCTACAGATCATCACGCCTTGTGTTGGCCATCTTCGCTGAAAAACTTGTCTGGTCGACTGGGTCGCTGGGTGCTAACCCTGCAAAAGTACAATTTTCACGTCTTTTACAAATCTGGTAAAAACCACGACGATGCGGACGATCTCTTTCGCTGTCCTCTGCCACTATCGCCGTCGAGACCGTTTGGTCAATCCTCGTCAATAAAAATCCGCCGCTGCGTCACCTTATACATTATCGCAACTTTTGGTTGCAGCCACGCAGATTTCAAATCACCACGTCCAGTTCACCTCGAGCCAGCGTGATGATGCATACTGCAAGCACATTACCGAACGCCTAAGTGGCAGATCACCCCTTCTTAATGCCAGATCGCAACGACAACTATGACAGTGTAAGGTTGACTACATGTACACTGTTACGTGGATACTACTGGTGAACACCAGTGGATTGCACTTGTTTCCCGTTATTTACGTCCACAAGTACTCGAAACTTTTCACGGCAACCCCTGTGCAGGCCACTTGGTATTGAAAAAATCTCAGACCTGTCATTGAACTTTTCTTCTGGCCTGGCATCTCTACATTTGTAGTGAAGTAAGTTGCATTTTGACCTGTATGTCAACAACAAAAGCTACCGACTTCATGTCTCACCCCGCCGCGGTGGTTTAGTGGTTAAGGTACTTGGCTTCTGACCCGCAGGTCGTGGGATCGAATCCCGACTGCGGCAGCTGCATTTCCTATCGAGATGGAAATGTTCTAGGCCCGTGTGCTCAGAGTGGTGGGCACGTTAAGGAACCTCAGGGGGTCAAACTTTCCGAAGTCCCCCACTACGGCGTCTCTAATAACCTTATGGTAGTTTTGGGACGTTAAACCCCACATATCAATCATGACTTCATGTTTGGCTTGCCTACTGCGACCCCTTCCGTGTCCCAAGGCATCTTTCGCCACTGTTAAGAAGTTGGGATAGATCTAGTCGGACCTCTCCCTACCACGCTACCAGGTCATCGGTGGATCGTGACAGCCGTCGATCACCTACAATAGCAGAGACGCCTCCTCTATCAACAGAGAAAGAAGTATTTGATGATGAGGAAGTCCCTGGACTCACCAGCGTTCGATAGTGACGTGGCATCACCTTGGAGAGATCTAATTTTCGGCAACGCCCGGCCGATGACGCTTTCGGCCTGTTGAAAAGAAGGTGAGGCTCTAGAACTAACATTTAGTGCAACAATATGCAAATTGATGGCATCCAGTGATCACAAAGACTGGGCGGTCTCAATACTAAACCAAGAAATACTGAAGGTAAGCAAGTACACGTACCTCAGAATGTGGGTGACTGAGGAAGATTGATATATGGAGGGGCTGAAAAAAACATCGGCAGCAAAGGGAAAGAGAAATGCAGCAATATAGAAGCACACAGAGTTAGATATATATATATAGGTGCTAAGTGCTTCGAGCTTTGTGAAAAGGCGTAATGATTGCAGGGCTTAGATCTGGAAAATCACTAGTGTGCAGGAAGTCAGAGGTGTAAGAAAGGAATGGGTGTAAATTAAAGGACCATGGGATTATTCACATTGGCCCATGACAGGAAGACGACAAGTAAGGCTGCAAAAAGGGATATGAGATAAGCAGGCTTTGAAGTAAGGGAAGCTCGAAGCAAAATGAGATTTGAAGAGAGGCTTAGAAATATTAAGGAGAGCAGATGGGCAGAAAAGGTTTTCAGGTATTTGCATAGGAAGAACGTCGATACACAGTAGAGAGAAAGAACTAGAAGGCTCCCCAGTAAAAATATGGCTGGAAGTGTGGGTGACGCGGCAACAAGTAGCATTAAGCAACAAGTCAAGGTGGCGAAGAAGATTTATTGAAAGACAGCGATGGAATAGAACCGCCTTTCACTAACTACCGCAAGAGAAAAAATTAAATAAAAATGGAGAGGTGTCATGATAATTTAAAGGGAAGCGCTTTTTTGTTCGTTCACTGCTGTTTTTGATTCTGTTTTAAAAGAGAGAACAAACTTTTTTTGAACTTTGTGAACCCATATGAAAGGTATGCTTAAAAAGTAAGGTGGTGAAGCGCAACCACTGAACATTTCCTGATTTTTGTTTTGTGAGAAAACAGCTCCAAGCCACAAGAGCACACATGGAGCCTAGACAAATTTATGTACTAGACATAATTTTCAAGCTCGTTGGAGCGCTCTGCGTTCCAGCTCCCACAAGATGAATGGATCGATGGATTTATAGGTCTGTACCCTTTAGATCGGGCGGTGGCTAATGCCACGAAGCCGTAATACTTAGTGAACCAAAAACTAGATTTATTTTTTTTCCTTCAAATAGTGAGGTTGAGGACTCGTACTTTGCAGTGAAAAGGTTTAATTTTCACTCGTGGCTTGATTTTAACCCCCAATCACATAACCTCCGTCTTGTCAATTCTACCCGCTTAATGTCTATTTTGCCTTCCCTGTTCCTAGACCGCAATGCTTTGAAAAACTCTGCGCCATCATCCTCAACTATAGAGTGAAGCCCTTTACAGAACATTATCAAGTGTTCTGCAGTTTTCTGTTCCTCTCCACATGCACTGCATACTGTGCCTACTCCTTCGAACGGACGGACGGATGGACGGACGGTCGGATGGATGGATGGATGGATGGATGGATAGATGGATGCATGGATGAATGGATGGATGCATGGATGGATGGATGGATGGATGGATGGATGGATGGATTGACGGACGGATGGGCGGACGGACGGACGGACGGCTGGACGGACGGACGAACGGACGAATGGATGGATGGATGGATGGATGAATGGAAATATGGATGGATGGATGGATGGATGGATGGATGGATGGATGGATGAATGGATGGATGGATGGATGGATGGGCGGGCGGACGGACGGACGAACAGACGGACGGACGCATGATTGGGTGAATGGGTGGATGGATGGATGGATGGATGGATGGATGGATGGATAGATGGATGGATGGATGGACGGACGGATGGACGGGCGGATGGACGGATATGGCTGTACCCTTTACTTCAGGCGGTGGCTAGCGCCACCAAGCCGTAATACTCAATGAAACAAAAACTAGATTTCTTGTTTCTCTTTAAATAGTGAGGTTGAGGATTCGTACTTTGCAGTGAAGAATTTAATTTTCACTCGTGCCATGACTTCAGCCACCAATCAGATGACCTCTTTCTAGTTAATTGTGCCCGCTTAAAGTCTCTTTTGCCCTCCTTGTCCCAGAGTCCCAGTGCATTGAAAAACTCTGGGCCATCATCCTGTTACTATAGGGTGAAGCCCTTTACAGAACATTTTCAAGTGTTCGGCACTTTCCTCTTCTTCTCCACACGCACTGTATACTGTGTCTACCCTTTCGTATTTGGCCCGATATCTCTTGGTTCGCAATACTCCCGTCCTGGCCTCGAACAATTGAGAACTACCGCGAGTATATTATAGATCCTTTCCTTGGCAACTTCCTGCTTAAAAGTTCGATAGATCTCTAGATCAGACTTCATAATTATGCCAATTCTGTGCATATCGGTCTCAGCTTCGTTCAGCTCCTTCTTAACCAATAAGTCTTTTTGGTTTGGCCCCCTGCTGTTTTCTACCATTTCGTATCGACATTCTTCATATACAAGTAGCTGAACACCTACATACACTAGTGACAGAGATCCCTGTAGCGTATGTTTAGAAAACTCTAGGGGAATAGACAACTACAAATAGCAGAAGCAGGATCAGCTAATTGCTGATACAGCAGTCAACCTTATTAATAATGAGCCGACATATTCTAACGCTCTAGAGTCTCTATGTTCGTATTACCACTGTGGGTCGAACGGCCATGACGCCAACGCTCGGGAGTACTTTGCGAAGAAGGCGAGGTGGCCTAAGTGAAAAGAAAATAAATGGATGATCTCTCGTGCAGTGGGATTCGATAATAAGCGAAGCACGAATGAAAAAGGTTGATAGGTCACTTTAAAATCAGCACAATGTTACGAGGTGTAGGTAAATGAGGTTGTACATGACTTGTGTCATAATTATCACGCATGTCTAGGTGTGTCGTTTACCTTTGTCATCTATTTCCGTCACGTGATACCAAATTTAGTATATGTGCAGCTCGAGAAACGGCCGTGAGCACGCTATGAGTTTGGTATGTGGTCGTGTTCATACATGACACGCTTGTCAGAATTATCATGTTTGCACGAGTCGAATACTTTCGCCATCCGTAACACCAAATTCCGTATGTGTGAGCTAGAAAAACGACCGCTGCCGTGAGCGCATCATGAAGGGTCCAATATACTCCAATGTTGTGTTGACGCGCCCACAGGCTGGGCAGACCGACGCTACGTTAGCGAAACGCGAGCACTCTTTAGTCAGACACTGAGTGCGACCGGCGTCTATTGGCGCGGCATGACGGAAACCGGTGGGAAATGCGACGTGCTGCATTTCGCGTCGATGCGTTCTCCAGGCAACACGGCTTCTCTCTCTTTTTTTGTGACAGAGGGACGCCGGACACGCTGAAACGCGCATGCGTCAAAGCAACGCCGCACGGCGCGCGCATGCTAGTATATGGCAGGACCGACGCCTGGCGTGGTAACGCCGGCTTGAGCGATGAAATGAACGCCGGTGAGCACGTGCCCCGCGTCACGTCGAAAAGTATTGGCGCCTTGACTGTGGCTTGTAGTCATCTTCTCACATGACACGCATCTCATTATTATCATGTTTGCACCAGTCACATACCTTCGTCTTCCATTGACGTCACGTAATACAACATTTGGCATATGCGAAGCTAGCGAAACGGCCGCAAGCGCATCATAAGTGTGGCATGAAGTCATGTTGCTAGATGACTCGCATGTCGTGATTATCATGTTTTGATGTGTCATTTACCTATGTCTTTCATTCGCGTCGCGATATACCATGTGAAGCTAGCGAAACGGTTACGAGTGCATCATGAGCGTAGCATGTAATCATGTTGTTACATGACACGCGTCTCATGTTTATCATGTTTGCACCATTATTATACCTTCGTCATTCATTCACGTCCCGTAATACCAAATTTGGTATAAGTGAAGCTAGCGAAACGGCCGCCAGCGCACATTTACGAAGTCGTCTGTTCGCGTCGCAATATAGCGAGATAAGTACTCGTGAAGCTAGAGAAACGGTTACAAGTGCATCATGACCGTAGCATGTAGTCATGCTGTTATATGACACGCATCTCATGTTTATCATGTTCGCACCAGTATCATACCTTTGTCATCCATTCACGTCCCGTAATACCAAATTTGGTATATGTGACACTAGTGAAACGGCCGCGAGCGCATCATGAGCGTGGCAAATAGTCATGTTGTTACATGACACGCATGTCAATATTTTATAGTTATGGTCTCTGGCTTGTGTTTACCATACAATCATGTCATACCATACCAGTTTTGAAACATGCCATGTGAACGAAACCACCGCAAGAGCTCCAGGACCATGAAATGTAAATCATGACATTCATGACTTACATGTCATGAATTTCATGTTGTGACTAGTAAAATATGCTTCTAATACTTTATTTAGTCATGTTATGCCTTAGCAAGTTTGGTATCGATAACATTATTAAAACGGCCAGGAGAGCTAAAAGTCGTAGGCAAATAGATAGATAGATAGATAGATAAATAGATAGATAGAAAGATAGATAGATAGATAGATAGATAGATAGATAGATAGATAGATAGATAGATAGATACGCTATAAGTCGCTGAAGTTCGTTAAAAAATATTTTGCATTTAACATGATTGATCGCTCAATTTAGGATTCACTCTAACAAAAAGTAAAACATGCTTTTGCAGAGGACAATGAACAATAGAGACACTTAGTTGACTGATTTGGCACTCCGTTCCTCGTTCCGCTCAAACGCTCAACGTGCGTTTGCCGTTTAAGCCAAGCGTCCTTCTGTCAACGCAATCGCGACTGCCGCGGTGTACAAAAGTTGTTGTAGAGGAAAATAAACTTTGTTCTTCTCTTGCAGCAAGATATAAACTGCTTGTTTTAACGAGTGTGGTATCATTTTCTGTTTGACGCATAAGCATTTTTTATTTTTTTGGAATCTTCTCTTGACGCTGGACTTCAACAGACCCCTTAAAAGCAGCTCAAACGCCTTTGAAACTCCCTGCCCTGAGTTTGCGAATTCACCGCGCTGCTTAGTGGTAAATCAAACTAAAGAGCTTCTCTGAATAGGTGGAAGAGTGGCTGCCGTTAAAAACTAAATTGTTACTATTGCTACATAAAATCACTTACTATCGAATACTCGCGAAGTCTCTTCGACAGAAGTACCAAAGAAGCAACTTGAGGCGCTTTTTTGTCGAAATTATCAGCTCTAGATCGTTTCGTAGAGCTCCTGCCGCTCTTTTCCCCCTATTTTCCTTCCTTCCTTCACCCTACCTGCGCAGATTCTCGAAGGAATTGGCTGCGACTTGTTGGACGTGGCACTGATCCTCGTGTATACTGAAGTGCCGTCAGTGCTTGCGCATTTGCCGAATAATCACGGCATTTCCCGAGCAGCGTGGATTCGCAGCACAAAAGGCTGCCATTTTGTTTGTTTGTCCTCACATCACGTGATCCCTCGCTCGCTACGATGGTCTGCTCACAGGCTCAGCACTGGGTCGTCTAGCGCATACGCAGTGGTTTACCACCGACCGGCTATGCGGAACAATAGGCAGATCACGGCCAACTAAAAGTATCTCTTAATAATGGCTCTGCGCCAGCCAAAGTATTAGCACACTTTGCCTGCACATGTGGCGCCATCAACGCGGCATCGCATGCTAACGCGACCGTTTCCGCGTCTCTTAAAAAATATGTTATCAAAAAACCATTAAATCTACATTTCAAGGACGAAAATGAGTAATATCAAAGGCAAAACGTAATGCATATCTCATCACAGTATATTCATAAATCAGTCGTACCGCACGGCACCGCTGTTTCTTAGAGCACACTGTCATCTTCGTGCATTCATCTGCAACGCTGGCTGGTTTCTGCAACGTCAGAAGTTTGTATGCATTTTTCAGGGGAGCACACACTGATAAGAATTTTACTGATTCGTGGAGTTCAACGTCCCAAAACCACCATATGATTATGAGAGTCGCCGTAGTAGAGGACTCCGGAAATTTCGACCATCTGGTGTTCCTTATACCGTGCACCCAAATCTGAGCACATGGACCGACAGCATTTTCGGATCTATCAAAAAGGAGCACACATCAATTGACAAGCCTCTTTCGACGGGAGCGTGGTGACAAATTGGTGTGCGTCAAAAACAAGCATCAACGCTACGTCGAATATCATATTGTTGACGAAATATAACACAGCGTTTTTATTCAATCGTGTCAATTCATCTCACTCTTGATTCTTGTTTTGGAACTTTCTCGACACAGATACTTCGTTGACATGACCTGCGGTGGCACCGCAAGCATAGCTTACAAATTCCAGCACGTTGAAACGGTTGCCATGTAACTGTAGTGATTCAAAAACAAGTCAAGAAAGATTCAGTCACAAGCTCAATAAAACAAGAATAGTGCCGATAGATAGAAAACAAATTTTAGCTCTCTGTGTCTTTTTATTTATAACTAATAAATATAACCTACGACCATCCGAAGCGCAATGTAGGTAAACTATCCCAAAATATATTAACTGCGAATCGCATACGTCCAGAACAAAAGAAGCATTCATTACTGTTAAAGATAAGCAACGTGCCAAACACCCAAATGTTACCGCGCTTTTTGGTTCGCATGAGCCAGCTGTTCTACGCTCTTGTAAGCGAATGCAAAATTACCGGCGCCGGCGCCAACGAGCTCTGGCCATCGCTGCTTAAGTACCCGAACGATCCCAAGGCTCCAGCCGTCGGCACCAGGCTCCGTCATGGGCGTGACAGCCAGAACGTCAACTCGCAAGACGCTTATTAGGACTGTATTTTCTGTGCTTTAATTTTATTTTTGTTTTCCTTTTTTGTTCTCGTCTTTCCCCTTACATTCACCGCAGCCTTCAAAAGCCATGAAATGTGAATAAAGACTTGTCGACAGCACAACAACAATGACAAATCTCATTCAGCAGTATGCTCGGCGTTTCTGTTCACTATAGCTGGCAGCGCATACGAAGTGCTTACTCCAAATTGTATTTTCTGTAGCCTGCAATCAGTTTCCATGAACACTGAGCCTGAAGTAAAAATATCACAGCATATCCACGGAGCGAATGTTGATCAGTGGGGTGAAGCGTGCGTTCATCCATCCGTCTGTGTGTCCGTTCGTCCGTGCATGCGTCCGATCGCATGCGAGAATGCAGACGGTGCGCGGGCGGGTAACACCGACGAGACGCGAGGCAAGGATGCTGAGCGCAAGCGTATAGATCGAGGCCGCCGCTCTGCACCGTCCATGCCCCACCGACAATTCTCCACGTACGGCAACTATCTAGGAGGCTAAGAAAGGCACTCGTTCTCTGGGTACCCAGGCACAGACGTGCAGTTGCCAATCGGGGAGTAGCGGTACAGTCCTATCGAGAATATCCTAACTCAACTGAAGTTTGTATTAACTTCTATGAGACAGCGCCGTCTATTAAACTGTTGTGGAGCTACTGTCTTCCTTTCTTTCTCGCCTCTTCTTCCGTAGGTTACGCGTCACGCATGACAAGAATAGACTAAAAGGAGCTTCGCCCCTTAAACAAAAATAAAGCCATCTCCCTGGAATAATGATTTCGCTTGAAAAAAAAAAAACTCCAGACCTGCGGGGAACGCGCATCACAGTCACAGCGAAAGCTGGAAGAGCGGCTTTGGAGCAGTGGCGTTCCAACTCTTTCGAGAGTGGTGGGGCACACCTACGTCACGTGTCAGCCGATATATATATATATATATATATATATATATATATAATGAGATGTAACAGACAGTAATGCCAAGGGAAGTATAGGGTGGGAAGATAATAGACGAAATTGTAATGTAGATATTAAGAAATGTATTGTAAATATGTAGGCATTATTGTCTGTTAGATCTCAATATTACATATATATATATATATATATATATATATATATATATATATATGTATATATATATATGTTTGTGTGTGTGTGTGTGTTTGTTTGTGTATAACACGGTGTCGCACGTTAACGATGGGAGCAGACCGCAGACCGGAGGTCGAAAATGAGTGTTCATTCGGGCCAAACTTGTGGCCTCGCAAAAGCAGTCAAATTACAGCATGACACTGACACTGTCAGCGGCGAGGAGAGCGTCGGCCATCAATCCACTGACAAGCAGCGAAGCGCGTCGGCATTTATACCCTCGCCATCGAATATTCTAGCGTTATCGCTAGGGGTGACCTAGCTTCCAGCAAAATCTGTAATGTGCACGAAGTGGGCGTAATCTTAACAAAAATATTTACTACAGCCTCGAAGCTTTTTAAACATCGTACGTGCGGTTTGCGCTGAACGTAGTGTAAGGGGCGATAACAAAGCTTGAGAAAAAAACGGGGCACTGTCCCCTTTCGAAAAAGGCATCGTCCCCCAATGCTGTAACAGAAGATGAAAGTACAGCAATAATGCAAAAAAGTTTAAGCACTGAAAATATGATACAGCAATAACACAACAACAGAATGCACTTTTTAAGTGCGTTAACGTGCATAAAATGACTTGGACCGCGCGACGTGGACGACTTTAGGTTGCGATCGGCGTTGTTCAGAGTTCGTCATGCCGTCAGAGACAACCTCGTAATCGAGTGGGCAGAGGCGTCGAACCATCCTGTGTGGTCAGAAGTAGCGTCGCAGAAGCTTTTCACTGAGTCCACGTCAGCGTATCGGCGTCCACGCTTAAACACGTTCACCGGGGTTGTATTCCACGAAGCGTCGTCTAAGACTGTAACAGTGGCTTTTGGTCGTTTGTTGGTTCTTGATATGAAGGCGGGCGAGTTGTCGGACTTCTTCGGCAAGCTAAAGGCGCTCACCCACATCGAGGTTTTCTTCGTGGGTCACGCTCGGTAACATAGCGTCGAGTGTCGTTGCCGGGCTACTTCCGTGGACCAATTTGCATGAAGATATCTACGCCGTCTCCTGCACCACCGTGTGTTATGCGAATTTCATGAATGCAGAAGAATGGCGTCCCACGTCTTGTGTTCGACATCGACGTACATTGCCAGCATGTCAGCGATGGTGTTCGTTAGTCGCTTGGTGAGGCCGTTGATCTATCGGTGGTACACTGTCGTCCGGAGGTGGCTTGTCTGGCTGTATGCCAAGATGGCTTGAGTCAGGGTAGCAGGGAATGCCGTTTTTCTATCGACTATGAGAACATGCGGGGTGCCGTGACATAGGATGATGTTTTTGACGAAGTCAGCTACGTCGGGTGCACTGCCGTTGGGCAGAGCTTTTGTTTCGGTGTAGTGGGTGAGATAGTGGGAGCTACCACGACCTACTTGTTTCCGAAAGGCGACGTCGATAACGGCCCCAGTAGGTCCATACCGATCTTCTGGAATGGTCGGCGAGGTGGTTAAATGGGCTGTGAAAATCCCGCTACCGTTGTCGGCGGTGTCTTGCATCGCTAGCCGTCCCGGAATGTTCTCACATAACTAGTGACATCGGAGGTAATACGTGGCCAGTAGTACCTTCCTTGTATCATCGCGAGCTTGCGGCATACACCAAGGTGGTCTGCCGTCAAATCGTCCTGCAGGGCTGCAGAAGTTTCGGTCGCACAGCTGAAGGCACCACAACAAAGTACTTGGCTCGAAGCCATGAGAGTTTCTTGTGAAGAAGACCATTTCGCAGGAAGAACGATGCAAGTACGCGCTTGAATACCTTCAGAACAGCGGCGGTCCTGCCCTCCAGGTATTAGGGTCCTATGTTCCGAGTCCGCCCGCTGTAATTCAGCGAAGTCGTCGGCAGTTATCGTTCCCAAAAAGTGATCTTTATCCGGGTCGTCGGGTGGTGGTGGGCCAACAGGCACACGAGAGAGGCAATTGGCGTTGGAGTATTTTCTGCTGAAGTTGTAAACAATAGTAATTTCATATTCTTGAAGTCTCAGGCTGCATCATGCGAGGCAATCTGAAGGGTCCTTCAAGGTAGCTAGTCAACACAAGGCGTTTTGGTCACTAACAACTTTGAAGGGCCTGCCGCAGAGGTTGGGGCGAAAATTTGACGCAGCCCTAATGACGGTGAGGCACTCCTTTTCTGCTCTGGATAGCTATCGGCTGGCTTAACTAATAACCCGTTCCAGTCCATCAGCCATTTGCACAAGAATGGCGTCAAAAGTTACGTTGCTTGCATCAGTGTGTATTTATGTCTCGGTGAATTCGTCGAAATGGGAAAGTAATAAAGGCGTCTGGAGGCGTTGTTTTATATTCTTGAAAAGCGTCTTCCGGCGGCGCTTCCCACTTGAACTCCACGTCGGCCCTGGTAAGGTTTAAGAGTGGATCAGCAATGCGGGCGAAGTTTTTGACGAACCATCTGTAATAGGCGCACTGCCTTCTTATCAGGGGGGGGGGCAGGAAGTCAATGATGGGGGTGTTTCTTGCGGATCGAGATGCACTCAAAATTTGCTAATCACGTGTCCAGGAACAAGAGCTTCTCCCACATGAATCTGCACTTTTTAGGGGCGAAGCTCCTTAGGGCGTGGGCTGTGCGTCCCCTGTAGCCTGTATGTAGCCACCTCTAGTTTAGTTCTTGCAGTGTTCACTAGATGGCGGTACCGTCCCCTGTATCTAGCCACCTCTAGTTTAGTTCTTGCAGTGGTCACCAGATGGCGGTACCGTCTCCTGTATGTAGCCACCTCTCGTTTATTTCTTGTAGTGTTTACTAGATGGTGGTACTTGTAGCTGATGATGAAAAGATGCAAGATGTTATCAACTAGAAAGCGGTACTTGTAGTTGATGAAAGACGCGAGATCTTATAAATTAGGAATGATGTCACATATGGCGCGTGTCATTGGTTGAAGGCAATCGTTCAATTTAGTGCGGCGACGTACGCTAGGGGGAGCGATGTAATAAAATTGAGTGGGCAAAATGTACAGAGGATTCATGGTTTACCAGGTTTACCTCCGGAGCTTCGCCCACTCATCATCGTTCACTTCGTGGATATGGCGGAATTTTTTTTACTTCAGGGTGAGTCCGAACGTCTTGATGGCTTGAAGTAAAGCTTCAAGGTGCCGAAGATCCTCGTCGAAACTCGAGGAAAACACGACGACGTCGTCCAAATGCACAAGGCAAGTCTGTCGCACTAATACTGCCAATACTGTATCTATAAAGCGTATAAAGTGGCAGGCGTAGAGAAAAGACCGAAGGGCGTCACCTTAAACTCGATGAGGTCGCCTGGTGTGATAAACGCCAACTTGTCTTGGTCGTATTGATTTCGATTTGCCAATAGCCAGTCTTGAGGTCAATCGACGAAAAGTACTTCGCGTTATGGAGCCGATCCAGTGCGTCGTCTCTTCGTGGAGAGGATACAGATCGTTTTTTGTAATTTTGTTCAGGCAGTGATAATCGACGCAGAAACGTAAAGTTACATCCTTCTTCTTTACTAACACGACGGGGGACGCCCATGGACTCTTTGATGGCTGAATGATGACATCCCGTAGCATTCCATCAACTTGTTGCCCTACGGCTTCACCTGCTCGCGTTGAAACACTGTACGGACTTTGATGATGTTGTCTGGCATTTTCCTCGGTAATGAAGCGATGTTTCGTGATTGGGATCTGCCGAAGTTTTACGAGGAAAACAATCTTTGTATTGCAGGAGCAGGGTCTTGAGCTGTTCTTGCGTATAGTTCGGGAGCTTGGGATTGATGTCAAAAGCTGAGGGAGGGGCTTGGTTCATCTCAGAAGGTCACGCAGAATCGGCGAGGGTAAAAGCACTGGTGGCTTTCACAATTTCTTCGATGTATGTGACCGTCATTTTTTTGTTCACGTGTTGGTACTCATTATTGAAATTCGTGAGCGTAACCATTGCTTTGCCTCCTCGCAGCCCGGCAATTTCTCCTGCGACGCATATATTTCGCGTGACCTACAGACGTCGACTGCTTCAACGACACCTGCGTGGTTCCGTGACGGCGTGCGCGGTGGTAGTGCTTCATCTGTGACTAAAGTTATCTACTTTGTTTTCAGGTTGATGACTGCACCATGGAAGCATAAGCTGACCACGGCAAGGATGACATCTCTCGAGCAACGCTGTAGGACTAAGAAGCCTTCGGGTTAAATGCTCGCAATACTTGTGACTCTTGCTGTGAAGATTACTGCCGGCGGTACTAGATGACCTCCTTTTGTACTGATTTCAGGGTTTTCCCGAAATTTGCTAACTTTCTTCAACTTCGCGGCGCACCGCCCATTGATGACCGAATAGTCGGCTTCAGTATCGACGAGAGCGGTCACACTGTGGCCGTCGATAAGAACGTCGGGGCAATAGTTCGCTATCTCGCGTTGCAGTTAGGTCGTGGCGTCGGGTTATGGCTGTGCCGGCTTGTCCCACTGTCCCACTGAGCCCTACGGCGCACTGCAGCAGGTAGTTTATAGCCTCCGGTTGAAACTGCGCTGAATATTCGGGAATTCCCAACGCTTGTTTGACTTCTTCACGAACAACTTCAGTGATCGGGTCCATTCGAGGCTGCGATTCCGGAAACATCTGACGCAGCTCTTCACGCACAACCACGTGGATGGTCTCATGCAGATAATTGCATCTGTGAACTTGAACGTCGGCGTAGTCTATTGTCGTTGAGCGGCGGTAATACTGCCTTGTCCAAATCTCGAGTCGCTTGTTTTATTGCTGTAGCTTCCGCGAGGAACTCGGCGACCTTCATAGGTGGATTTCGGATAAGTCCTGCGTAGAGTTCTTGTTTACCCCAGCATAAGCAGCAGAACATTTTTATCTTTGACCATGTCAGCATCGGCAAGTCGAAGCAGTCAGGTCATCTCTTCCGTGAAGATGGTGCCATTTTCATGTTGGAGTTGCAACCAGGTTTCTAGCAAAGAAGCAGCCCTCTCCTTGCGGACGATACTCGTGGAGGTGTGCAGGAATGCGCTGCGGAAATTGTCCCAGACTTGTAGTGAAGACTGCCAGTTCTAAACCAAGTTTTTCGAGTCTTGCACAATTTTGGCACATGTTGTGTCAAAACATGAAAAAACGAGCCCATAATTATACACTTCTGTCCTATATTTATTAATTAGGGTCTCGTACTGGCAAACTTGGTGCCGCTAGGTTGTATACGAAGGACCATTACTTAGCTGCCAGCTCGTAATAAATTATTGTGCTATGTGACTCCAAACAGGCTCATAAAGAGTGCGCCACACTCGCCGACATGGCTACAGGTGGCGCTGACAGAGTAGAATAAACATGGCGTATGAGCCAGGCCACGTCACCCATTCATCGTACCGTCGCACGAGTCGACAGGATGAACACCTCTCGGCCACTTCATCAACCAGCCATCATCTTCGAACGTCTCAGCATGACAGAGTGACCCAACGTGGAACACGAAAGTACATCCCAACACTACACAAAGACCAGCATCATGACAGCACCATCAGACGGCCTTGACGTCCCCAAGTACACCGGATCAGCGGACGACGGACCTGTACAGGACTGGTTCGACATGTTCGAGCTCCAGGCTACCGCTGCATCGTGGTCGGAACGGGAGACGGTTACGAACTTCAGCGACTACGTCACTGGTGAGACATTTAAATTTTACCTAACCCACATATTTGAGAACGAAGAGTCATGGCAAAAGATCAAAGAGGAGATGATTACCCGTTTTAATGACTATGACAAGACGTACTCATTTCCAACCATCTAGAGACAACTGCACACTATCGTCAATTTTCTAAGCAGTCCTCAAGCATTCCAAAGTCCAGCGTGAGTCGACAAGTGCCTCAAGACGAAGTGGCACATGCGTTTACTTACAGAAGGCCATGCGTATATTGGGAAAAACCTAACCGTCAAGCGAGCCTCCCTTTTGCGCGAAAGTCAGCATTTCCGAAGTCATCGCTTCAGCATATGAGACGAGACGTTGCTCAACCACCTGATGCCCTTCACTCTTCATCTCGCATACGTGATCCACCACCCGGGTTTTCGTCACGCGGTTCTTCATGCGCTCCTAGCGCTCACCACTTGCCTTGTAAGGACGCCGTATTCATGTTAAATGTACTGGCGCATCGGAAAAATACAATGTCAAGCCATTCTTTTTCCGTACAGTTTCATGCATCACCGTCCGGTGCACACACCGTCAAGAGTCCGAACAAAACAGAAGGCTCAGACGCATCGAATGTCGCACGCTACCAGGCGCAAGAACTACTCGCAGCAAACAGCGAAAAAGAAGCCCCTGAACAACTTCGTGTTATTTTTATGGCACCGCAGACTTGCCAAAATCTGCAGTTCAAACCTAGTAATGCCATGTCACCTATGGTGCCCACATGCAGAGCTCGCCAATTGATGAATCGAACAAATTCAGAAGTGCATGATACATGAAACCTCAAACGCCACTGTCTGCTGGAAGCGTTCATACTGGACCACCTTACCGAAGCTTTTGAGGAGCATGCTAGCATGTCCGATAAGCAAGACACCATTTCACCATGCACCAGCTGCCGACAGGATGCATAAAACCTCGAAGGAAATGAACGCCCGATTCCAGAAGGGGCGCCACTACAGCCATCTCCTGAGCAGCACCAGCAAAGCAAGCAAAGCCATGTACACAAACTCAGGAGACAACAAAAGAGGCTGCAACGAGGGCATCGAAGAACGCAAAATTCAACGGAGGTGCACTCACTAATAAAAGAACATCGGAAAATTAGATCTCTAAACCAAAGACCAATTCAAGACGTCAGGCACTTTCGCACAAAAAAGTCACCAGAAATACTCCCTGCGCCTGCTATTACACCGACTGCACCACCACAGAAAACACCAAAAAAGACGCAAAAGCACTGCTCGCACACCGCAAGCACTCAGGCACTTCATCACAGTCTGTCAAAAAGCACGAAAGCAACAAGCACCGGGACTGCACTGTTCGCGACGAAAAATACAACCCCGACGACATCCGAGCTGCCGATGCAACAATGCGTTCTATCCTTGCTCAGTCCCCAGAGGAGTTCAAGCAGTATTGTCAGTATCTATCGGTAGCCCGCTCTGTCCGGAACGCAACAGTCAAGCTAAGCTCGTCCACCCGAGTCGTCATAAATATCACCGGAGTGCTCCCTCGGCCTTGAAGATTTAGTGAGATTGTGGAACACCGGGACGTGAAACTGTGTATTCGGCCATTATTTTGTTTATTCTCTGCAATTTGTTGTAGCTTGTAACCGGTTCCATCTTTCGGGGGGAGGGGGAATCCTGTGACGTAAGACGACATCGATGGTTTGTAGAAGCAGAGAAGGAAGAAGTCAGAGTAGAATAAACATGGCGTATGAGCCAGGCCACGTCGCCCATACGATTGATATGTGGGGTTTAACGTCCCAAAACTACCCTATGAGTATGAGAGACGCCGTAGTGGAGGGCTCCGGAAATTTCGACCACCTGGGGTTCTTTAACGTGCACCCAAATCTGAGCACACGGGCGTACAACATTTCTGCCACCATCGCAAATGCAGCTGCCGCAGCCGGGATTCGAACCCGTGACCGGCGGGTTACGTCGCCCATTCATCGTAGCGTCATATATATGTATATATATATATATATATATATATATATATATATATATATATATATATATAGAAAAGTGGATAAGAAATAACCAGCCGTGAGCAGTTCCTGCTCACGGCTGGTTATTTCTTCACCCACATTTCTTTCTTCTTATTTACATTCAATTTCTTTTAATAAACTCCCCTATACATTCCTTGGCATTATTGTCTGTTATATCTCATTACTATTGTGTCAAAACACAAAGAAACGAGCCCTTACATAAACACTTCTTTCCCTCATATATATATATATATATGATGGTAAAAAGTATATATATATATATATATATATATATATATATGATGGTAAAAAGTATATATATGTGTATATATATATATCACCAGTTTTTAAGCACCATGCACTAGGACAGCACATATATGCGTGTCATGCTAGTCACAACTTTCCGCATGAATACAGTAACGTTTATGGCACCCTCCATAAGTGTGTTTTATCCCTCAATGAAATTTTAATGCGAAGCAATGCTTCGAAACCAATGGTACTTTCAGCATTTTTATCTACTTTACCGATTTGGCCAGCTACGTTATGCTGCTCTCGTATTTGCCGCATTGCTTCCGTATAGTCCAAAATAGGGACATAAATGACGTAAAAAGTTGGCAGATCCCACGTACAGTGGGAATCGAATAAACGCGAAGCGCGTATGGGGACGGTTGATATGTTACCTAAAAATCAGCACACTGCTACGAGGCGGACGTAAACAATGTCGTTAACGACTTTTTTGTCACGATTATTATGTTTAAACGTCTCATTTAGCGTCATCGTCCATTCACGTGACGTGATACCAATTTTGGTATATGTGAAGCTAGCGAAACGGCCAGGAGCGCGCTCTGAGCGTAACAAGTAGTCATG
This sequence comes from Rhipicephalus annulatus, assembly GCA_013436015.1. Taxonomy (NCBI): domain Eukaryota; kingdom Metazoa; phylum Arthropoda; class Arachnida; order Ixodida; family Ixodidae; genus Rhipicephalus; species Rhipicephalus annulatus. The sequence goes on along the minus strand of WOVY01003955.1, from coordinate 303,087 downwards.
TTTTACATCATACGTTTCTCTTCATTATCATGTTTGAACGTGTCATTTACTTTGGTCGTTTGTTCGCGTCACGTGATGGCCGATTTGGTACATGTGAAGCTACTGAAACGGTCGCGATCGCATCATAAGCGTGGCATTCAGGTTGGTACATGACACGCATCTCATGTTTGTCATGTTTGCACAAGGCATATACCTTCGTCATGCATTCACGTCCCGTAATAGACGGAATGTCCATCGAGACGCAATTTCTAATAGTGGAGATTCTGTCTCAATGGACATTCTGTCTCGTTAAACATTTCGTCTTGGTTGGACTTTCGGACTCATTGGACAATCAGGCTCGTTGGACATTCAGTTTCGGTGGTAAATTCAGGCTCGTTGGAAGTTCAGGCTCGCCCGTGACGTGACCGATTGGACATTCCGTCTCGTTAGACACTCCGTCTCGTTCATGAAACGAGACTTCCTATTATCAGTAATGAAAATGTTATTTGTGTTTATTTATTTGCGGGTGACTTGAGGGGTCCAGGCTGTCATTGTAATTTAGTCTACAACACATGCCAGCACGTCTCGCTATCGCAAATTAAGATTCGCGTGAAATATTGCCTACTTGACAAGCAAGAAATGTAGCCGTCTATATGTGACCACAGCGCTTGTGAACGCGAACGTTGCAGCCACAGGTACTTGTGCTCAAATACGGTGCTTTCAGTGACGTGAATTCAAAAATGGTGGCCGAAACGGAGTCGGACAAGACGAGTTTACGTTGGCGTATACTCAACGCCAGTAGTGTTTAATTATTTATTCGAAATCCCTTACATGCCCTTTAAAAGGCACTCAGTAGGGGAGCATCAGTAGATGCACTGCAAAAAATACACACAAAAAGTAAAAAAGGAACAAAGAAACAAACAATGAAAACAATTAATAAACAGCATTTGGGTGTACGGTAAAAAACCCCAAGTGGTCGAAATTTCCGGAGCCCTCCACTACGGCGTTTCTCATATTCATATGTTGGTTTTGGGACGTTAAACCCCACATATCAATCAGTAAATTATTGAACAGCAAAGTGCAACAGTGTTTTAGAATAGTAAAATGCAACGAATTTTGGTTATCACAAAGAGTTTTTCATTTAGAGATGGAAACAATGCAAGCTGTGAGGCTGTTTCAATGTGCTATACATGACTCGAGGTAATGGTGAGGAGGTAAATTTCTTTGTTTGACAATAAACGCGCATGAAACAACGAGCGTTGTTAATGCGCAGAAATTTGCGCAGAGGAAGATGAAGTGGTGAAGAGCGGGATTTATTACTTGTTATGTGGGTATGAAATAAACATAAAATGGAAGTGACGTGGCGTTGATCCAGTGACATAAATACCAAGTCTTGTTTCATTAAAGTGATACTTGAACGATAGTCGTAGTTACCAGCGATGAATCTCACCGTTCTATTCTGGACAGCTTCCAACTTACGCGCAAGGTAATTTTGTTGTGGCGACATGTCGATGATGCATACTGCAGTTGTGGGCGAAAATAGGTTAGATATGATTTTGCGTGTACGTTAGAAGGAGCGTATCTCAAGATTCTACGAAGATAGCCGAGAGATTGCGAGGCTTTTGAAGAAACAGCTGCTATATGTGCGTAGTCCACGATAAATCTTATGATAATTCTACGGTGGTGTGACTGAAACAATAGTACTCTTAATAGTGTTTAGAAAGGTGAGTAAAGTAGTTTGAAAGAGCGGAATGATAGTCAACAACTTAAATAATATGTCGCAATTATCCATGAACAACCTAACTGAGAATTAAGTGTTTTCGGGCAAGTCTTTATGTGTATTGTCACGGTGTCGTGATGTGGGCGAAGCAAGCAGACAGAGTTGTCAGAATGTACTGTTTAATGGGCTTAACTTGTGGCCACGTAAAAGAAATATCATATTACAGTCAAACACTGGCACTTATAGAGGCGAACAAAGCGTCGGTCGTCAATCAACTACAAGTGAGGATGCGCGTCTGCATTTACATATGTGCAATCGAATACTCTTGCGTTATCACTGGTCGCAGCGCAAGCTCTGGAATAATATCGAGTGTTCGCTTCTTGCGCGTGGTTTTAATAGAACAATCTACAATGATTGCGAACCTTCTCGAACAACCAGGCACAGTTTGCGCTTAGCGTTCCTAAGGCCTCGTGGGCGACAACCGAAAAAAACAAAAGTGAAAAGAAGAAATACGCGTGGCAATATTAAAACGAGTAATGGACCAAGTACACTGCATTGGGGAACAACAGACGTGACGTCGCAAATGGTATAGGCGAAGTGTCGTTAAGCACCGTGAATTTCTGATGGGAAGAGAATAAGTTGGGTATCTAAGACAGATTGATTGATTGATGTGTGGGGTTCAACGTCCCAAAACCACCATAAGATTATAAGAGACGCCGTAATGGAGGGCTCTGGAAATTTCGACCACCTGGGGTTCTTGAACCTGCACCCAAATCTGAGCACACGGGCCTACAACATTTCCGCCTCCATCGGAAATGCGGCCGCCGCAGCCGGGATTCGAACCCGCTACCTGCGGGTCAGCAGTCGAGTACCTTAGCCACCAGACCACCGTGGTTGTGGCGCGTATCTAAGACAGTGTTGGTGAATCTATACAGAGGGAAGACAGTTTGGAGAATAAACGAGAATGAGGGGCAGTGTCCAGAGCTTTGGCGATGTCGAAAAAATGGCAATTCGTTTGATCGTTACTGTTCAAGATAAAGTAAAAGTCAGTGATGAATTCGAATAATCAAGTGTCGCATGAGCAGCCGCGTTCCTAAAACCATACTGATTAGGAGAAAACGTTATTCGTATAAAGGTGATCATAGATATTAAAAGCTATAATATGTTCAAGTAGTTCGCAGAACATGCATGCTAGAGAAGTGGGTGGATCATTGAGGGGTGAGTGCCCGTCCGCCCTTGAATATGGGGACAACCTTGCCAATCTTCCAGTCTCTGAGTAACTTACCGGATGACAGAGATGGGTTAAAGGTGCATGTTCTACCTTTAGGGAGGTTCTCAGTAACTATAAATGTGAAATAAAATATGATGAATTGCTTCACAACAACAACAACATAATAATAATAATAATAATAATAGTAATAATATATTAATAATAATAATAATAATGATAATAATAATAATAATACCTCCGTGGTGCATAGCTAATTGTAGCGCATTTCGCAGCGTATTTGTCCCAAAACTAATCCCGTTCGAAGCGTGACAATTTCAAAATTTCAGTTTGAATGTCTAGACATTAGGAATTTCTTTCCGGGAGACCCGTAAGTTTTCTTGATAAAATAGTGCTTTGATGCATTGCACTGGCATGCACATTAATGTTTGTAGGAATGTGTTTATAGAGTACACCGATGACCGTCTATGACGAAGTAGAAACAGCAATTTTTGTTATTGCATACTATGAAACTCGCGTAAATTTTTTCTCGAGGAGAGAAGAACGTGTAGCTAAGCAACATACTAACAAGCGTAAAAACTGAATATTACTTGATTATTGGATTATTATGTGTCTCATAAACGTTCCAAATACACGAACGTTGCTGTTCGTGAGGGCATGGAAGGGGGCTGTGCAGCATGTTCTGACACATGTGCAACTCCAGGCCAACTTATTACGGGACTTCATGATTCACAATAAGCTTGGTTTACAGTTATGTACCCAATCAATGAAGAATGAGTGCAATGCCGCGGCTTCATCTTTCGTGTTGCTTCAAAGGAGACAAAACAGCACGATTCGCGAGCATGTAGCACCCCTTCTCTGTCTGTTGCTTTAAACTGTTTGTGTCCTCAAACGCCGCTTCGTATTTTTTATGAATAAATGTGGCTTGTGGGAAAGTTATGAATGCTAAACAACTTATTCACAAGAAGAAGAGAGATAGGATGGGCGATTGTGAACGTTTTGTGAGGCCATTGTTATGTGCTGAAAATTTCTTATAGCTATGCATCATATCGCCCAGACTTGTGCTGTTAATTGTAGCACCGACAGAGACCATCAGATTTTGTCATGTCCTTAGCTTCATGTTGAACAGTGGTTGTGTTATTTAGGGTACCATGAAAGTTGTAGAGGCCAGGTTTCACGAAGGAAGTGGGTAGAAACGCAGCGTTTATACCATACGTGACGTTTTATCACTCACAAAACAAATTTCTTCATGCTTTAAGGTGGTCGAAAAACTCTGGTACGTCTCGGCAATTAAAAGGGTGTTTAAACTTTAATGAGGACTTTTTCGAATTCTCGACTCACCGTATGAGATATTCTCTAGTTTCCCAACACGCCTGCAGTTCAGTCATACCGACACAACATAGAACGCCCGTGTTTTTGTATTTCTTCTTGTTTTTAAACGCCTTTTCGTTTATAGTCAGCTTTGAAGTGCCGAAGCACTATCGACGGTCCGTCACTTATGATTATGTTCATGCAATCCACACTGCAAAATGCTTGGCGGCACAGTCGTCTCCCAAGTTCAAGTTTCTCGTACTTGTTTTCACGCTTTTTGTGCATCGCAAGAAATGCAGGAAGTGTACAAAACAAGGCAAAGAGCTCGACACCACACGGTCGGGACTGGTATAGTAGTCGAACTGCTCTCAGTGTTATGCCATTGCGCTCTGTACGCTGTTGCATTGACGGAGGTCATTCTTGTACTGCCGCATTCCTTCATGAAAGTTCGTGGTTTTTTCAACGTACGAAGCGGGGCACTCGACGCATTGGGATTTGGCACACCATGCTCTGCGCTTTTTCCGCAGGTGCATGGTCTTTGGGCCGACGGACGGAACTGCCGGTGGTCTCGTTGGACCTTCAGTTTCGTTTAGACATTCAGGCTCGTTGGACATTCAGTCTCGCCCATCACGTCACCCATCGGACATTCGGTCTCGTAGGACATTCCGTCTCGTTAGACATTCAGGCTCTGAATCATGTGAACTTGTGAAGCTAGCAAAATGACCGCGACCGCATCATAAGCGTGGCATGTAGTCATAAATCATAGCTTACATGAAACGCAATTTATAATTTTCACACTAGGGTCTCATGTGAACGCATCATCCACATGGAGACTGCATCAACATTGCCAAGTCCGCACGTTGGAAGCCGTCTAGAATAGGGCTGCGAGATTCATGGCTAGTAAGTACGACTATCATTCAAGCATCACACTAATAAAACGAGACCTTGCGTTATTGTCATTGAATGAACGCCACGTAATCGCCCTTTCATGTCTATTTCATCGGTGCATCTACAGTAATAATTGCCATTATTAGTCACTGCATGTTCTTTTTTGCACATCTCTACGCATTCAAAACGTATGTAGCTTCATGCGAATTTATGGTCACACACTAGAATTTAACTCATCACCATTACCTCGAGCTGTAGCACATTGTAACAGCCTTCTAGATCACATCGTATTCATCTCCAACTGTGAATCTTCTCGTGACAGCTTGATTTCGTTGAGTTTTTCTCTTGTATAACTTTGTTCAACTTGCTTTTTTTCATTTGTTTGCTTTTTGTTTTTCTCTTGTTTTTTAACCTTTTGTCTATTTTGGTTTGCAGTGTATTTACTGATGCCCCCCCTACCTAATGACCTTTAACTGGTTTGTAAGGCATTTGAATAAATAAATAAATAAATGTGTTCGCATGCAGTCATGTCATACCATAACAGTTTTGCACCATATCATGTAAACGAAACCACCGTAAGAGCAGCAAGACTACGACATGTAAATGATGACATTGATGACATACATGTCATGATAATCATAACTCTAATACAAAATACAAAATAATCGTGATATGTCATACAATGTTTGGTATAGATACAAATAACGAATTGGTCAAGAGAGCTAAACGTCGTAGGCGGTGACTAGATAGATAGATAGATAGAAAGATAGATAGACAGATAGATAGATAGATAGATAGATAGATAGATAGATAGCCTAAAAGGTTCTATCTACATCGAAGCGAGGTCAATGGTCGTCGGTATTTTAAACTAGAGAACATTTAGACAAATTCCGCCGGACTTACGTCGAGAAAATGCGGTGGTGCAGTCTTGGTATATAAATGACGCTCCGTTTACCGCAGTTTCGGCTGGGTTTTCAATGGTGCATGTGATGTTCTCAGTCAAGCAACGAGAAAAAAAATGGTATGCTGACGAACTGCGTCGCGATTGGATGTGAGTCGCGTCTCAAAACTTAGTATTGTTTGTTGGTGCATATCGCAGCCCTCAGCGCTTATGGCTTTCACAACGCTTATGGCGCCTCACAAGGTCGTTTTGTTGGCACACACGCAGCCGTCAGAGCTTATGGCTAAAATTACGTGCGGACGTTGCTATAATTTTACCCATATTTTGTCGACATCGTCCTACCTATGTTTACAAACAAGGAATGGGTCTACGAAAATTCCGGCCTGGGCAGCGTTGATTCAACGACTGCAAAGAATCAAATTGGCCCCGTATATACATGTTATCTCCAAATGTTGTCTTAAGGCGATAGTCTTGCGTGTCGAGAGAGCGAACAAAACATTTATTTGATGTTCTGCACCAGAAAACCGGTGAATTGTATTCCAGAAGCGCTGCGTTAAAGTGCCTCGAGCGTGCAGCGGAGGTGAACGAGCACATCACGTCACGTCACACGTGACACATGAGCGCCATCTGGCAGTTTTGAAGACGATAGTTTTTTTGGGGGGGACCGTCAACGCAAAAATTTTGGTCTGTCTGTCCGTCTGTAGATTTGTCTCTTTGGCCACTTTTAACGGCACCTGCTACTTGAAACGACCGACCCCATCCGCAGCACGCACGAATGTTGCTCAAGGTTTAGCGGTCATACTTGCGCAGTTGTCAGTTAAACAGCAATTATTACGCTTGTCTGGGGGACCATAACAACACCTAAATAATCTGCAGGTGCATCTTTTACTAGAAAAGGCGTACATAGGTAATTTTAAGATCCGTAGCGCTTATCACGCGCCACTGACAATGCAACGCTTGCACGAAAAGGTGAGCGTTTCCAACGTTTTGCTAAGACGAGAGGGTGGTGGCCCCTATCCGTCACCTTGTGTTCCACACCTTATTACCTCTGAGACGGGCGCGCACACCGGTCTCAGAGCCACGTGGTTTGTTTTTCAAAAAAAAACTGCTCGATGGCACTCATGTCTCACGTGTGACGTGTCAACGCCTCCTAGAAGAAAAACTGGAGATCCCATGGGCAGTGGGAATTGATGACGTGCGAAGCACGAACAAGGAAGGTTGATATGTTACTCTAAAATCAGCACAATGTTACGAGGTGAAGGTAAATGATGCCATGCATGACTTACGTGTCATGATTATCGTGTTAGGATGTGTCATTTGCCTTCGTCATCTATTCACGTCACGTGATACAAAATTTAGTATATGTGGAGCTAGCCAAACGGCCGCGAGCACGCTATGAGCATGGTATGTTGTCATATTCTGAAATGACACGCTTGTCAGCATTATCATGTTTTCACCAGTCATATACTTTCGTCATCCATTCATGTCACGTAACATCAAATTTGGTATATATGCAGTTTGCAAAACGGCAACGCGTGCGTCATGAAGGGCCCCATATACTCCAATCTAGCGTTGACGCGTGTGCATGCTGGGCACAGCGACGCTACGTTAGCAAACCACGAGCACTCTGTGTTCTTCCGCCAGACGCGACTGGCACGGCCCGACGGCAACCGGCGCTAAATTCGACATGCTGCATTTCACACTGATGCGTTACCCAGACAACACCGCATCTCCCTCTTTTCGTGACGGAGGGAAGCCGGACGCACTGAAGTGCACATGCGTCGAAGCAACGCAGGGCGGCGTGGCGCGCGCCTACGTGTATATGGCAAGACCGGCACCTGGCGTGGCAACGCCGGTGAGCACGCACACCGCATCAGGTCGAAATGTATTGGCGACTTGACTGTGTTTTGTAGTCATGATCTCACTTGACACAAATCTCGTGATTATCATGTTTGCATCAGTCACACTCCTCACTCCCACTCCGTCACGCTCCGTCACGAAATACAAAATTTGACTATATGTGAAGCTAGCGAGACGGCCGCGAGGGCATCATAAGTGTGGCGTGTAGTCACGTTGTTACATGACATGCATGTCATCATTATCCTCATTGGGTGTTTCATTTAACTAAGTCGTCCATTCGCGTCGCCAATTACCAAGTTTGGTACATGCGAAGCTAGCGAAATGGTCGCGAGCACACCATGAGCGTATCATGCACTCATGTTGTTACATGACACGCATTTCATGATTATCATGTTCACCAGTCACATACGTTCGTCATCCATTCACGTACCGTAATACCAATTTTTCTTATGTGTGACGCCAGCGAAACGGCAACGAGGGCATCATGAGAGGGGCATGTATTCATGTTTTTAAATGAGACGCATGTCATCATTCTCATGTTAGGGTAAGTGGCTTGTGTTCGGCATGCCATCATGTCATACCATACCAGTTTTGCAACATGCATTGAAAACGAAACCACCGCGAAAGCTGCAGGACTCTGAAATGTAAAGTATGCCTTTCATGACATACATGTCCTGATTTTCTTGTTATGACTAATCAGATATGATCTTCATACAGTCATGTTAGGCCATACCAAGTTTGGTATCGATACCATCATCGAAACGGCCAGGAGAGCTAAAAGTCGTAAGTGGCTAGATAGATAGATCGATGCGCTCAAAGTCACCAAGGTTCGCTAAGAAATGCTTCGCATTTAAAACTATGCCTTGAACGTCGGTCTCTCTTCAATTGGAAGCCTCCTGCCAGCACGCAATCTGGGAGGACATGCCTCCTGCCTTGTGTTGCGACCGGCCGCCACGTGAGACTACTGGCCTCCGTACCGCTCCTTCACGTGACATAACCGTACAACTCTGTCACGTGACATCACGGCTGCTCGGAGGCAACGGTGACTGATCTCATTTGATATGTGGTTTTTAACGTCCCAAAACGACTATATGATTATAAGAGACGCCGTAGTGAAGGGCTCCGGAAATTTCGACTACCTGGGGTTCTTTAACGAGCCGAAGTATGAGCACATGGGCCTACAACATTTCGCCTCCATCGGATATGCAGCCGCCGTAGCCAGGATTCAACCCCGCGACCTGCGGTTCAGCAGCCGAGTACTTTAGCCAGTAGACCACCACGGTGGGGTAAGGCAATGGTGAGAGCATTGCTGTGTTCGCAGAGGGCGGCCGTCGCAGACGCTTCCCTCCGTACCGGAGGCGGAGTGTAAGGTCAAAGGGTAGTGCAGCGCGTTCACGACTCACGTTGCAGGCCTAATTTTAAAGATGATAGTCTTTCTTGGGTGCCTTTGACGGAAAAATTTTCGTCTGTCTGTCTGTACAAGGGGAAGTTTATTAACTTCAAACAAGAAAAAAACACAAGATACACGAAGTGGCATATCGCTTGTTATATACAGCACTCTAGAACTCATTTTGTGTATACCTATATACATCCAAGAAATAAAAAAGCAATAAATAGAACAAACTATCTATGTACATTTATATACAAGAAAGCATACAGATAAACGAACACGTGGCATAGCTCCATCACTATATGTTTACATCCCTACAATTACAGCCGGTCACATTCAAATGAGGAAACCCAATGCACATGCACATATATATACCTTCCCGGGAAGTGTGCGTGCGCTCTCTGGTATAATGGGCGAGACCCATTACAAATATCAAAATGAAGTACACATTATCGTGGCAGTACCGGAAAGGGGAAGTGTGGCCACCTCAACTATATATAAACACTACGGTGGGGAGGTACACACGTACACAAATTTGCTAGGTAACTTGTGCGATAGCAGAAGCACGAATGTGTAGGGATGAGAAGCAAGCTACAAATAAACACTGCGTGTCGTGATGAACAACTCCTCCCCCCTTAGAAAAAAAAGGGGGGGGGGGCTTTGTGCTTTGGTTAAGCCGGAAGGCTGGGAGGAAAACGAGGGCGGGGTTTTCTCCTTACTAATTGCCCACTGGGTGGGGAATCAGGGCCGTTATATCGGAGACATACGTGTGGTAAATCACCAGACAAGGGCGGGGGCGGCAGTAGGGACTGGCTAAAAGGAGGTGAGGGGGAGGCGCAACTTGCCTCTTTGTATTAGGAAAAACCTCGTATGCCAGCGGCGAAGAAACTTGTCTTCACCGCTGGATTCTAGTTGCTCGAAAAGATACCGTCACAGCATCTGGCAGATCCTGGCCACTGATGGGAAGTACCGCATGATGCTCTTCCCCACATAGCCAATTGTTTTGAACAATGTCCTAGCCGTTTTCAGTGCAAGCAGTTTGCTGGTTGAAAGCACGTGGGTCAGGCCGAGGCCGCCCTCATCCGCTGAAAGGTGGAGGAGAGTGTTGTGGATGGGTGCAGGTTTCCTTCCCAAAGAAAGCACCGATCATTCTTGTGAGCTGTGACGCCGTCTTGGTGGGCATCACGGCTACGCGACTGGCGTAGTACGCGAAGGCAAAGATGGTAGTCGATGATGCTAAGGCGTTTTCGCGTAATGTGAGGTTTTTGGTGTTTCAGGTGTTCTATTGCCATGTGTGCCTGCTCCAGCGCCTGCTGCAAGGTAGTTTCCGTCACGCCACCACTGTAAAAATATATGCCGAGCACCTTGACGACCTCTACCGCAGCCAGTCCGCCGAAAGCTCCACGGCAGAAGGCACCAAAACGCACGGCTTTGCACTTCTGCATGTTTAGCTGAGCGCCCGAGGCGTTAGCGTATGGCTTGAACGTCTGCCTAAACACCTGTAAACTGGCTGGGTCCCTTATAAACAGCGAGACATCGTCAGCATTGGCCAAGACTTTAATATCTGCCTCACCTGTCAACGTGAAGCCTCTTAAGCGTTTGTTGCGGTGAATGTTTGTTAGCAGGGGCTCCAGCGTAAGGATGAAGAGGGTAGGCCTGAGTGGGCACCCCTGCCAAGTTCCTCTCGCATATCCGAATGCGGGCGAGGGGTTGCCGTTCACCACTACGCGGCAAGTCAAGTGGCTGTAAAGGAGGACGATAATGTCGACGAACTGCTCCGCGAACCCTAACTGGCGGAAAACTTGAAACATGTACCCGTGTTTGACTCTGTCTAATGCCTTCGCTTGGTCGAGCGATATGAAGGCACCCGACAAAGACTTCGTTGACATGTACTCAAATTTATTCCTAGTGACCGTCAAATTGGCAAGTATGAATCGGCCCGGGACAGTGCAGGACTGGTGCGGGGAAACCACGTCCTGTAAGAGAGGTTTAAGTCGAGTGTTTAGAAGTGAAGTCACGATTTTATAGCCCACATTTAGTAGCGTTACTGGCCGCTAGGCTGACAGCTCCTCCTGCTGGGCACCCTCCTTAAGAAAAGCACGATCGTCCCCTCACCGTAGGTTGGAGGTTTCTGCCGTTGCGTGATCACCATATTTGCCATCAACAGCAGTACGCCCGTCAGGACAACGAAAAAGGTGGAGTGGAATTAGGCTGAGAGGCCGTCTGAGCCTGGGGCAGAATTCGGTGGCATGCTCGTAATCGCTAACTTCACTCCTTCCTCTGACGCCTCGTTTTCTAACATTTCAGTCTCTTCCCACGCTAAGCGAGTGCGATTCTGGCAAATCTGTCCAGCTTGGCTCTTCGCGTCTGCTGCGCAAGTACGTCTGCTTCCCCAAGGAGGGCAGCGTAGTAGTCACGAAAAGATCTCGTAATCTTGTCCGAGTCTGTAGCGAATGAGCCATCTGCGCCCTTCACCCGTGTCATTCGGATCTGGCCGTTCCCGGTTGATTCGCTGGGGTCTGCCGCGAGCCGTTTAGAGGATTTGTTCCACGCTCCGGGCGATCTGAGCGCACGTTTCTGAAGCAGACGGGTGTACTCGGCCTCCAACGAAGCAAGGTAACCTCGTGTGCAAGCCATCAGGGTTTCCGCCCCTCTAATAACGCGGATCCTGCGTAGGATCTCGTTGAGCTGTTCTGTGATGCCGCTTCCTGGCTCTCCCTTCCTCCTGCAGGATTCTCCTCGACTCTGCTTTTAAAGCATCCCAGAAATTCAGCGTTACAATAAAGACATTTGCCACAGAAGCTTGATGGCGCACTGTGATATGCTCAGTGCTGATCTCGTCTCGCAGGAGGGTGGAGTCGAGCCGCCAGCCTTGGTCGTCACTACGGATTTCAGGGAATCCCTTCAGAGTGGTGAAGAGAGGAAAGTGGTCGGAAAGTCTCGCTAAGTCAGCCGGTGGGGATACGACCTCGCACGCCTCTACCAAAGAGAGGAAAAAATCGGGCACGTACGTCCGGTCTATTCGAGACGCGCTTAGCTGCGAGGCGCGCGTCGGGACAAAAAGGTCTCCATGCGCGTGTATCCAGACGTCTGTTAGACGCAAGTGCTTCAAGACCATGACCAACTCCCTTGCGTGGTATGTGGACTTTCCTCAGTCCTGTCCCCTGATGTCTCTCTGGGAGTCGATAACACAGTTAAAATTTCCCAGTAGTACATGCGGGAGAGGATCTGCAAGAGTTAGGTGTAACTCTTGGTAGAAGTTATTGGTGAACTTCCTGGTGACCGGAACGTATACGTTTACAAAACGACATTGTTTTCCGTTGAGATAAATATCGCACATTACTGATCTGCCATTTGCGCCGAAGGTGCGAAAAGCCTTCTGACGGAAGCGGCCCGTGATGAAGGTCACCCCAACGCCCCAGGGCCTCGCGTTAGTCACGGAGAAAAAGGCATTAACCTGGAAATCCTGCTTAAATAGCCACCTCTAGCGGAACCGAAAGTTAGTTTCTTGGATAAACAAGACGTCAATATCATCGGCTTGGGCAAACGCTAAAATTTCGCGTTGTTTGGCCCTATCTCGGAAGCCGTGGACGTTTCAGGTGGCAAACCTAAACTGTGACATGGCCTAATGCTGTGTGTGGGTGAGGGGGTCGTTGATTTGGCGTGGTAGGAGGGCAGCGGGCGCTATAAGGCGCATGTCTCTGGAGACCCAAGGAATGCGAGAAGGAAAAAAATTGCCCGCAGCTTCCCTCGGGGGAACACTGAGGAGGATGCGGAGCATATAATTGGTTAACGGGGTGTTAAAGTGCGACTTACTTGGGTCGATGGCTAAATTGGTTAACGTGGTTGTGAAATGTGGTGTTAAATTGCGACTTACTTTGGTCGATGGCTAAATTGGTTAACTTGGTTGTAGGAGGGGGTGTTAAATGAGTGAACACGTACACACGTATGCGAAAGGACGGCGCTGGTCGAAGGAACGTCGATCATTGTGTTTGTGGATTCGTTGGAATTCCTTTCACCGCGACCTTGGACGTCGACGCGCCGTACAAACCAACCGACGAGCGGCAACTGAGCGAGCGAGCGCCGACCTTGAGTATATATACAGCGCGACGGCGCATGCACTGTCAGCTGTTGAATGTTCTCGAAAGAGAAGTGCGCGTGGCACAGATGGTGGGCGACGGCGCGACGGCGCATGCGCGCGCGTCAGCTGTCGAATGTTCGAGAAGCGGTGCGGACGGCGCGGACGGCGCACTACAAGGCGCGAGTATAAGATGCTTCCGCATCTAAAAAAGAGGCTAAGCGGCTCATCTGGCAGCTGCAAAAGCTGAACAAGAATATGGCCATTGCCATGCCTTCAGCGAATAAAAGGAGTAGAGATGGTGAGCGGAGTGGGTGCCGTTGATAGCAGGAAAGGGGGCGCGTTTATCTCGAGTCGGGTTTGACCGCGCTAGGCATGGGCGAGAGGGCATTCCGGCTGAAATAGCGGCGCGGAAACGCGCGTGCCTCAGGCAGTAACCATGAACGGGCTCGGAGGAGAGGAGGGCGGCGTGGGCGGCGGGCGCTGCCGAGTGTGCCCGTAAAGAATGAGCCCGTGTCGTCCTTGTTTATTCACAGCCCCTACGGGCCGTAGCCGGCAAAAGAAACAAAAGGGAGGGGAGAGAGAAGAAAGGCGAGTCGACACCTTTCATGGTCTCGCTGCTTGGTCGCCTGAAGCGGTGGGAGGCCGTCGCTGACCGAGCCCTTACGTGACTTTTTGGGATTCTTGCGGCGGGCTGCGTCGCTGTCACAATTACCCACGAGTGGTTTTGAGTGGCGACTGGCCCTCTCGGCGCACTCTGCCCGCCCGGTATTCTCGAGTTTTGAGTCGTCCATCGGCCTTCATCGCGAACGGGATTGGTGCCGTTTTTTGAGGCCGGGCAGAAGTTCCTTCGTGTGAGCCGGCGTCCGCAGCAGTGGCGAGACTGGGGCCTGGGGCCGTTGAAGGGATCTCGGACTGAAGAACATAGTGGCCGCGGCTTTGGATGGGGGTGTAATCAAAGCTCGCCTAGAAATTAGGTCCGTGTTGTGGCGGAGGAAAGTCGCGGTTCTTGGTGCTCAGTGCCGCTTGCCCCACTTCGTCACTTTTCGCTTCTTTCTCCGAAGAGTCCTGATCCTCGCTTGCTGAGGTGTCCACCACCCAGGCGTCGCGCGACGAGTCGGAGGAGCTGGTTGTCGAGTCGCTGCCCGTTTTAAAGTCGCGGAGCACTACGGTGCTGTTAGAGTTTTCCGTGCTCTCAGAACGCGCCACGGTAGTCGAAAGATGGTTCGAGTCGGCTTCAAAAGAGTCGCTGGCGCTGGAGGGCTCAGTGTCACACCTGTGAATCGCCATACCCAAAGTGAGTTTGGGGGACTTAGGTCGCAGGACCTGTAAATTCGTGGTTGTGTGCCACCCGTCTGACAAGACCGAGGCGCGTGGGCGATCGTGCCCGTCAGCGGACCCCTGCTCCGTCAAAAGACCACGCGCCGCCGTGACGTAAGATTGTCTACAGAAACAATCACGGGTACCGTTCTTGCCCCCGCACCTCCTGCACTCAGCCTCACGCCCCTCAATGTCGTGGACGAAGGTGCCGCACCGCGTGCAGGAGTCGAGCAGGCCGAAGCCATGTGTCCCACTTCTCTACAACGCGCGCACACTCGCCGCATGCCGGGGTACTCCAGCAAGATTCGGTGCCCCGCCATGGTTAGGAAGTTGGGCACCGGTTTACTCATCTCGATGCGGAAGACGTGGACACCATTTAACTTCGTCTGGCGATTAGTAACAGTCGCAAAGGCCACGTTCTTGACTTTACCATATTGTGCGAGCGCACCGGTCAAGGGGTCGTCTGGGAGATAGGCCGGGTACCGAAAAACATTCACAAAGGTGACCGGAGGCCCTGCAGTTCCACCGTGACTTTTTGGTTGGTAATAACAAAACCACTTACCATTAACTTAGTTGCCTCAGCGGCATTACGAGTACATGTAAGAAAACGTGAGCCTCCCATATGCTGGAGCACGTGCACGCTATCATCTCCTGCCGTGCGCTCGTCTGCGTCAACAAGGTTATCTATTGACAAATCGCCATCAGGTGCGTTAAAGAAAAAACAGTTCTCCCTCACCGGGAGGCTCGTTTGTGCGACCGTTGCTGGGGGCGTAGCTGGTTGCTCCTCCGAAAAGGGATGGTGGGGAGGGAGGCGTATCTAGTGAATGGTTGGAGCGCAGCTTCGCCGCGCACTAGTAGACTGGTTTAGCAAGCTCTGGATCCTGGAACCCGCAGTTGGTGGTAGGCGGCAACGCAGGTGCCTCCGGGTGTGTAGGTGGAAACCGGGCTTTACTCGCCTCCTGGCATAGGGTGGTGGTCACCGGCCGCGGGAAGGGCCCGTGATTCGAGGGCTGCAGGCGCACGCACTCTAGGTGGGGTGGTGCTGTCGCACGGACGTTCAGCTTCCTGGTGGTTGACGCCCCCTGGGGGGGGAGGACGTCGGGGTGACGTGACCCCGAGTCTCGCGCGAGTACTCAAGCCGATGGCTTACTCTACACCTTGATCTAAGCCGTTTAAAAGGCCGAGAGGCTGTACATTTGTCTGTTTGTCCGCCCTAACGATACCTCCAGCGGCACCGAACGGCCAACCCCATCCATAGCGCCCGTCAATATTGCCCATGGTTTAGCGTTTATAGTTTTGCGGCTGTCAATTAAAAAGCAGATATTGCGCATATCTGAGGTGCCATAGGAACATGTCTATGCTTTGTATGTCTGCCTTTATACTAGAAGAGGACACACATAAAACACTCTAAGTACTAGCGTTTAACGCGCTGTGCTGACAGTGCAATGCGATGTTCAAGAAGGTGTTTCAACGCTTTGCTACGACGGCACGAAGGTGGCACCTGGCCGTTGCTTTTCATTCTACACCTTATCTCCTCCGTGACAGGCGCGCATCTTTCTCCGCGGTCGCGCATGTCTTCGTTTTCGAAAATAACTGCCAGATGGCGCTCGTGTTTAACGTGCCTAGATGCTCTTGTTCGCCTCCGTTACACACTCGAGGCACTATAATTCAGCGCTTTCAGAACACCATTCACCAATTTTCTTGCACAGAACATCAAATAAACGTTTTCTTCAGTCTTTCTTGGCGCAATAATATTGTCTTTCGACGGCATTGGCAGATTACATGCAGATATGGGGCTATTTTTTTTTGAAAACAAAGTGCGTGGCCCTGAGATGGGTGCCCGCGCGTCTCAGAGGTGATATGGTGTAGAACGCAAGGCGACGGGTAGCTGCTATTACCCTGTCGTCTTAGCAAAGCGTTGGAAACACTCGCTTTTTCGTGGAAGCGTTGCAAGGTAAGCGCAGCGTGATGAGCGCTACGGTTTTTATAATTACTTATGTATGTCTTTTTTAGTAAAAGTGGACATACAGAATATATACGTGTTGTTATGGTGCTTCAGATATGCGCAATGGGTCAGATATGATTGACAATCAGATATGATTGACAGTCAGATGTGATGATAATTAGATATGATTGACAATTGCACACGTATGAACGCAAATCCTTGAGAAACATTGGTGGGCGCTGCGGATGGGGTTGGCCGCTCAGGGTATCGACTAGTGCTTTTTAGAGTAGCCGGTTCGTGGTAAATGTGGACAAAGAGAAATACGTGCAGACAAACAGACCAAAGTTTTTGCGTCGATGGTCCCCAAGAAAGACTATTGTCTTTAAAACGGAGGATTTTTGCAAGAATCAAACCCAAGCGTTCCGTTTGGCAGTGATGTATTTTACCACAGAACCGCTATCACGAACTTTATATCGGGAGCGCTTGCGAAGAGTTGGATTGACAGATAGGCGACGGGAGTGACGAGTGTGGCAGAACGAACACTTTATCCTACCTGACAATACAAAAAAATAATCTGGCACTTAGAATGCACTCCCCAAAATAAAGAAGTATATAAGAGTCGGCTATACAAACGAAACTGAAACTAACTTAAGTTTGCGTCAAGTTCGGTCTTAAGCCTCAACTGTTCCTAGCCAAGATGGCGTGGGGTGGCCACTCTCATTAGCTCTCGCAATTGGCCGCTAGATCAAGCAGAGTCGCCGCCCGGCGGCAACTGGCCGAAGTGGCGAAGTGTAGATTGCTCGGTGTGTCATCTGCTACCCACTCCTTGTTTCTATGTGTGCGTACGGCATGAACGTAATCAAAGTGTGGTTTGTCCAGCCATGTCAGCGCGAGTGTAACTGCCTCTACGTATGCCTGAAACGATGTACAAAAGCATTTAGTCTTGCTCGGCTGCTAATGCATTGTAATAAGATCGGCGAGTCTACCTTGCCAGAGTGCTGTTTATTGTTGTCGTACCCTCCATTCCCCAGATTAATTTCAGAGTGGGTGCTGTGTTCTGTTTGAAGCACGTCGCCAAATGCGATTGGCATGCTCACAAACATGAAAAGTAATATTAAAATGGTGTGTGAGTGCATCGTTTTATAGCAACTAGAGATAAACAGAGAGAAACATACCAATCATTCGAGGAACCTTAGCTGTGTTTATCTGGCCGTGGTACAACAACATAGAAATATTACTATCACGAAAACAGTGACACATCGGTACTTAAACTCCCTTTGAAACAGAGTTACCGTAAGCAACCATGTGCTTAGCTTTAAGAAGGCTTTAAAGAGCGCAGACCTTGAAAATATTTCAGACAGCATCCCTTGAATATATTGTCGTATAATTTCAAAACAAAAATCGTACAATGTTTTCAGCGCTTGTGTGGCATTATTAGTGACCGAAAAAAGGCAGTAGTAATTTTTCGTCTGAAAAAAAAACATGCTTGTCCCATTAACCAGGCCTAAATGTGTTGGGACCCCGTCATGCACGTAATCTATCGATGAAAGCTTTCTGCTGAACACCAACAAAATATTTTTATTGATGCGAGAACATGTGCTGCACATGGTAAACGCAGTGTACGTCAGCCACTAAGCTTTCCTGACTACACCTATTGATCGTCCTTCATGTCGTGGTCAACAGGACAAAAGAGAATAAATTCATGTGCGTATATAGACCGAACGGTGGTACTGAACTTATCGCACAGATATTCGGGTTTTCTACAATCTTACTTGCTCTCTCGATTGTTCTATACTGATGGCAAATGTATAAATAAGCAGTTCAGTGATGCTACAGCAGTGCCTAACAGGCAGAACACAAGCTAACCACGTACAAACACAGAAAAGGCATGATTTAGGGCGAAAGCGTGAAGAAAGTCACCCAGAGCTGCATCCATATGAAAGGCAGAAGAGGTGTTAATCGTGGATGATGTTAATGTTGCAGAAGCGCCGGGCACCGATTTTGCAAAGGAGAGCGTAGATATCAACAATAAGCTGTAGTCAACGCATTTTATTTTCCGGCAATCATCTCAGACCAGAAGCTGCCGACCACCTATCCGCAGTTTCGCGGGACAGTGCTGCCCCCTATAGCCTGATCACGCCGTGAATAGTAAAACATTCTTACTGTTCCAGCTCCACAATTGAAGCTAGAACGAAGTGATACCGTCGTCGCCATCCTCCTGGAAACGATCGCCGTACGAGGCACTCGACCTCATTGTCGGTTGGCTTTGGTCTTCGTCGTATCTTCCTGCTCCATTAGGCTACGCCTAACTCGTCAACCGTGTCTTCACTGTGTTACGGGCCGTATACATTCTGTTTCGAAGCGCAGGTGCTGTAGTCCTACCAAGAACTAACGTGACAGTTTGCGGCAAGTCCGGGCAGCCTCACTCGATTCTTCCTATTTTGTTTAAATTGGAAAAAGCGGAGAAGTTCAAACAGAGATAGAGAGCCAGAGAACAGGGACGTTCCACGTCTGTGCTCTCTGTCTCTGTTCCTACTGCTCTGCCTTGTCCGATTTCGGCGTTTCGTGGCTTTTGAAGCTTACTAGTTTCTACTAATTTGCCCAACAAGCAACTTTCCGATATGGGCAGCTGCTCCCTCAAGTTCTTGCGTCTGCGTGGCTGGTGCGCGTGCACTCGGGTGACTCTACTGTGCTTGCGCATCTTCGCCGTCGTTCCACGTTTGGCATGTACCTCATGCCTGTTTTTTACTTATAAGAACCACGCAAGGTCTTCACTCTGCTTTGCAAAAGGCAGGCATGAATTCGGTGCAAATTGAGTATGGTTAAAGGGCGAGATGTCTAAGTTTTTAACAAGGAGATAAAGATTGCGTATGTAATCTCAAGTTAAACTACTCCTCGTTGCTTTCTTTTTTGTGGTCATTAGCTGTATATAATTGGCCTCAATATGCTGTGTCATGCACACAGCAACAGATTCTTACGCGCGCCATCAGATGACTCGAAAATGATCAATCGCATAATCACCACCTGTTCACTACTACGTAAAAATAGGATAAAGACCTATTTTTTAATGTGTACTATTGGTTCTTCGACATTTAAAATTTAGTGGGTATCATAAAATTACCTGCTTGTTACACGACATCACGAACCAACGAAATATTGTGCTCTTCATTACAGCGCAAGCACAATAAAGCACATTTGGTGCTAAATAATAATTAAAGCTTTTTCAGGTAGCCGGAGAACATGTCCTTTAAAATGTATTTCAAATAGGCTAGCAGCCGATGACTGTAGCAGCGGCTACTTACCGCAGCTAGCGAGATGGATTCATATGAATATAATAAAATAATTTTACTTGCCGCATAACGGCGTTTAGCAGTTTGTGTGCGTATACTGCGTAGACTGTGCGCATCTCTGTGAGCTCATTCTTGCTGAGAGAGAGAGAGAACTAAGCATCGCTGCGCGAGTGTGCTTCATTGCTCTCCCAGTTGTAGTTTGAGCTGTAAAAGACAATTCAAGTTGAATGGAAACTGATTAGCCCGACTCCTAATTATGCCTTCATATTGCTCAAAATCACGGCCTTCATTTATTTATTTATTACATATACATATAGCGCCCGAGTTAGGCATTATCGTAGCTAATCAATTACATATATTATTATAATAAAATGTAACAAGTCTTCATGATTAAAAACGTCTTTGATGCATAGAGACATACCAGTAATAAGAACATTTTTTGATTGATTTGATGATTGATTTGTGGGGTTTAACGCCCTAAAATCACCATATGAATATGAGAGACGCCGTAGTGGAGGGCTCCGGAAATTTTGACCACCTGGG
The DNA here is from genome assembly GCA_013436015.1 of Rhipicephalus annulatus. Lineage (NCBI taxonomy): Eukaryota > Metazoa > Arthropoda > Arachnida > Ixodida > Ixodidae > Rhipicephalus > Rhipicephalus annulatus. The sequence goes on along the minus strand of WOVY01003955.1, from coordinate 282,634 downwards.
GTTCTTTAACGTGCACCCAAATCTGAGCAGACTGGCCTACGACATTTCCGCCTCCATTGGAAATGCAGCCGCCGCAGCCGGAATTCGAACCCGCGACCTGCGGGTCAGCAGACGAGTACCTTAGCCACTAGACCATCGCGGCGGGACAATAACAACAACGATATTAATATTAAAATAATAATAGTAATACTAATATTAATAATAATGATAATAATAATAATAATAATAATAATAATAATAATAATAAGTGCACTAGACAGTCAAATTCGGGGACTAGATTCGTAGAAAGTTGTTTACGGCAGAAGCAATAATTGGTGCATCTACTATATTCACGGAAAACAGATTCCATACTTCAACAGTTCTAGGCAAAAACTGAGAAATTAAAAAAAACTTTATTACGGCTTTGGTAGGGCTTTATTTTTCTTGAGTTGTCGCGTCTCTAAAAATGATAATGAGGCTGTTTTATATATATCTGCGTGTAGGTTTCTGTATTACCTGTGTAAATATTGTACAAAAGGTATAGGTTCATTATTTTTCTGCTTGTGTAAAGTAACTTACACCCTAGTTCTTCTCTTATTCGTGAACTCCGAATTTTGTCATGATATTTTCCCGTGACGAATCTTCCAGCTCTTTTCTGAACGTGCTCTGATTTTATCTAAAAGAACATTGGTGAATGAGTTCCATGCTGTGCATGCGTATTCCAGCATGGGTGTAATATTAATTAGGTACAACGTTTTTTGAACGCTTCACGCGCACACTTAAAATTTCTTTGAAAAAAGTGTAAAAAGCGACATGCTTTCGCAAATGTCGTTTCATTGTGTGATGTCCAATTCAATGGTGCAATTAATGTGACACCCAGGTAATTCACTCATTAGCACAGTGCACCAATACATTGTTAAAAAAGTACGAACTAGACACCTTGTTCTTTTTGTTAGTGAATTGCTAACGGTAGCATTTTTCGATGTTCAAGTTCATTTTGCATTTATCATATTAAGAATAAATTCTTTCGAGATCAGACTGCGAAACACTCGCATTCTAAACACATCGCATTGAATGATATACAAGACAATCACCTGCATATATTCTGACATTTGAAATAACACTATCATTGAGGTGATTAATAAAAATAAGGAACAGCAATAGACCAAGCATTGATCCCTGCGGCACATCCGATAAATTATCAGTCGTTTCTAATCCCGCACCATTCAGTACCACTTTTTGTGTCCGTTTGAACAAATAGTCTTTGCGCCAACCATAAAGTGAATCGGGAAGACCAAGAAATGACAATTTATACAAAAGTACGCTATGGGGGACCACGTCAAACGTCTTTTTTCAAATCAATAAAAACAGCGTCTATCCGAGTGCTATTGCTAAATTTGGGTCCAAGCTCATGTAAGAATTCAGTAAGTTGAGTCGCACAAGACAACCCAGCACGAAATTCATGTTGGGTTGCAATGAAAAATCCATTGTTTGAAGGTGCTTAACGAAAGAAGAGTAAATAATATGCTCCAATGTTTTGCAAGAAACAGATGTCAAGGATACCGGTCTTTGATTGCCCGCTAGGTCACGAGAGCCGTTTTTGAATATAGAAGCTACATTAATCATTTTATTTACTACGTCATTTCTTGGAAATTATGACCTGTTGAACAACTCGACCAATATTGGAGCAACGTTGTTTGAACAGCGCTTTAGGATAAAATTTAAAATCTCATGTGGACCGTGAACAGAATGAGGGTTAAGGTCGCACAACAGAACCCTAACTGCAGCTTTACCTACAACAATGTCATCTATCTGAGGCAACTGTACACTTAGTACAGCTTCCGGTGTGTGATGAACTTCCGTAAATGCGGAGCGAAACTATGCGTGAAAATGAACGGCTTTTTTTCGTTTCATCAGTTAATGTATGACATTCATGCCTCAGAGGTGGAATGCCAACACTTTTTTCCTATTACTTTTGACGCATCACCACGACTCTTTTGCATTAGAGTTCACATTTTCAGCCAATGACGATAGGTATGTTCTTTTTGCTATTATTGACTCTTGTTTTAATGTAATGCCCTCAATGAAGATCTAAGCTTCTCATAGAATTCATGGTTTGCATATTCTTGTCTTCTTTCTTATTGACAAACGCAGTTTCCCATTTATACAAGATTTATTCGTTCTGCGCCTTGATGATAACAATTTCGAGGAAATGTGTCTTGCGATCAAATAGCGGAGCTTGTCAGAGAAAAAGAGCCATAGACTATCTACACTGCAATTGTTGCCTTCAACTAGTACTGGCATGAATAAGGCCAACTCTTCATCGATGGCTTCATATTAACCCTGTTCAAACCGAAAAATCTTTCTCATACAATTTTTGCTTATCTGCCATCTAATACATACTATTACAGCGTGTACAACTTCGTGATCGCTGATCTCAGGTACAGCCGTTACCGTTTCAACCAACTCATCTAAGTCGACAAATTGAGTAAGTTTGAAGTTCCGCGTTAGTTCAACGATGATCGAGTGAAGTACTGAGCTACTCGATACTGCCGGATTTCTGTAAAACAAAGTAACCTAATAAACCTGCCCCACAGTGGAGGTCTAGTGACTAAGGTACTCGGCTGCTGACCCGCAGGTCGTGGGTTCAAATTCCGGCTGCGGCGGCTGCATTTTCGATGGAAGCGGAAATGTTGAAGGCCTGTGTGCTCAGATTTTGGTGCACGGTAAAGAACCCCAGGCAGTCAAAATTTCCCAAGCCCTCTACTGCGTCGTCTCTCATAATCATGTTGTGGTTTTGGGACGTTCAACCCCACATATCAATCACAATATTCACCTATAAACCAAGTAACCTCGGGTCTCTGTCACGTACAAGGATGAGCACCTCACCCCTTTGGTGACCACGATTTTTTCGATAAGCAATACAGACTAGTGAAAACGTCTCGCAATCCTTTATCTCAAGTAAGCGCCAAGATTCTGCCCTATTTACATTATCAGGTTGTAAAATGTGCAGTAGGCCAGAAAATTCGTCTGTTTTCTTCTTTGGGCTCCGGAAGTTTCAATCTGTTGAATCTGCTCTTAAATCCAACGACGTACACGTTGATTGCTATTCAAAGTGCACTCGTACGGAATCTGCTGTGCTATCAGTAATATGTCTTGCCGTTAAAAATTATCTTGTTATACTACAGCTTAAATTTAGGTTCAGAGCTCTGTTTTTGTGCATAAGCAATCTGTCTGCTTCTACATCATCTTACAAGCAGAGAGAAGTCTTCACCTAGCGATATTCCGCTGCGTTTTAGTTTCGAAGCCACGAAAAGAAGACGTGGCTTGTCCTTAAATAGTGCAGATTGAACAATTATGGGCTTTTGTTTGTCTTTGTTACGCTTTCCCATCCTGTGGGCTCTCTGAATTGTTCATCGTTCAACAACAATGTCCATCTTGGCCGAGCAAACAAATACAACCTTTTGTTCGGACTCATCCGATGTTTTCTTCGTTTTCTTCTTCCATACCATAAAATAGGAAATTATTTCAGCGTGAACCGTCTTCAAGTTCATCCTGAATAACCATTTTTTTTGTATAGCTTATTGAAGCTGATTGTTTGTGGCATGTTGTTCTGTAATGTTTGCAAATGCAGACAAACCGGACAGATCATTCGCTAATTTGTCTACTTTTAACGTTAGAATTCCAAGAGTACTTCCATTAGTTTTTGTTCACCTCGGAGTTCTTCAAATTGTTCAATGATTTTGTTTTGCCCGCTAATCTCTTTGGTATAGAACACACCGTTTCCAGTAGTTCACGTTACTGCTTCTCCGACATAGGGCTGGGGTCAATTTCGACGTCGCCGGCTAAAAAAAATCATAGCCCACACAAAAATTTTATTGCAACATCACAAACATGGGCATAATCATGCAAGCTGAACTAACTAAAATAACCATGTGGGTTTTGGTGCCAAGTGTTTTTGCGTGCGAGTTGGCTTATAATGGTAAAAAATACCAACATGAAATAACGGAGCAGATGTAAGCATTGCGACCGCAACTCGGCAACGGAATCTAATGGCTTTGTCTGTAGCAGGCGTTTAAGCAGTCCTTCATTTCACGTCAAGTGCCCTCGTTGACCAGTAGCAAGAAATGCTGACATTTTGGCTGCTGACTAATTATATGAAAATGCCATAGCCGCCAGTTGACAATTACAGCAGGGCACTGTCGTTCTAGTAAGTCGCTGTTTACGGTAGTCGCACAGGTATGTGCAACCACTTGCAACTGCTGCAGACGCACCATCAAATCACATAGAGCTTACCACGTAGTCGCTTCAATGTTCGCATCTGAACAGCGCTCTCAAACCAGCCAGTGTTCGGCACTGATATGACGATCTGCAACAGCTGAAGAAAGAGCAGACGTAAGCATAGCGGCTGCATCTCGGCACCTTTTCCCTGGTCTGATGGGTCATGCTGCGGAGTAAGCTTATAATTTGAGCTTGCCACTGTACTCAAGTCCACTGCTTAATTAATCGCCACTTCGCAAACAGCTGTGATCGTTCCTGATTACCATAAGCAAGGTTGGCCAGGTTTATTAGAGATTTTACAGGAGGAGCTGTCATGAGATCACAACTCTGGTCTCAGGCAGCGCCGTAGTTGTCCGCTGCCACCGTTGGTTTTCGTAACCACATCGCGCCAAATTGAAAAAAGAAAACCTAGTGGTAATGACACACTAAGCCTCGAACTCGGGCCCACTCGATGCCAGCCCAGTATTCTACCACTGAGCTACGGCGGTATTTCATACTTGTTGGCAAACTTACCTTAGGCCGGCTTGATGTCGGAAAAGCAATCGCATTATTACGGCTTATAAGACGTTTGAAAACAGCGAAAGAACAATCAGTCGTCGCACAATGCGAATAGCGTAACGCGTGGGTCTTCCAATGCTCCAATTCATTGCAAAAGCTTGTTGTTTTTTCAGCTATTAACTGAGGTGCATACCCACTTCAGGAATAATTTGTCATCGTCGTCAGACACTGCATGAACGATTGGCACAAAATTCTTCGCTCTAGTTTAGCGGATACCACGATTCTCAAAAGAATGACAAAACATTACAAAGCAAATGCTGGCCTACTGCCCTAAACTTTTTATTAATAATTCCGTTGTGGGAATCAAGCAAGTTTGCTTGCAGCAATTACCCAATGATTGTTTATAAAAGGCTCTGAAAGGCCGCTCTGCTAGCATTCGCTGTGACTGTGCTGCGCCTTCCCCGCAGGCCTGGCGTTTTTTTTTCTTTTCTTGTCGCTTTCAGTAGGGCGAAACTAAATCATTGAAAAAGATTCGCAACACTCATAGGCTCTCAGCAGCTTCGACAGAGCAGCAATAGTGCTATTCTTTTTCGATGAAAGAAAATATTTTCCGGAAGGAGCTAATGCTTTGACCAATTCATAAAAAGTTTGATTGTTCCCATCCATATAGCTGCATCCACTACTCACAGCATGAACAATCATGAACAAATTATTTAATGCAATAGGGACCCTGTTCAGCGCTAGCCTGCTCTGTAATTCTACCGTACAAGGCACGGAAGCGTCGCATAGGTGACTCGCACCACAAAGAGCCTACAAGAAAAATTGTCATAGCAGAAATGGTGCAAAAATTTGACTCTATTGCAACGGCCCCGTATAACATTTTCATTTCCTCACAACAATATAATTGAGTGATTACAGTGGTGAAGAAAGAGTTTGCCTCAGTAGGTTTCCCCAGCGTGCAGTATAGAAGTAGGGGGGCTCATCACGCCTAGTTTTTGTCAATGAAAGGCTCGCTACCCTCCCCCCCCTTGTCCTCCCGGTTGATAGGCCTATGCCTTCCAGAGCCTTTTCTAAACGCTCTTTGGGTAACTGCTACAAGCACACTTACTAGGTACCCACTAACCTATAAATATTCTTATTTTTATGCAGTGGACCGGCTTCAGTATGGCCCCGCCGCGGTGGTCTAGTGGTTTAGGTATTCGGCTGCTGACCCGCAGGACGTGGGTTTGAATTCCGGCTGCAGCGGCTGTATTTCCGATGGAGAGGAAATGTTGTAGGCCCATGTGCTCAGATTTGGGTGCACGTTAAAGAAACAAAGGTGGTTGAAATTTCTAGAACCCTCCACTATGGCGTCTCTCATAATCATATGGTGGTGTGGCATACTTTCCTTCTTCTTCTGGCACGACACACTTGGGACATAAGCTAGTAGTGGGTAGTCTGCTGATGTAAAAGGAAGGAGTCAAAACAATGGCGGAGATACATCGTGTTTATCAAAACCTGATAAAAGATCTGCCCTGTACAGGTTCCTACAGAACAAAAAATTGACGCAGGTACCTGCCTATTCGCATTCAGTAGTGCTGTCTCCTAAAGAAACAACAGATTTGTTAGAGGGTATCGCGAAAAGACTTGAAGCGCGTTTTACTTCGTCGAGCTTGAGACCTGTGACATTCAAAAGCGCAACCTCGGACTTTCGGGAAGTCACTATGGCGGAACTGGCAGATGTCATACTAACTGTAAAGCAAGCGGCTCCCGGTCCAGATCAGATTACAAACTCTATGATTGAAATGATATTTAGTTCCCATCTTGATGAGCTTTTGAATATTGTTAACTGCTCCTTACAGCACACATGAATTCCAAGCGCATGGAAAATTGCTAGAGTTGTGTTGCTGCGAAAAAATCCAAGCCTTGGATATGTCCTGGATATTATTCGGGCGATTTCGCTTACTCCAAACCTAGTTAAAATATTTGAAAGAATTCTTCATAGAAGGCTCAGTGAATTCATCGCCCGTCAGGACATCCTTTCATCAACGCAAGTAGTATTCAGACAGGGGTAGTCTATATGGTCGGCTAATGTTGATTTGGAAAGCCGAATTCGCCTTGCAAAAGTATCTGGTGAGCTTTCTGCATTAGTCACGTTAGATATTGCAAAAGCCTACGATAGTGTGGAACACAGTACATTAATTTCAAGATTAGTGGACTGTGAGGTGCCCAAGTACATTATATCTTGGGTTCAGGAGTTTCTCTTTGAGAGACAATTCTTTTGTTGCCACGAGGGAATTACTTCTGCCTCATATAAGCAAACAAGAGGTGTTCCGCAAGGATCAATCCTGTAACCTCTTTTCTTTAATATATTATTATTATCCATTGCCGTTCATAAAAGTGTTCCTCTTTACGTCTACGCCGATGATATTGCTTTTTTCTCGTCATCCTAAGATATCAATAGTTTGTATCAAATCTTACAGTCATACTTGAGTGAGCTTGAGGTATGGCTTGGCGGGCTGTCTTTTTCACTTTTGTTAGCAAATGTGCTCTGCTTACATTCCCTCTATCCGTCCCCGTATTTCTTTCACTGCATTATTGAAATGATCCGATTCCACAAGTAACAGCGCTAAAATATTTTGGCATTGTTTACGTGGACCATTTAAATTGACAGCAACAAATAGAATCGAACACACGTAAAGCAGAAAGCGCCCCAAGGTTGCTGCGCCGGTTTTGCAATGAAAATTCAGGGTTGCGCAGGGATACGTTACTTATGATATACAACCTTTACGTACGCCCAATTCTGGAGTTTGTTTGCGTTCTGTTTTCCGGAAGTGCTGAGTACAAATTAAGACCTCTCATATTGCTAGAAACGCAAGCTCTGCGGCTATGTCTCAGGCTACATAGGTGTGTCGCGAATAGCGTGCCTTATTTGGAAGCTAGAATCATTCCACTTAATGCTAGATTTCGAGAGCTTACTGTGCAAACATTTTTAAAACTTTACATTGCGCCCCTCTTCTGTTCACAGACAGTTTTCATCAAACATCCAGTTTCTTTTTTTCAGCGCCCGTTGTTTCGTTATCAAAGACCCCAAGTCATTTTCGTCGAGTCTCTGTTCTCTGTTATCAAATCTTCACGTTTCCCTCCGGCATTCAACTCCCCATAACCAATGCTCGGTGCCAGTTGACATAATTTTCGATGATATTTTTGCGAAAAATGCCAAGTTACTTCCAAAGCATGTTCGGGAGGGCCTCCTTCAAGACCATCTCAGTCATTTTTCCAAATACGTAGTAATTTCGACGGATGCAACGCGAAATCTTCAGAAGGCTGGAGTATGTTTTTTTTCTCATCAACTTAGTTGGTCTTTTGCGCTCCGATTGCCTGACCACGCCAATTTATCTCGCAGAGTTCCTGACTATTACATTTGTTCTTCGAAATCTAAATTATCAGCAATCAAAAGCTAATATTATTTCGGATGCTTTGTCTGTATGTACACATCTAACGTCCGCAAAGCAGTCTCCTCTTCTCAGGATATTTTGGTCTCTCGTACTGCATAGCCTATCAGAAGTTCGGTTTATTTGGGTCCCCGGGCATGCTGGAATCGTACTGAATGAAATTTCTGATTCGCTCACTTCGGCATCTTTAAATTTTCCGGTGGTGCTGGTAGCTCCACAGTTTCCTTTTATTACTGCCGAACGATTCAAACGCCTTTTAATCTTAAAAATCAACGAAACGTCGCTCCTACAATCTGAAGAATTTAGGCACTTGCAATTCACATGGAACACCACAAAATGCCTTTCCTGTCAATATGAGGTGACCCCCACAAGCTTTCGCTGTAAAGTTCCTCGGTTAATTTTTATGTCAACAAATCAGGATTTTCTATAACTAACCCATGTGCAGTTCGCAATGAACCGGAAACAATAGATCACTTTCTTCCCACATGCCGCAGCTTTGCCTCACTGCGCCGAATAATTCAATAAAGATCGATTGGTATGCTTGGATTGCCAGTCAATACATCCACCCTATTATCGTTTGGAGCCAGTCGGTTAGGTTTGGGCTGCAGTACTATTCTGTCAGTGCTACATAAATTCATTCAGGCAACCGGAAGGATACGCAGCTAGTGGTACTGCCAGATATATCGAATTCTTTTTCCCGCTTCGTCATTCTTGTTAATTTGTTTTATATATTCTGGTTCATCGCATTCTTCATTTTTTCACGTTTTTATTTCAAAGGAACATTATTATTATTCCTATCTAATTTATCTTTCTTTTTTAGCAAGCGTTGTAAAAAATTATCTATTATGAGGTACAGTGTGGCCAATCCACCCTGTGGGTATGAGACAAGATGTCTTAGGCGACAAGATGAGACATTAATAAACCGCGCTGTGTTCTCGGAACCACGTTTCAGAGTGCTGTATTTATTGAAGACCCGGACTACGAACGCGACCTTCCATGGAGCAGCGTGAGCATATCGACAGCCTCAGCTCTGGCACCGCTGCCACTGCACCCGGCCATGTACACTCTTCGGGTGTTGTTGGAGGTACTACTAACATGACGCTACCACAGCTATGGCTTGCCGATCCCTCCTTATGGTTCATTCAAGTCGAGAACAAGTTCCACATTCATCGCATTACGTCAGAAGTTCGCAAGCATGAGCTCCTCGTTGAAGCGTTGCCGCCACAGGCAATGGCCGAAATACGCGACATCCCGATGGGCTCGCCTGGTGACATTCCATATATGACAGAGAGTGGTGTTGGGCACTTTAAATTTACCTAAAAGAACATAAAGTGTTAAGCCCTGCCTGCTGCACTGAAGTATTGCAGGCTGCCAAATTTAAAAATAATATATATATATATATATATATATATATATATATATATATATATATATATATATATATATAGGCAGGCATGGTGGTTGAGTGGCCGTAGCGTTGCATATAGTCTAGTAGATCCTCCGTGAGCGGTCACAACGTGGTTTATTTCGACGTTTCGGCCTAGAGTCTGGCCTGATGAAGGCCAGACTCTAGGCCGAAACGTCGAAATAAACCACGTTGTGACCGCTCACGGAGGATCTACTAGACTATATATATATATATATATATATATATATATATATATATATATATATATATATATATATATATATATATGCAGGCATGGTGGTTGAATGGCCGTAGCGTTGCATATAGTCCAGTAGATCCTCCGTGAGTGGTCACAACGTGGTTTATTTCGACGTTTCGGCCTAGAGTCTGGCCTTTATCAGGATTAAAGGTACAGTTTGTTGGTGCTCAGCTTTATACAATCCCAAATCAGAGGGAAAAGAAAGAGGGAAAAGACAGAAAAAAAAGAAAAAAGCGAGAAAAAGAAAAAAGTAGAAAGAAGAAAAAAGAGAAAAATAGAATATAAGGTGGACTCCCCTCGGGCGCCCCCATTCCACTCTTCCCTCCACTTCCACTTCATCTCTCTCCCCTTTCTCCCCTTCACCTTTCTGATGCCAGTGGTCTGTGTATGCTTCCTTTCACTAACGCATTGTTCCCGACCAGATGGCGCCTCCTGGCACTGGCGGTTCGGTGTGGGGCAAAAAAGAGCTTTTTTAGGAAGATCTAAGCCTTTAACTACTCGGAGCCCGGTCAATATTTCGCCGTAGAAAGAGGGGTACCGCGTATTGGGGCAGAAGCTGGTAAGCGGGCATGTTAGGAAGTTTCAAGCCTTTAACTACTTGGGGTCCCGTCAACATTTCGTCGTAGAAAGAGGGGTTCCGCGTATTGCGGCAGAGGCTGGTAAGCGGGCGCAATGCGAATTCCTTGCCCGCTTCAGGATTACGCGTGCAGTAGAGGCCTCCCGGCTGTGCACAGGGTTGCTGTTGGGCATGGCACAATTGATTGGGTAGTAAAATATAACAGAAAACAGACGACAGCTGCACTTAGAAGAGTAGTTACACTAGGAATTGTTTTAGGTTGTCCAGTGCCCATCGCAGCTGCAGTGCCGTGAACTCAGTTACTGTTTTCATTATTGCCGTTATTGTTTTCTAATGCTTAAATTGCTGCAAGTGTTCCAGGATTCTCATTTATTCCTCTATCGAGGGTGTTAAATTGGTGGATAAGGTATGACTCTCGTTGTTCACGTTCTCGATTTGATTTAAATCCCGTCTCTAAGAGCGTTACTGATAGTTTGTCGAATGCATGGTCGGGAAGATTGAGACGTTTTGATAGAGGTAGGCTTGGAACGTCTGAACGTCTTAACGTCTGAAAAGTGCATTTGTATCCGCTCCAGGCGTCGTTTACCGACGACCACGTAACCTCAAAGACACACTTGTCCACTCTCAAATTAACACATCACCACCCAATAATTCATGCCGACCTTGTTTAAAGGCACGATGTCTTGTATGTATGGTGATGCGAGAAACAAACAAAGCAACCAGCACACAATCCAAGCTTTAGATTAACATACGAGGAAACCTAACATGCGATTCCTCTAATGTGGTATACCTACTCGAATGCAACGTGTGTGATATGCAGTACATCGAACAAACAGAAACACCATTTAGGATTCGCTTCAATACTCACAGAGCCCATGCGAAATCAGCCCCAAGTCCATCTCTATCAAAACATCTCAATCTTTCCGACCATGCATTCGACAAACTATCAGTAACGCTCTTAGAGACGGGATTTAAATCAAATCGAGAACGTGAACAACGAGAGTCATACCTTATAGACCAATTTAACACCCTCAATAGAGGAATAAATGAGGATCCTGGAACACTTGAAGCAATTAAAGCATTAGAAAACAATAACGGCAATAGTGAAAATAGCAACTGAGTTCACGGCACTGCAGCTGCGAAGGGCACTGGACAACTCAAAACAATTCCAAGTGTAACTACTCTTCCTAAGTGCAGCTGTCGTCTGTTTTCTGCTTTATTTTACTACCCAATCAATTGTGCCATGCCCAACAGCAACCCTGTGCACAGCCGGGAGGCCCCCACTGCTCGCGTAATCCAGAAGCGGGCAAGGAATTCGCATTGCGCCCGCTTACCAGCCTCTGCCGCAATACGCGGAACCCCTCTTTCTACGACGAAATGTTTGCGGGACCCCGAGTATTTAAAGGCTTAAAACTTCCTAACATGCCCGCTTGCCAGTCCCTGCCCCAATACGCTGTACCCCTCTTTCAACGACGAAGTATTGACAGGGCTCCGAGTAGTTAAAGGCTTAGATCTTCCTAAACAAGCTCTTTTTTGTCCCTCACTGAACCGCCAGTGCCAGGAGGCGCCGTCTGGTCGGGAACAATGCGTTAGTGAAAGGAAGCATACACAGACCACTGACATCAGAAAGGTGAAGGGGAGAAAGGGGAGAGAGATGAAGTGGAAGTGGAGCGAAGAGTGGAAGGGGGGCGCCCGAGGGGAGTGCACCTTATATTATTTTAGATGCGGAAGCATCTTATACTCGCGCCTTGTAGTGCGCCGTCCGCGCCGTCCGCGCCGTCCGCACCGCTTCTCGAACATTCGACAGCTGACGCGCGCGCATGCGCCGTCGCGCCGTCGCCCACCATCTGTGCCGCGCGCGCTTCTTCTTCGGGAACATTCGACAGCTGACAGTGCATGCGCCGTCGCGCCGTCGCCATCTGTGCCGCGCGCGCGCTTCTCCTTCGAGAACATTCAACAGCTGACAGTGTATGCGCCGTCGCGCTGTATATATACTCAAGGTCGGCGCTCGCTCGCTCAGTTGCCGCTCGTCGGTTGGTTTGTACGGCGCGTCGACGTCCAAGGTCGCGGTGAAATGAATTCCAACGAATCCACAAACACAATGATCGACGTCCCTTCGACCAGCGCCGCCCTTTCGCATACGTGTGTACGTGTTCACTCATTTAACACCCCCTCCTACAACCACGTTAACCAATTTAGCCATCGACCCAAGTAAGTCACAATTTAACACCCCATTTCACAACCACATTAACCAATTTAGCCATCGACCCAAGTAAGTCGCACTTTAGCACCCCGTTAACCAATTATATGCTCCGCATCCTCCTCAGTGTTCCCCCGAGGGAAGCTGCGGGCAATGTTTTTTATCTTTTTTCTTCTTCCTACTTTTTTTCTTTATTCTGTCTTTTTCCTCTTTCCTTTCCCTCTGATTTAAAATTGCATAAAGCTGAGCACCAACAAACAGTACCTTTAATTACGATGAAGGCCAGACTCTAGGCCGAAACGTCGAAATAAACCACGTGGTGACCGCTCACGGAGGATCTACTAGACTATATATATATACATATATATATATATTTAAATAAATTTTTTTTTAATAAAGAACAAAATAAAAGAAAGGGATGACTACCACCAGGCGAACGACAGCCAAGGGAGTGGACCGGGAAATCAGGAAATTTATTTTGTATTTACCATAAACTAATTTACATTCTATGTGTGATCTTCATCTTGGCTTACAATGATTCTTCTTTTGTCCCCTTGTGCAAACTAATTTACATACTATTTTTGTCTTGTTTGGTCTTGGCTAACAATTATTCTTCTATTGTCTTCTTGTTATGTAGGTTTCTTGTACCCTTTGTATACGACAGTCAAACAGGCTCTTCTTCACCGACTCATTCCACCTGAGCATCGGCGCATTCAGCAACTTCTGTGCAACGAAAAGCTCGGGGACCGCCGTCCCACGCAGTTTCTACGTCACCTGCAGCGCCTGCTTAGGGACCAGCCGGACGGCTCGGAAACATTCATACTACGCGAGTTGTTTCTACAGCGTCTTTCACCTACCATGCGAATCGCTCTTGTCCCAGCTCAGAATAAACCGCTGTCGGAGCTGGCAGAAATGGCCGATGACGTGATGGACGTTGCTCCGGCAGTCATAAGCGCTGCCCACACCTCTCCGATTTCCGAAGCAGATTCCCTTCGAGAAACGGTAAAAGATCTCGCAGCTAAAGTCGCCAACTTGCGTCTGCAATTGCTGAGCATTCGCAACCTAAATGACCAGCCTCGTTCACATCGACCATCTCTCACGTCGGCTGCTCCGCAACAGCCCCTCCACCAGCCCGAGCACTACTTTTCACCGCAGAACACATGCTATTATTACCGCCAATTTCGTGCCACGGCTCGCAGATGTGTGCTATTTTGCTCAGGGGACATGGGAAACGCTCCGCCCGATCGTCAATAACAGCGGCGGGCGATCAAAGCCAAACATCAAGCCGCCTCTTCCACATCACCGACAGAACCACAGGTCAGAGCTTGCTGGTGGACGCTGGAGCAGAAGTCAGCATAATTCAAGCGTCCAAAACTTACTGGCGTCTTCGTGAGAAGTCAACTCCTTTACAAGCGATCAATTTTTCGGCTATCGCAACTTACGGACAGAAGTCTCTGACCCTTGATCTCGCTCTGAAGAGGAAACTGCAGTGGTTATTTTGGATAGCAGACTTACGCTACGCCATCTTAGGCGCCAATTTCTTAAGGCATTTTCATCTGCTCGTTGATATGAACCGCTGTCGCCTGGTGGATAGCTATACCGGCTTATAGGTCAATGGTTATCTGTCACGCGCCACGGCCCTAAACCCCACTTTCGTGAAATCGCCCACGTCACCGTATACAGCTCTGCTCAACGAGTTTCCGGAGATTACAACGCAGTCTCCAATGGATAAGATCCCCAAGCACACTGTGACCCATGCATTGTTTCCACAGGCCCACCGATTCACTGCCGCCCTCGCCGACTTGGCCCTGATAAACTTCGAATTGCTCGCAACGAGTTTGAGCATATGTTACAGTTGCAAATCATTCGTCCGTCATCAAGCTCGTGGTCGTCAGCGCTCCACATGGTTCCCAAGAAGATCAATGACTGGCGGCCCTGTGGTGATTATCAGGCTCTCAATGCAGTCACCGTTCCAGATCGATACCCTTTACCCAACATTCAGGACTGTATCGCCTTTTTAACCGGCACAACTGTATACTCGAAGATTGATCTAGTGAAAACTTATCACCAGATCCCCGTTTAGCCTTCTGAAATTCCTAAAACTGCAATAATAACCCCATTTTGCCTCTATGAGTATTTACAAATGCCTTTTGGTTTGAGAAACGCAGCTCAGCCATTTCAGCGTTTTATAGACAAAGTCACAAGAGGCTTACCGTTTTGTTTCACCTATGTCGACGATCTTCCCGTTACCAGCAAGGACGCTGAAACGCACAAGGCACATCTACGTCAGCTTTTCACTCGACTGCGTGATTACGACCTTGTCATAAATGTAGAAAAGTGTCAGTTTGAAGTCTCGGAGATAGCATTCCTCGGACATCAGATCACTAAAGATGGCATCACTCCTCTACCTGACAAGGTTCAAGCAATCCTCGAGTACCCGCCTCCCACGTCCATACGCAGTCTACGACGTTTTCTCGGACTCATCAATTTTTATCGCCACTTCATCCCTACATGCTTCAAACTGCTGCAGCCTCTGGAGGCACTACTCTCGACTTAACAAGCCGAGTCAGCCGCACTTTCCTGGGACATGATCGCGGATCAAGCTTTTGCTGCCGTTAAGACCAAGCTCGCCCAGGCCACCCTCCTGCACCACCCTTCACCGACTGCTCCCACTAGCCTCATGATGAACGCTTCTTCAGAAGCAGTTGGGGCCGCTCTTCATCAATGGTTCAATGGTGCATGGGCTCCGATTTACTTCTTTTCACGCAAGTTACGCGACACTGAGCGCCGATATAGTACTTTCGGACGGGAGCTGCTCGCGGCCTACCTTGCGGTGAAGCATTTCAGGTACTTCCTTGAAGGGCGATTTGCCATTCTTACTGACCACAAGCCCCTTGTTTCGGCTTTACGTTCCTGCAGTGCCACGCACACATTTAGAGAACTTCGACACCTTGCTTTCATTGCCCAATTCACCACAGACATACGTTATGTAAAAGGCAGCTATAACAGTGCAGCGGACGCTCTCCGTCGTATTACCATCAATGCCACGACAGGCACCACCGACCTTTCATTGACCTCGCTCGCGGAGGCACAGGCATTAGACGATGAGCTTCCACGACTCCGATCCTCTACTTCCCTCCGACTGAAACAAGTCAACTTCCCCGACGACGATGTTACGCTCTGGTGCGATGTTTCACACAACTGCACTCGTATCTATGTTCCTTCACAGCTTTGTCGTGCTGTTTTTGACACCCTCCACTCCATCTGCCATCCAGGCGTAAGAGCTACGTAACATCTGGTCACTGAATGCTATGTCTGGCGGCGCATACGCGCTAGCATTCGTGACTGGGTTCGCACTTGCAGAGCAAGTCAGCGTATCAAGGTGCAACGGCACACCAAGCCTCCACGGGAAAAACTCCCTCTCCCTGATGCACGTTTTGACACCATTCATTTGACATTGTCGGGCCATTTTCCCATGTCGGGGAAATACGTATTTGCTTGCGTGTATTGACAGGTACACTAGGTGGCCAGAAGCAGCTCCTTGGCTGATGTCACGGCGGAAACAGTTGCTCGTACCTTTCTTGCTACCTGGATTAGCCGTTTCGGTGTACCATCAACGGTGACTACTGATCGAGGCAGACAGTTTGATTCAGCGCTTTTCACCTTTGTCACATCTCTGCTTGGTTGTGCGCGTATTCGCACAACTGCCTATCATCCAGCATCAAGTGGCTTAGTGGAGATACTCCACCGTCATCTAAAAGCAGCACTTACCTCACAGCCTCACGCCGAAGATTGGGTATCGCACGTCCCCATCGTGCTTCTCGGCCTGCATTGAACACTTCGGCCAGAACTTGCCTGCGCTGTAGCCGAGATGGTTTATGGCTGCACACTCCGTTTGCCTGGTGACCTCGTCAGCCCCGTTGCTATGCAGAGTGTTTCGGATCCATCTTCTTTCATCCAGCGTCTGCGGATCTTGATGCAAAACATGCACCCAACACCAACTTCAGCTCACACTAAGAACGACGTTGTTCTGCCGGCAAACCTACAGACATCTTCACACGTTTTTGTTCGTGTCGATGCGTCTCACCGTGCTCTTCAGCCTCGCTATGACGGTTCTTTTCCAGTCATCAAGCATTCTGAACATCATTTTACAATCCTGCGTAATGGGCATGAAGACACAGTCAACATTGAAAGGATCAAGCTGGCACCTATTCTGAAAACCTCCTTCTGATCTTTTTATTTCTTCAAGTGCCGTCGGCCACTTGTCTGCAGGGGGGGGGGGGCGGGGGAGCTACCTGTGGCAGACTTTTTTCTTCTTCTGCTACGACACACTTGGGACGTAAGATAGTAGTGGGTAGTCTGCTGAAGAAAAAGGAAGAACGAGTTGAAACAATGGCGGAGATACATTAATAAACCACGCTCTGTTTTCTAAACCGTGTTTCAGACTGCTATAGTGGTTTTGGGACTTTAACCCCACGCATCAGTGAATCAGCATCCACTTGGCTATACTTCGTATAGCTTCGGAAAAGCGTGGTAGCTGCTACACTCCTGCTAGGAATTGTGTGCATTCCATTTTTGATGCAGTGGCTGATGACGGTGCAGAATTGCGCTGACGTGTGATGAAGAATTATGCCTTCCGCTTGCCTTCCATGCCTTTAAGCTCGCCCCCTGCGAAGCCTGCTGGGATGTTGTTGGCCGAGGATGAAGTGGTTTTAGCTATGCGGTCTCCGTTTTCGGGTCTCTTGTTTATCGGTTCTTGAATCTACACCTATCTCAGGTGCTCACAACGACTTATTCTCCAGGCCAGGCGTGATTTGCCAGGCCAGCGTCCCTGCAGTCTAATTAATAGCCGTTAAGCTCCTTTTCCCGTGACGGTGTCTCTAGCATTCCCATTGCACGGGTAGCAGCAGATGGAGGTTTCATTGAATTTACGAGCCTTCAGCTGGTCCTAAAAAAGTTAGACATATCTAACTATTTCGAGACCATGACCTATGTGTTCCCATTCGGGCGAGGAGGCATCGTGGGTAGGTTGCCGAACCAGACCTGCGTGCAGGATACACTGATATTCATATCGTTGGCCGCTACCCTGGTGAGCGCTTTCATTCCGCCCTCCTTGCATGTACCAAAGGCCTTGTACGAGGAGTACACTTCAAGTTAAGTCCAGATGAAACCCTAGAAAGGCTATCTGGAGCAGGCGAAATTTTGATTTACCGAAGTGATCGCCTAGTCAACAACAAGAGAGTCCCAACCGAAGCTGTAATTGCGAAATTTCTGGGCACAACTTGCCCGTTAGAAATAAAGTTATGGCTATTATCTTTCGCGTAGAGCCCTTTGCTTGTCGTCCGATTCAGTGCAAAAACTGCTGAAGATTCGGCCACAGTGCGGGAGGATGTAAATATAACCTTAGTTGTTGCATCTGCGGAGAGAACAATTCTTTGGGCGAGTGTAATGGAACAGCGGAAAAGTGTTGTCTCTCTAGAAGGAGTCACTGCGCCGACAACTCTGGCTGTTCTCCTCATTCTCAGGAGGTTCTAATTCTAGAAATTATTGACCGCCGCCACTGTTATCGAAGGCAAGCTATTGACGTGGTTACAGATAGGGTTTTTAGATATTCTTGCAATAAAGTGCACTACACTTCAAGTATAGACTGAAGTCTATCGTAGGCTATTGAAACTGCAGCGGAAAAGGCAGACAGTAAGGTTGCGGATTAGCTAACGTCTAACCTTTCCGACTGCTTGGTGAGAATTCTTTCAAACCAAATGGTGCAAGAAGTAAATGTTAGTACAGAACCTGTAGTATCAGGCAATACCAGCGATGCCACT
The DNA here is from genome assembly GCA_013436015.1 of Rhipicephalus annulatus. Classification (NCBI taxonomy): domain Eukaryota; kingdom Metazoa; phylum Arthropoda; class Arachnida; order Ixodida; family Ixodidae; genus Rhipicephalus; species Rhipicephalus annulatus. Next base: position 264,176 of record WOVY01003955.1, on the reverse strand, counting down.
CAGCTACGCAATGTAGTGTTGGACGAATTTTCTGCATCTGCAGACAAGGCGGAGTAGTCAGGGTCACAGGTGCAATTGTATCGGCATAAGCCTCAGCCGAGCACAAGGTGTACGTATATGGAACACGATATGCGAAGTCATAAATATACCAGATACCACATTTTCGCCGATCTCTAGTCAAAAACTAAAAGGAATGAATCAACTGTTCCGCGTAAAGATGCCAAGAAGGGTGTGGCATGCGTTTCTGCGGTGAGCTCAACACCATTGGTCCATCTAGGGTGCTACGGTAGAACTGTCGTCCTACATTCTCAGCCTCAATCGAATTACATTATTTTGCAATCATTTTAATTTTGATATTATAAGCCTTCAAGAAACTTGGCTTACACCGGATAAAAATTTCAACTTGTGAGAGTGGGAAAACAGAATCAGATACAATGACATTGCAAAACATTATAGAACTCAGAGGACACATTCCCACCCCCTCGCCCGAAATTAACAATTAGACAGTCTGTCCAATGGCGGCAGTATAAACCAAGACGTATCCAAATCCTGCACTCATACACGCTATATATTCCTATATCTACAAAACGGGCAGGTGCAAGTGTTACGACTCCAGAGCAACTTTGGAGCATATGCTATGGTAAGGTAAAGCTATTAGATCTCATAACGAGTATGCGGCCTCTGTAGACAACCTTCGCTTGCGCTGGGAAGCCGCAAAGCTAAGCCCCTTCTTCAAAGATCAGATATGGGCCGTCCAGCGGGCCGAGGAAGCCACCAGGATTCAAGGACTTCTGGCCGTAACCTAGGGTGGGCCATTGGCCCACCCCACCCTATCGACAGACTCTGCATAAAGTTTTTTCCTCCTCCTCCTTACAGGTATTCATTCTTTTCGATTAGATCACCATGCACGGGGGGGGTGCAATTATTCTTGTTTCGAGTAAATTATGCCATAGAGTTACAATTTCTTTCAGAATGTTAGACTCAGATTTGGAGATTGTAGCAATATTTTTCTGTGTCCCTGGGTACCATTCTTCTTCATGTATAAATTCTTATTTTCCCTGCGGTGTGCCAAGTAAGAGTTACCATGAGGGTGCTTTGGTAGCACTTAAAAAGGTAATTGTATACTGATAGGAGACTTCCATTCCCATCATTAGCCTTGGAGGCTAAGGACAGATTCATGTGACACGCGACTGTGAGAATGAACTATGGACCACTACTTTTCGTGTCTGAATAAAGACCACGTAACATTTGTCCGTAGTCAGACTTGCTCAGAATCAGATTTATTGGTTTGCCCCAATGTGCCGAAGCTTTTGTGATGTGCTGTTGTTGACTCGGCTGCTAACAGCGACCATCTTTCTGCAGTTTTTTATATTACCTGTCCAATAATAACTTTACATCAGCCAAAATGCACATATGTAAACCTTAGCAAATTAGTTTTTTGCTGCGTTCTGCCCTTTCTCAACTTCAAAATTCTTGTGGTAAGGATATTGCATCTACAATGGGCTCAATACTGGAGATATCTAGCGAAAATTGTCCATTTGATATTCCATCTAATAAACAATCTTCCTCTCTTTCGTGCAATGATGAGAGTACGCGCAGTTATAGAACACTAAAAACCACTTGGAAAAATCTTCTTCACCATCAATTCCCAACAAACTGGAAGGGCTACCGATTCTCTGCTCTCGCAATTAGGCGTACAGTCAACCGCGCGAAAGAATGTTGCGACAATAGAAATTACGATTATCTTTCCAAATAAAGAAAATAAGCTGGCTTCGTTTGCATATTTTCGGTCAAGAAAAGTAGTGCCTACACATTTCACGTTACAATCATGTGTCTTGACGCTGCAAGAAGTGAACACCTCCCTAGAAGACACAGTGCAATGTTTAGAACGCCACTTCATTGCAAATATATCGGCTATTCTCCCCATGTTGGCAAACATCAATGAATTTCTAGAAGTTTTCTTAGCTGAACTGAGCCAGACAGTATTATGTTTACCAGGGCAGCTTTCATCATCATCATCATCATCATCATCATCAGCCTGTCTACGTCCACTGCAGGACAAAGGCCTCTCCCATGTTCCGCCAGTTAACCCGGTCCTGTGCTTGCTGTTGCCAATTCATACCCGCAAACTTCTTAATCTAATCTGCCCACCTAACCTTCTGTCTCCCCCTACCCCGCTTCCCTTCTCTGGGAATCCAGTTGGTGACCCTTAATGACCAGCGGTTATCCTGTCTACGTGCTACATGCCCGGCCCATGTCCATTTCCTCTTCTTTATTGCAGCTATGATATCCTTAACTCCCGTTTGTCCCCTAATCCACTCTGCTCTCTTCTTGTCTCTTAAGGTTACACCTACCATTTTTCTTTCCATTGCTCGCTGCGTCGTCCTCAATTTAAGTTGAACCCTCTTTGTGAGTCTCCAGGTTTCTGCTCCGTAGCTAAGTACCGGCAAGATACAGCTGTTATATACCTTCCTCTTGAGGGACAGTGGCAATCTACTTGTCATAATTTGAGAGTGCCTGCCGAATGTGCTCCACCCCATTCTTATTCTTCTAGTTACTTCAATCTCGTGGTTAGGCTCTGCAGTTATTACCTGCCCTAAGTAGACATAGTCTTTTACAACTTCAAGTGCACTATTACCTATCGTAAAGCGCTGCTCCTTTCCGAGGTTGTTGTACATTACTTTCGTTTTCTGCAGATTAATTTTAAGACCCACCTTTCTGCTCTCCTTGTCTAACTCCGTAATCATGAGTTGCAATTCGTCCCCTGAGTTACTCAGCAATGCAATGTCATCGGCGAAGCGCAGGTTACTGAGGTACTCTCCATTAACTCTTATCCCTAACTCTTCCCATTTAGGCTTCTGAAAACGTCCTGTAAGCACGCAGTGAATAGCATTGGGGAGATTGTGTCCCCCTGCCTTACACCCTTCTTTATTGGTATTCTGTTGCTTTTTTTATGAAGCACTATGGTAGCAGTTGATCCCCTGTAGATTTCTTCCAGAATGTTTATATATATTTCATCTGCGCCCTGATTCCGCAGTGTCTGCATGACGGCTGATATTTCTACTGAATCAAACGCCTTCTCGTAATCTATGAAGGCTATGTATAGTGGTTGGTTATACTCTGAGCATTTCTCTATTACCTGATTGATAGTATGAATGTGGTCAATTGTTGAGTAGCCTGTTCTAAATCCTGCTTGTTCCTTTGGTTGATTGAATTCTAATGTTTTCTTTACTCTACTAGCAATTACCTTTGTAAATAGCTTGTATACTACAGAGAGCAAGCTGATCGGCCTGTAATTCTTCAAGTCCTTGTCATCTCCTTTCTTATGTATTAAGATGATGTTAGCGTTCTTCCAAGACTCTGGTACTTTTCCCGTCAGGAGACACCTCGTAAATAGAGTGGCTAGTTTTTCTAACATAATCTGTCCTCCATCTTTCAGCAGATCTGATGTTACTTGATCCTCACCAGCAGCTTTGCCTCTGTGCATGCTCTCCAAAGCTTTTCTGACTTCTTCTATCATTACCGGTGGGGTGTCGTCTGGGTTACTGCTAGTTCTTATAGTATTAAGGTCGTGGTTGTCTCGGCTACTGTACAGATCTCTGTAAAACTCCTCCGCTATTTTAACTATCCTATCCATATTGGTAGTTAATTTGCCTTCTTTGTCCCTTAGTGCATACATCCGCCTTTTGCCTATCCCAAGTTTCCTCTTCACTGCTTTGATGCTTCCTCCGTTTTTCAGAGCGTGCTCAATTCTCTCCATGTTATACCTTCTTACATCGCATACTTTACGTCTATTAATCAGCTTCGAAAGCTCTGCCAGTTCTATTTTGTCTGTTGTACTTGACACTTTCATGATTTGACGCTTCTTAATTAGGTTCTTCGTTTCCTGGGAAAGCTTGCCGGTGTCCTGTCTAGCTACCCTGCCTCCAACTTCCACTGCACACTCCGTGATGATACTCGTCAGATTATCATTCATTGTATCTACGCTAAGGTTGGTTTCCTCGCTAAGAGCAGAGTAGCTGTTCTGCAGTGACACTCTGAATTCCTGTACTTTCCCTCTCAGTGCTAGCTCATTGATTGGCTTCTTGCGTATCAGTTTCTGTCGTTCCTTCTTCAAGTCTAGGCGGATTCGAGCCCGTACCATTCTATGGTCACTGCATCTTACCTTGCCAACCACTTCCACATCCTGCACGACTCCTGGGTGTGCAGTCATTATAAAGTCTATTTCGTTCTTATTTACGCCATTAGGGCTCCTCCATGTCCACTTGCGGTTTTCTCGTTTTCGGTAGAAGGTATTCAAAATACGCAGAATATTGCGTTCTGCGAATTCTACTAGTAGCTCTCCTCTGGCGTTTCTAGTGCCGATGCCATAATCTCCTACTGCCTGGTCTCCAGCCTGCTTCTTCCCTACCTTTGCATTAAAGTCGCCCATTACTATAGTATACTGTGTTTTCACCTTACTCATTGGCGATTCCACGTCTTCATAGAAGCTTTCAACTGAAGCGTCATCATGGCTCGATGTAGGCGCGTAAGCCTGTACTACCTTCATTTTGTATCTTTTATTCAGTTTAATTACAATGCCTACCACCCTTTCATTAATGCTATAGTAATCCTCTATGTTGCCAGCTATGTTTCTGTGAATTAGGAACCCTACTCCCAGTTCTCTTCTGTCTGCCAAGCCCCGATAGCAAATGACGTGCCCATTCTGTAGCACAGTATAGGCCTCATCTCTCCTCCTAACCTCACTCAGCCCTATTATATCCCATTTAAGGCCTTCTAGCTCCTCGAATAATACAGCTAGACTTCCCTCATTAGATAACGTTCTAACGTTAAACGCTGCTAAGTTCAAGTTCCAATGGTGGCCTGTCCGTATCCAGAGATTCCTAGCACCCTCTGCTGCTTTGCAGATCTGACCGCCGCCGTGGTCAGTTGCTCCGCAGCTGGTGGGGACTGAGGGCCGTGAGTTAATTGACGAATGCCTACGGGAGGGGGTGGCCAGATACTGCACCAGGGTGGCCAATCCTTCTCTGGTGAGATCATCGGTGCGTACCGGCTTTAAGCCGGTACGATCAGACAGTAGTGGGGATGCTCCATGCATGTCTTCGTTATTGTTGTTCAGCAGCGTTGGCGGCCACCCACCACGGAGCCCAACGAGGGGACGCTACAAGGTTACAAATGCTGAAACCTGCAGACGCCAGCCGTACAACGCCACTATAACCCAATGCGCCTAGACCAAGGTAGGCTATTTGCACAGGGTTAACCCTAGCCGCCAGGAAGTTTGGAAGTAAACGGAAGAGAGTAGAAGACAGGACAGATAAATAGTAAGAGATAAAGACGAAGATGTAGGGAGAGAGAGATAGGAAAAGGCGACTGCCGATTCCCCTGGGTGGGTCAGCTCAGGGGTGCCGTCTACGTGAAGCCGGGGCCAAAGGGGTGTGTTGCCTCTGCCGGGGGGCCTTAACGGTCCAATCACCCAGCGTCGGCTCAACCCCCAGGATCCCCTTCTCCTCGGACACGGCAAAGCCACGCACGGCTAGGCGTGGGAGGGAGTCGAAACTCCCCCGTTAGCTCGGGTTCGTGGTGTCGCTACACACCAAACGCCTACTTGCGCAGCCGCCCCTGCGTCGTATTTCAGAATAACGTGCATAATTTATTTGCTCGCCTATACGCAAGGAACATCAGTATAACGAATTTAGTTAAAAGTAGCAGCACCGCAACTCTCACGTAGCGCAGTAGCCGCTGTTTTTTTCCATGCACGGAAGCTATCATCATCACCGTGTTGAGAGCCGACTGCTAGCGCCACTACACAGGTATGGTTTGATGTGTGGCAGCTTAGCAGGCCTAGCCTCGTTGCCTCGTCCTTCGTCGTGCGTCCTTCGTGCCACGCACGTGTAAAGTCTGCTGCGTTTTGTTGTCATTCTTTTTTTTCTTAGCTTTCTGCAAAGTGTTTGGAGACCCGACGATGAATGCACCAGGTGACAGCGCTAAGAAGAGGCGAAAGCAGTTTTCCCTGCAAGAAAAGGTGGATTTCTTGAGGGAACTTGACTCGGGCAAAAAGCAAATCGACCTCCGCAGGGAGCGTGGCATTGCCCCGTCTACTGTCGCGACCATTTGGAAAGACAGAGAAAATATTCTGTAGCTTCACCGAGAGTCACAACTTGCACCTACGAGGAAACGGTTGCGCCTGGGAAATTTTCAAGATGTCGACCAAGCTGTGCTGACCTGGTTTAAAGATGCCCGGCTGCAAAACATCCCAGTGTCTGACCCAATGCTTCAAGAAAAAGCCCGCGAGTTCGCCGACGCACTTGAAGTAACTGGGTTTTATGCAAGTGCGGGTTGGCTTTTTCGTTTTCGCCAGAGAAACGGCATAACCTGGCAGGTAGTCTCAGGTGAAGAAAAGGCTGCGGACAAAGAGGGTGCAGATTCCTGGCGGAACGATCGTTTCCGAGAGGTGGCAGAGTCGTACTCCGAAGACGACATTTTCAACGCGGACGAGACCGCGTGCTTCTACCAGCTCTTGCCAGATCGGACGATGCACTTCAAAGGCCAGCAGTGTAAAGGAGGCAAGAAGTCGCATCTCCGCGTGACGGTCTTGCTCTGCTGCAATGCGTCGGGCACGAAGAAAATCAAGCCGCTTATCATTGGAAAATACGCAAAGCCTCGCTGCATGAAGAACGTCGTATCCCTACCGTTCGACTATTGTGCGAACAAGCGTGCCTGGATGACAAGAGAATTGTTTTCGCAGTGGCTCATCAAACTCGACGAACAAATGAGGAAAGAAAATAGAAAAATTCTTTTGATCGTCGACAACTGTTCAGCCCACATTGTGAATGTTTGCTTGACGCACGTTCGCCTGGAGTTTCTGCCACCGAACAACACGTCGTTGCTGCAACCACTAGATCAAGGCATCATAAAGAGTGTTAAGGCAGAATTTCGCAAGCGCCTTGTGCAGCGTTTTATTATAAATCTCCGCTTAAAGCAGCCGACATCAGTCAACGTTCGTCAAGCGGCGGAAATGCTGACGGGAGCTTGGTGGAACGTGAAGACGTCAACAATCCGTAACTGTTGGCGAAAAGCAGGCCTAATCAAGGCGCCTGCCCAAGTTGAAGACAACCTGGAAGAGGACCACAGCAACTCAGGAGACCTGTGGACTGAGGTTGAGGAACTGTTGCCCGACGTCTCTTCCTTCGACGACTACGTGGAGAGCGACAGCGCAGCACTAACGTCGGCGGACATGACAACCGAGGAGATTGTCAACAGCGTTCGCGACGTCTCCAGTGACGACGACGACGACCCGAAAGAAGAGGACTCTGTATCACCGAACACTGAAGAAAATGAGACCATATCGCACTCGGATGTTTTAGTGCACATGAACAAAGTCCGCACCTACATTGGTCGGTCCAGTAATGTGCCCGATGAGGTGCTACGTAAGGTGGAAGGTGTTGAGGCGTACTTAATCAGCCATTCGTGCTCTACGCGTCAGAAGAAAATCACAGATTTCTTCAAATAAAGAACATTTGAAGTGTGTGTAATTTTTTTTGTGTGCGTTTGCTTGTCGGCGCACACGGCAACTGCCAAGGTACGTCATGTTCGCTCCTAGGTTTGACCTCTTGCTTACAATCAAAGTTTTTCATTACAACGATATTTCAAAAGAACGTACGAGTTGCGGCGGTCCCACTTAATTCGTTATATCGAGATTTGACTGTATTGAGGCTTGTACAAGGTCATTAGTGGCCAACAGCAAATGTCACTTAATGCTCAGACGTATCTGTTCTGGAGCGCGTGAATACTTTCTTGTAATTTTTCTTTTTCTGGGTTCAATATATGAACGTTATTCTGTGTACTCTCTTCTTTTTAGTGGGTACCAGTAGCTTATGGGCATGCCAAGGCACAGTGCACAATCACTAGCCCACACCGGAACGTGTTCAAGAACACATGTAGCAAATATGCTATATAACCACCACCTAACAGCTGCCCACATTTTCAGGCCCCTTTGGCCTATGGCGGCCAATTCACGACACCACAATTCCAAATCTTCAAGGCACTTCTTAAACTCAAGCTGATTATCAGTACAGCTTACAGGCATATAAATCAAACAATCATTAGCATAAAGTTTCAACTTAGCAGGTGACTTTACAATGACTATCGTAAATCACTATTGGACATAGCTGATTATGCCAGTCGCCTCAGGAATGCCATGAGAGATGTGTCCCCTTTATTGCACGTCAACACTGACGCACAAGTTTCGTCAGTCATGCACTCCGCGACTGCACCCGCGTCTTCGCACGACATGACGCAATCGAACCACCGCTGAAACCTTAAGACGGACCCTTTAAGGTTGTCAAGCGTTGCCCAAAGCAGACAGTGGAGGAAGAATTGCAGCCTTTCATGCGACAGATGCAAAGGGGCGCATGCAACGGCGTCCTGTCGACATCGCAGTTCAATATGCCATCAATGTGGTAAAAGAGGGCATCTTGCTAGGGCTTGCAAAAGACCCCACACCCCCAGGTCAGGAACGTTCGCTGTCGACGGAACCGAATGTGAAAGCGAAGAAGAGAGGTTGTATGCTCTCGTTGCACACAGTTCCGCCAATAAGCACTTGGTGCAGCCAATCGAGCGCACCTTAACGTGGGAAGGCCGTAGGCTGCGAATGATTGTCGATACTGGATCACCAGTAAGCGTGATTCCCAAAAGCTTGTACAAGAAGCATCGCAAGTGCTGGTCGGCTCTGCAAAAAACTCCACTACGCCTTTCATGTTTCCTGGGACCGTTGCCGGTCGTTGGCAAGGTAGACATGCAGGTACAGCTTGGACCAGTAACGTTGAGCAGTTCGCTGATAGTGGTGGACCATCGAGGGCCCCTTTTGTGCGGAAGGGACACGATAGAGGAATTTCGCAAAGCAGGCATGTTGCTAGTAGAAGGCACGTCGTCTTCGGTGAATGTTGTTCACGCCGACAGCCCGCTAACCGCACTTCTTGACGAGTTTCCGGACCTCTTTGAGAACCTCGGATGCTGTAAGGGACCACCGGTGAAGCTGTACCTCAAGCAAAGTGCGCAACCTCGATTTCTGAAGGCTCGGACAGTCCCGTATGCCATGAGAGCGCAAGTCTCCGCCGAAATTGACCGACTGGTGGAAGTGGGCGTGCTGTCCCCAGTGAGCGTGGCTGAATGGGCAACACCGGTCGTGCCCGTAGCAAAGAAGAACGGAGACATCCGGCTGTGTGGGGACTTTAAGCTAACAGTTAATCCAGCGACAAGAACAGAGCAGTACCCGCTTCCGAAAATTGACGACATCTTTGCGGCGCTATCAGGAGGCGAAGTGTTCAGCACACTCGACTTACGAAACGCATACAACCAGCTTCCCCTGGATGATGATGCTAAGAAGATAACTGTGTTGAATACACACAAAGGCCTCTTCTGCTACAACCGCTTGGCTTTTGGCATTGCCTCAGCGCCTGCGCTGTTTCAGCGGCGCATAGAAGCCGTGCTGCAGGGTATACCAGGGGTGAAAGTTTACCTGGACGACATTATTGTAGCAGAAAAAGAGTATGACACAACGATACTGCGGCAAGTGTTCGAACGACTTCGGGCGAATGGCCTAACACTGAACAAGGAGAAGTGCCACTTCCGGGAGAAAGAAGTGGTATTTCTAGGGCACCGAATCGATGCAAAAGGCCTCCACCCACTGCAGGACAATTTGGAAGCAGTGCTAGCGGCACCACCACCGACTTCGGTAAGCCAGCTTAAATCATTCTTAGGACTGGTCACATACTATTCCAAATTTCTACCGAACTTGTCGTCCACTTTGGCCCCGTTACACCGACTCTTGTCTAAAGGAGCACTGTGGTGTTGGGGCCCGCACAGAGAACAGCATTCCAAGAAACCAAGCGCGCCATGAGAAGGGCGAACTTTCTTGTGCATTACGACCCCCAAAGACCCTTGCGGCTTGAGTGTGATGCGTCGGCCGAGGGTATAGGCGCAGTTTTGTCACACCGCATACAAGGAGTGGATCATCCCATAGCGTTCCGCTCGAGAAGTCTAACGTCAGCGGAACGTAATTATTCACAATTGGAAAAGGAGGCACTAGCGCTTGTCTTCGGCGTTGTAAAATTTCGAGATTATTTGTTTGGCAACAAGTTCACTCTGGTGACCGATCACAAGCCTCTGACTGGTTTGCTAAGTCCAGATAAACCCATTCCGCAAATGGCAGCGGCCCGCATTCAACGTTGGGCGCTGCTCTTAGCAGCTTATCAATACGACTTGGAATACAGAAAAGGAGAGCTAAATGCAAATGCCGACGCTCTAAGCCGGTTGCCATTACCGGTTCGCGAAAATGGCTGGGAAAATGAACTAGCCGAATATGTCCTGCATGCGCAGGCTATGGATGATTTTGTTTTGTCTGCGCAGAGTATTTCAGACCACACCAGCAAAGATGACGTACTTCAGCAAGTGAAGACTTGAATCTTGCAAGGCTGGCCAAGGCGTCTCGGTTCAGAGGAACAGCAGTACCAACCGTATTTTGCACGGAGGCATGAATTGGCCGTGAGTAACGGGATACTCTACTGGGGCCACCGTGTGGTTCTGCCTAAAGCTGCCCGGCAATTTCTTTTGAAAGAGTTGCACGATACGCACCCAGGCATGACGGCAATGAAGAACCTCGCGCGCTCAATATTTTGGTACCCAGGGCTAGACGGTGAAATTGAAATGCTTGCAAAACGGTGTCCCCAATGCGTGCAGTGTTTGCCCATGCCCCCAGCGCAGGTCCCGGCAAACTGGCCAAAGAACAACAGACGGTGGTACCGCCTACACGTGGATTTTGCTGGTCCCGTGGAAGGGCATATGATCTTCGTTCTCGTCGACGCCGAGACTAAGTGGATCGAAGCAGTGCCCTTGAAGACGGCGACGGCAGCGACTACGGTAGACACACTTAGGTGCATTTTCGCTCGATTTGGCATACCACGGACTGTCGTGTCGGATAATGGTCCGCAGTTCACCAGTGCAGAGACAGCGCGGTTCTTCCGGGAAAATGGGGTGCGCCACGTAACGACGGCCCCATACTACCCGCAATCCAACGGTTTGACGGAACGGGCAGTACGCACCATCAAGGAGGGCCTGAAGAAAAATCGGGTGGGAACGCTGCAAAGTCGGCTTGCCAAATTTTTGTTGCGTTACAGGACCACACCGACCCGAGAGGAGCAGTCGCCCGCGGAAAGGCTTTTTGGATTCCAACCACGGACCCGCCTGAGCACCTACCTGGCAGAGGAAGACGGGGCGAAGAGGGAGGCTACCGTCAACGGAGTTCCGAGCTCTGGAAAGAAAGAGTTTGCACCAGGAAGGGAGGTGTGGAGTCGACAGTACAGTCAGCTAGGTCAAAGGTGGCTACCCGGAACCGTGACAACAGTCGAAGGCAAGCGATTGTTAACCGTTAACACGCCAAGGGGGGTGCAACGTAGACACGTCGATCAAGTACGACCACGCGACTCGTTGACACCGGTTAAGAAAGAACCGTGAGAAACGCCAATTGCCATGGAGCAATTGCCACTCTCATCCAGCGGCATCCAGTCAACTAGCAGCGAAGCCCTTCAGGCCGGTCTGTCCGAGCCTGGTGAGGAAGCGTCTGGCGGTGGCATCGAGCCAGCAAGTCCAAGGTCCACGGCAGAACCACTCCCACTCCGACGCTCCACCCGTGCCCGCAAGCCGCCGGATAGGTTCTAGCTCAGAGGGGAGGAAGTGATATATCGTAGATTATCAGGTGCACGCGCCGAAGAACATACCGATAACACGTGCCTCCACCCCTCGCCACGGCGCATGCTCCGGCCTCGGGCCAGGGTATTAAAACCAAGACAGCAGCCTCGTGAATAAACATTGTTGCTTCTTGTTCTGGCCATGCATCGCCTTATTCTTCGCCCTTACGATACTACAGATAGCCTTGTGCTCGCAAACGCGAACGGTTGAGTTCATTCTTGAGCTAACGCGGCCATCAGCGATACAAAGGTTTTTGACCAGGCTAGTTGATAAAGATTCATAATAACTTACAGAGACACAGACGAAAAGTGACACACAAAGGTAAGCGCTAACAAGTTAATTTTATCTCGAAGGAACATGCGGGTATAGATATGCAGGAATGCCCATGCTCGAGTAAATGCTGTTAAAAGAGTCCTTTGTGCAAAAAAGTTCGCTCATAATCATAGTATAACAATATCATAAGTTTACTTCAAGGTTCATTTCATTATTGAAGGTTGTTCTTTAAGTGCCAACTTCGATATTTAACCTTAGGGGCAGCTTTAGGATCAGATAAAATTACGAATTCTATGTTAAAAATTTACTATATCAATCAGCTAATCTTGTGCTAGAACGTGTGAATTATTCAATTGGGAATGCATGGATACCGCCAGAATGTAAACTTGTCAAAATTGTATTCTTGCTCAAAAATTGAAATGAAGCATACATGTTGAATAACATTACGCCGATCTCGCGGACATCAGATTTAGTGAAATTGGTTGAAGAATCATCAATATACGAATTATTTGACTGATTACTTGGAGGTAAGTTATGAGCCCTTGTTAAATTAGGTTCAAGGCTGGTTGCTCAATTTGAGAGAACCATTTTATTTTCAAAGTCAATTTCAATTGGTGCGACTACTTATTATGCAGTTTTAGTTACCTTAGGCATCGCTAAAGCATCTGATACTATAGAGCACTGTATTTCTATAGAGTGATCAGAATACTTTGATTTTCCGTCGTACTTCGTAGTGTGGGCTCACAATTTTCTCGAAACAGGAAATTTTATTTTTTAAAGATGGCTTTTTATTGTATACTCACATAGAAACAAGGGGAGTACCGAAAGGTTCAGTTCTTTCTCCAGTGCTACTTATAGTACTAATGAGCACAATTGTATATCAACAGGACATACCAACTGTTGTTGATGGGGAGTATATCGCGTTTCTTGCAGTGGCAGATAATATTGAGCCCCTAATGAGTGGCTACATTCTTTCTTTATATCATGGGAAGCTGGCTCGACGGCAATCGCTTTCTGTGGGACAATTCATTAAGAAGTTGTAATCAGCTGCAGGGAAGAGTCTGCTGTTGATCTGGTGAACATATCTCCGAAAATGATCGTCTATGCCATTTTACCTACGTAGTGCTTTCAGTAATCGTTTAACAACATTTTCAGCACATACGATGTTTCTCATGGCACCCTTTTCTTCGCTCTTCAAGCGACGTGCTTCTTATGGCGAGCCAGGACAACTTGTACTGAAGAGTGGGCTTTTGGGGCATTGTGCATGCCGCAAATGTACGGTAACACCGCTGTACTTATTTCTTCTCTCAGAAGTTGTAAGACATATGCACGCAGCATGTGTACTCACAGGAACAAGCTGAAACAAATGAAAATCACCAAGTGATTTTTCTTCCAGTGGTCTGTAGCTTTCTACTTCTGTCCCTTTTTATGTATATACCTGTAGAAATCTCCGAATGGTGATTGTAGTATGTATGTAAATTAAATAAGAAAAAACTGAGACGAGGTTGATTATGTAGAGACTGCGTGAATTCTGAGAAGGAGCCAAGAGGGGCTTAGTGTGTTTCGGAGATCGAAATCTCTGTTATTCGCAATAAGAGACAGAAGATATTATTGTCTGCAAAGTTTTATTTGAGAGATTTCATTTAATGAGGAACTAAAAAGGCTGCAACAGGGCATGTGCGTTTCAGCTTCAAGAACATCGTCGGCAATTCTCTTGCCTGCTTTGTTTTTAGTCTGTACAGCACCGTCACTTAGCTGATACCTTTCAAAATGTGGCGTTTTAAATAGATCAGTTTATCGTTGAGATGCAGGCTTGTGTGTCTGCTCCAGCTTTGGGTGCAAGTTAATGAGCCCCAGGTGGTCGAAATTTTCGGAGCTCTCCACTACGGCGTCTCTCATACTCATAAGATGGTTATGGTACGTTAAACCCCACATATCAATCAATTGTGTGTCTGCTATTAGATAAGAAACATGAGGGCCTTGGATAATTTTATCAGAGATTCAGACTGGGCTGCTGAGCCAAGCGTAAATTTTTAGGCACCAATAAGGAAGCTTTCACAGAAAATATACAGAGCGAGTGCGAATAAAGATTCATGGAATTGATCCAACTTTTCGAGGCGCATACTCATTAATGACGAACCATCATGACATCACGCACCCACAAGACGACTTTCTAAGGTTTCTCGTTCGTAGGAGCTGGGCGGCCGAGTCACGTGGTGTTTCTTGTGTCCAATACCACAATAAAGTGTACCAATCTCGCCAGCACTTTGGTGGTCGGGGAAATGGCACTTATCAGGGCAGCTTCTAATGGGAGGTTCCGAAGATCACGGCGGCGACAATTTCAGTGCGTCGTTTTTCACTCCTTCATGGGGTCAGCTATTGTTGAAGGAACTGCTTAGGGGCTGTTTGTTGCATCAATTAAAAATGAACGATCGCGCAATGCGCACAGCATACTGAAAACAGGCATCACGATACCTGTGCAAACGTGGAACTGTTTTGTTCACACCTTGATCATTGAGTGTACTGGAGAGAGATCCAAGTAGGAACCACCGCATGTACACATCAAACTTCTAATGATCTAGAATCACTTGATAAGTGAGTGTCATTTACGCATTGACCAAACTTGTCGATGCATAAATGACACAATATATCCCATTAGAGTTCTTAAATTTTTCATCTACATCAACTCATTGTTTCCCTTTATTAACACCTCATGCTTCTTCATTTCTGGCCCGTTCTCTTCAGTGGGTACGCGTCATAAGAAGTGATTCGCAATCGTCGTCGTCCTAGTAATGGCGTTTTAAAACAAACATATATTCATGGCTATGCAGCACCGCACTCTAGACGTGATCAGCGCAGAAAACAAAGATTTGCGATCTGCTAAAACACCACGTCGGCTGAGTTTGCCCAGAACCAGATGGTGGTAAGCAAACATTATTTATTCTTTTATACAATTTAAAAGTTATTTCGCCGAAAAAAACGGCATCTTCCAATGCATTACGAAATTCATAAGTGTTGAACATAGACTAAGCGACGTGAAAGATGAGGAATAATATTAAATGCATGAGCGCGGAGCCAAAACGTTGTAACAACAGTTCTCTACAAAATATTATTTGCGCAATATAAAGAGTGGAGCCTACATTTTTTTCGCCAAGGGTGATACAGGCAGTGTGGGCGCATTTGCCCTATCTGCTAGTTTGGATGTGAAGAAGTAATATTGATTTTTTTTCTTAATCCCTGCTTAACGAATACAGCAGTACCATCGGAGAAATATGTCTGCTAACATATTGTATAATGACATTTGTTCTAGAGATAACCTAGTTAAAACCAAGGCAGTAATCTAAGAATAGGATAGGGGACATCATTTTTTAGGGTTTATTTGTAGTGCTGTAATTGTGGCCTAAATATCCTAATATACCAAATTTGCATGAAAAAAATGGTTGTGGCTTAGCTCAGCTATACCAAGATATACCTAGCGTTAGCAGAGGTTCAGCTGATTATTCTTAGCTTTCCAGATATCATGCTTACAGCTGTTCCAATGACTGTCACACGGTATACGTATTATGTGGAAGATGTATATTTATTTTGCCGTGCAACTGCTTCGGGAACCGATGAGTTAAGCTACTCCACTCTACTGCACCATTGAGCAGCATTTGCACTCTCCTTCTCTATGGCTATACCACAGTGGCAAACGCCCAATCAGAGGCGCTATCAAGCGACTGCAGCGCAGTGTCCGATGGCGACTGCACAGGCAAGGCGCTTGCTTCAGCGTCCATATGTCTACCAAGGCAATGAAGGCACTCCTCTGGAAAGCGCACACCGGCGGCGGCGAGTCGCGCGCGGCCGCGGCCGAGTGCGAAGAAGGTACCGTCACCGGTTCGTGACACCACTGATCGTCTGCGCAGCGCATCGAATTGCGCGCACACCGGCGGCGAGCCGCGTGCGGCGGCGGCGGAGTATCATTGCGCATGCGCCGACCAGTGCCACGCGAAATTGGCTCAGCGAGGCCAGAGTGGCTAGTGCTACAAAAAGCACTTTTAGCTGTTAGGGTCTAGTGACGCAGCCTACAACCTGGATAACGCGTCATCAGCAATTGAACTGCACCTTCGCTCACATCACTATTTACTTTATTTAACATCTATGCTTCTCTAATGTTGTTGCTAATAATCTCGCTGGTGGCGCTGCATGGTGTCCCCGGGAGCCTACTCGTGTGTCATTTTGCGCTACCCCAAAGCTCTCTATTAAATTCATTTACAGTGTGGCCATTCTTTTTCGGGCAGACATGACGCCTTCGGTAGGACAAGCGAGGGCTAAATCGTCACTTGCCAACTCATACTGGGATAACCTAAAGCAGGTGAGAAACAGGGTGTTACACTCACATTCACGCCTGAAATTACCACTGGCTAATTTCTTCCGAGAAGTACACAAAACAAAAACACCAAATAAAGTGAATGGGAATTCAGCGACGCTCCCTGAAGCTTAATTGGTAACTAATTGGACGACTCATGCGAACGTCGTAGACTCCTCGTTCGCTACCAGCGGCAGGCTGACCCCACGTTGCGCCAAAGAGATGACTCACGTTGCTTTTTATCGATTTGAGACAAATCGTCTCAAAGAAGACACACAATATAAGATCATATTCTAAGAAACGTTGCACAGCTGGTCTTATGTCCAGCTTGAATTTTTCGTGTGATCACGAATGAACCTTTTCAGGGTGTTGCAAAAATGCTATTCTAGAAAAGAGATTATTATGTACCCGTAATATCCTACTCAATAATTTCCCGAGGGCAGTTTTTAGAAGGCTTTAAAATGCGATGCTACATACATCATTTCTTTCTCACCGAAACATTTTTAGGTAAGTTCATTTAGTACGTTTTGATAAGAAACCATCCATAAGTATAATAAATGCAGTTACACTACTCCATATGTATTATCATGTGGTAGCTCAGTAGAATCACATAGAAAAGTGTTGATGATGTTTGATGTTTTATGGCGCAAGGGCCGATTCACGGCCAAAGAGCGCCAGTTCATCTTACTAAAATATGGACAATGATTGTGATAAGCGGCTGTATAAGGGCCATAAAATTCCTCGCAGTAAGGCGGGTAAAAACATACAAGTAATAAAATCATGACCATGCCGTGAAAGGTGTGTGTGATGTGAACAGATGACAAAAGTTGGTGATAATAAAAGACGATGGTGGATATGTATGGCAATAGCACAAGTGCCTCACTCGTTCAAACCCTTGAGTCAAAGGGCCGTGAGGCATGTGCTTTTTTGTGTAGCCACCGCAGCAAAAACCTCTCTGGAGAGATCATGCTACGGTATGCCCGGGTATACGACATGAAAGCTGTGAATTTCTTCAAAAACGCTAACAATGAATTATGACTAAAAAGTGGTTCCCTACCGACAAACATTGCAGGGTGTAAAGGTATATGTTGTCGGTAGAGTATTGGAAAATGTTGTTTTCCAAGAGTTTCTAAGTGTTTACACTGAATTAACATGTGAAGGACGGTTAAGTATTCACCACATCTGTCACACAATGGTGGATTGCCACCAGACAAAAGGTGTGTGTGTGTCGTGTATGTGTGTCCTATCCTGAGTCTTGTTAGTGTTACCTCTGTTAGACGCGATTTTGATACTGGTGGCCAATGGCCAAGGTGTGGCTTGATAACGTGTAGTTTGTTTTGTGTGTGTGTATCCCACTTGCTCTGCCAGTAGTCCCTGAGTTTTCGTTTGAGAGACGGCTTAAGATCAAGGGCCGGGATTGATGTCGGTGTAACGGCGGTGCTTTCGTGGGCGGATGCAGCAAGCTGATCCGCCATCACGTTGCCTTGAATCTCACGGTGCCCTGGCACCCAGCACACAACAACATGTCTGTTGAGTGTGTAGAGGGTGCATAAAATGGAGTAAAGTGAAACGAGGACAGGGTTTTTTTGTTTTTTAAGACTGTGCAGAGCCGTTACCACACTGAGGGAGTCTGTATAAATTACTGCTTTTTGTATTTGTGATTGTTTGTTGTGTTTAGCTGCCACAAGTATCGCGTAAGCTTCCGCTGTGAAGATACTTGTGCCTGAATGTAGAGGGCCAGCATCCGAAAAGGAAGGGCCAACAGCAGCGTAGGACACAGAAGAGTTAGACTTAGAGGCATCCGTAAAAAACTCAGGACGTGTGTATTTGTGTTGAAGTTCCAAGAAGTATGTTCGAATATGGGCAATAGGCGCATGTTTTGTAACTTCTAAAAAAGACACATCGCAATCTATAGTCTGCCACTGCCACGGTGGCGGGTATGCAACAGGAGCCATTAAACTGTGTTCGAGTGACACTCCAGTGTCCTCAGCTAGACCCTTCAGGCGAACTGAGAAGGGCTGCCTCATTGAAGTCCTGTTTTGAAAAAAGAATGGAGCTTGATAAGTCATTAATAGTAGAGTATGAGGGGTGCCTCTTGTCTGCTTTCACCTTAAGGAAATATACAAAGGACATGTAGGTTCTTTGCAGATGAAGGGACCACTCATTTGACTCAACGTAAAGGCTTTCTACGGGGCTGGTGCGAAAAACACCCGTAGAAAGGCGGATGCCCGAATGGTGCACGGGATCCAGCATCTTCAAAGCACTTTGAGTCGCTGACTGATAAACAATGGCCCCATAATCTAAGCGCGTGCGAATAAGGCTTCTATACAGGTTCATGAGGCATTTCCTGTCACTACCCCACGTAGTACGTGACAACACTTTCATAACATTCATGGGTTTTAAACATTTTGTTTTTAAGTACTTTATGTGGGGTACGAAGGTCAACTTGTTGTCCAAGATTAAGCCTAAGAACTTATGCTCGGCTTTGATGGACAGTTGTTGCCCGTTCAGTTGAATGTCGGGTTCCGAGTGCATGCCTCTCTTTCGAGAGAACAAAACACACGTGCTTTTTTGTGGGTTAAGTCGAAATCCGTTTTCATCTGCCCATTTGGAGACCTTATTTAAACCAAGCTGAACCTGCCGCTCACACATGGCCAAGTTGCATGACTTGAAGCCAAGCTGAACGTCGTCGACATATGTACAATAGAACATATTGCGAGGGATGGACAAGTGCAAGGAATTCATCTTGATGAGAAAAAGTGTGCAGCTAAGTACACCACCTTGTGGCACGCCTGTTTCCTGAACGAAAGTTTGGGAAAGAACCGTGCCCACTCGGACACGGAATGTCCGGTTTGACAGGTAACTTTCGATTATGTGAAACATTCTTCCGTGTACGCCAAGGTGGGACAGGTCTCTTAGAATTCCGAAACGCCATGTTGTATCATAAGCCTTTTCGATATCGAGGAATACAGAGAGAAAATATTGTTTATGAACGAAAGCGTCTCTGATCTGTGCCTCGATACGAACAAGGTGGTCTGTCGTGGATCTACTCTCTCGAAACCCGCACTGAAATGGGTCGAGCAAATTGTTTGTTTCAAGAAAGTGTACAAGTCGGCCGTTTATCATTTTTTCGAAGACTTTGCACAAGCAGCTTGTAAGTGCAATCGGCCTGTAACTCGAAGCTAAAGATGGGTCCTTGCCTTCTTTCAAAATGGGAATAACAATCGCCTCTTTCCAGGAGGTAGGAATAGTGCCAGAAGACCAAATAGCATTGTACAAACAAAGTAAGGTTTTTCGGGTTTCGTTTGGTAGGTTTTTTAACATTTATTACATCACACGGTCTGAACCTGGGGCGGAAGTACTGCAGGAGTTTACAGATGTTTGGAGCTCAGCTAGACTGAAAGCTTGGTTATATGCCTCGTATCTAGTGGATTTGTGTTCGAGTTTCTGCTTTTCTATTCTTGTTCTGTATTTTTGGAAAGTGTCAGTATAGTGGCACGAGCTGGATACCTGTTCGAAGTGTGCACCGAGGAAGTTTGCCTGATCTTCCAAGGTATCACCCTGAGTGTTTACGAGTGGAAGTGTGTGTACTTGTTTTCCTGCTATCCTACCGACCATGTTCCAGACTTTAGCCTCCTGTGTGTATGAATGAACCCCTGATAAAAACTTCTGCCAGCTTTCTCTTCTGGCCTGCCGACGCGTTCTCCTGCCTTGAGACTTTATTTTCTTGAAGGTTTCAAGATTTTCGGCTGTCGGTGAGTTCCGAAGCAGCCTCCAAGCTCTGTTTTGCTGTTTGCGCGCGTTTCGGCATTCAGAGTTCCACCATGGCACACGTCGTTTTCCAGGTTGTCCACTTGTTTGTGGGATGCATTTTGTAGCACCATCAATCAAAAACGCTGTGAAGTAGTTCACAGCAACATCAATGTTCGAAGTACAGATGTCATTCCAACCTAGACTAGCGATAGTATAAAACTGTTCCCAGTCGGCTCTGTTTATTAGCCACTTGGAAACACGTGGTGGGCACTCGGTTACTGTAGTTGTGCTCAAGACTACGGGGAAGTGGTCACTTCCGTACAGATTAGTGACGACATTCCACTGGAGTAGAGGGACGAGAGATGGAGATGCTATGCTTAGGTCTATGGAGGAGTAGGTGTCATTGGCGATATTATAATAGGTTGGTTCTTTTCGATTCAGGAGACACGCGCTCGACGAGAGAAGGAACTGTTCGATCAGTCGACCTCGCGCGTCATACCGAGAGTCACCCCATAGCATACTATGCGCATTAAAGTCTCCAAGGAGAACATAAGGCTCCGGAAGTTCATCAATTAGAGAGTGTAAATCACTTTTCTGCAGCTGATAGCTAGGAGGAATGTAAATAGTGCAGATTGTGATCAGTTTATCAAAAAGAACCGCTCGAACAGCCACTGCCTCAAGGGATGTTTGGAGTTGTAAGTGTGTGCATGCAATTCCTTGATTCACTATGATGGCAACACCTCCGGATGATGTCATGGCATCATCACGGTCCTTTCGAAAAATAACGTATTTGCGAAGGAAATTTGTGTGTTTTGAATTAAGGTGTGTTTCTTGTACACACAGCACTTTTGGTGAGTGTTCGTGTTGGAGTTCTTGGATGTCGTCAAGGTTTCTGAGAAGGCCCCTGACGTTCCATTGTATAATTTGAGTGTTCATGGTGAATGTAAAATAATGCTGTGTGTACGAAAAGCGAGTGGCTGTTTAAACGGGGAGTTTGAGTTCACTTAACAGGGCCGTCACCAGGCCCTGTTATTTGCTTTTTTGTTTTCTTGGCGCGCTCCAAGGAGCCACGCCGCTCTTTCGGCATCAAGGGTGCCGACGTATCCATTGCCTCCTCGGAGGCACTGGATGCCCGCACGTGCGGGCTGTTAGTTTGGATTTTGGGCCTCGCCTGGTGAGGGGAGGCCTTGAGACCGGAAGACTCTGGAGTCTCCGGTCTCTGTTTGGGAGTAGGCGGTGTAGCCTGGGCTACAGCCGCCTTGGGGGCAGGTGCCACAGCCGACGGCTCGCTCTGCGCAGGCCGAAGGGGTGGCGAGGGCTGGTGCGGCGTTGCCCCCTGACGTGCCGCATCAGCATATGTTGTGCCGTAAAATGGCGACACTCTTCGTCTTGCTTCTTTGAATGTGATGTTTTCTTTGACTTTAAGAGTGATTATTTCTTTTTCTTTCTTCCAGTTAGGACACGAACGCGAATACGCGGCGTGTTCTCCGTCACAATTCACGCAGTGAGGCGTAGTAACACAGTTATCAGATGGGTGGCCGTGGCTACCACATCTTGCACAAGTTTCCTGACCTCGACAGTTCTGTGAGCCATGACCAAATCGTTGACATTTATAACATCGTCTTGGATTGGGAATGTAGGGACGGACAGAGAGTTTGATGTAGCCTGTGTCTATAGATGAAGGCAGTGTGCTAGATGCAAAAGTGAGTATTATATGTTTGGTAGGTATTTCTTTGTTGTCGCGTCTGATGACGATTCGTTTCACATCCGTGACATTCTGCTCTTTCCACCCTTCAAGCAGTTCCTGTTCAGACATTTCAAGAAGGTCTGCTTCTGAAACAACTCCGCGTGAGGTGTTCATTGATCTATGGGGTGAAACAGATACTGGGATATTCCCGAATGCTTTGAGACTGCCAAGTTTTTCATAGTGGTGTTTTTCTGGTAGCTCAAGGAGAAGGTCTCCGCTAGCCATCTTTGTTACCTTGTATCCTGGGCCAAAGAGCTCAGTCAGAGATTTAGCAACGAGAAATGGAGATATGGCTCTGGCTTGTTTTGTTGGCTTTTCGCTGTGCACAACATGGAATTTGGGAAAACATTGTCTGGGTTGGCTGAAAATTGAGATGTCATCGGTGCGTCCCCTCTTAGGTGGAGGACGATCTAGTAGACGGGGAAATGCAGGTGTTCCCATAGTAGTGTACTTTTTTTTCGGCAGCAATGGCGACCACCCACCATGGAGTCCAACCAGGGGACGCTGAAGCACTTAATAGCATAAGGCTGCAGACGCCAGCCGTACATTGCCACTATAACCAAATATAACTACTCAAGGTTGAGTAATTACACAAGGTTAACCCTTGCCGCCAGGAAAAATCGGAAGTAAATGGAAGAGAGAAGAAGACAGGATAGATTTAAAGACGAGAAAAGACTAACATGTAGGAAGAGAGAGATAGGAAAAGGCGACTGCCGATTTCCCCTGGGTGGGTCAGCCCAGGGGTGCCGTCTACGTGAAGCCGGGGCCAAAGGGGTGTGTTGCCTCTGCCGGGGGGCCTTAAAGGTCCAATCACCCAGCATTGGCTCAACCCCCAGGATCCCCTTTTCCCCGGACACGGCAAAGCCACGCACGGCTAGGCGTGGGAGGGAGCCGAAACTCCCTCGTTAGCTCGGGTCCATGGTGTCGCTACACACACAAAGCCTGCTTTAACAGGCGCCCCTGCGGGGACATAGGAAAGTGTTCATGGGATAGAAATTCAGCATGTGAAACTGTAACAATTTCTCTATTAATAAAACAAAGAAATAAGCCCTCAAAATTTAGCGACAGCTCTCTGGGTCATATCGAACCTAATACGATGCACACTCGTACTAAACTCAAATGTCTCTTCCTTGATGCATGCACCTCAGCAGTAACAATAATTGATTTTCTTTATATGCTGAAAGAAAAATACATTTATAAATAACACTGCAGCGTGCCACCATCTTGACCACCTGTGGTTCTTGAATATGGCACAAATGTAAGTACAGCAGTGATTCTTGTTCTGGCTCTCATGCGGCTGCTGTCCGCAGAAATCTAACCTATGTGCTGAAGCTTAGCAGCGTGATCTCTGATCTCTGAAAAGCCACTACTCACATGTATGGCAGTGTTGTAGGGCTGGAACGCGAGTCAACGTGGCGTACCAACACTGAACTCAGGCATCTGGGAAAGATGTGCGGCTTTTCACCATCCGAGTTTCAGTCAGTGGCGTCACCGTGTCATTGCGACGTCACGGCCGACCACTCATGCACCAAGCTCAATCAAAAGCGTGTTCTACCTCGAACGTGTAATCAACCACAGTGGCCACCTCCACTGCTCGGGACATCAAGTTTCCCAAAACTAACTAGGAGGAACTCTGGCGCTGCGATCATTCAGCTACCATGATACTATGAGAACAATAGGTACTACACGGATTTGCCTAATGTTCCTGTTTGTGACTTCAAACGCACCGGTAGGTTTGTTTTATTTTTGTAGGTTTGGGCAAACAATGGCTCATTGTGAACTTCGCCAACCGCTCTGAATAGATGATTCTAAAAGGCCAAGTTGGTGAAGCGGAACGTTTGTGTGCGATAAAGCCGCAACGTGCAGCTCGACAGAGCAGACAGAATGAAGAAATCCGTGTACTAGTGATCATTGATACGCTGGCTGAATCGCCATGTGTTGCACTGCCCACAAACACAAGCGGTGGACGCCCAACTAGTGTATATTTAGGAAACTCTATAGTTCGTGACAATCCATCAGTTGCATCACTAAGAATGTGTTCTTGCTTCAGCGCCGCTCATTCAAATTTGAATTCTACGGAAAGCCTTGTTTGTGTATCGTGGACCGCGTTCAGTAACAATGATAACTGTGGTGTTTCGTTTGCGAGCTGCGTAAGTTCTTGGCGCTGCCTGGAAAGAGCTGCCGATATTAGCGCCGTTTATTGGTACTTCAATATTTGTCGCGAGCAAAAGAAGACCGGCAGATAGAAGTTCGCTTGAACCAGATCAACAAATTTTCCCCTTCTTCTTTTCAGACAAGAGGAGCATGAATCACAGTGGCTGGTTCTTAATTGCGGATTGCGTAATTACATATTCTCCCAAGAAGCGTCGTCTCGATGCCGTTCATGTAGGCAAAAAGAAAATGAGACCAGGGTTACTATACAAGCAAAATGAAGTGCGTAACGCGAAATAACGTAGTAGGTTTTGAAGTCAGGAGTCAAATAAGAAAAATAGAAAAGAATGCAAAGAAAAGCAGAAAACAAAAATTAAGACTCAAAGTCACCAATAAACTGAGTCACTACACTGATGGGTCATAGCGCAAAAATTGTTCCTTTATTGAGCCTTGAAACATAACGTGAATGACTTCAGGCGCACCGTTACTTAGGATAATGCTCTTAACAAAAAAAGGTGACGTCTGCTGCGGTAGCTTCCGGAAGTGCCTTTGTTTCACAGTAGGGGTTGAGTGGTCAGTAGCGACCACAATCCACTCTTTTCGAGTTGAAGACGTGGGGAATGATACCAGCAAGTCTAGGCTAATCTGACGAAAAGGGGCCGTCGGTGGGCAAATTGGTTGCAGCAGTTCCTCTGGTCGTAAAGTGGATTATTACGGCGCCAACAGTCGCGACGCGTGCGAACGTAGTGCTTCACAGTGTTCCCGAGACGTGGCAAGTAGTAGCAGCGGGGAATCCGTTGCAGAGTGTGCGTATACCCGAGGAGTCCGGACGATGACTCGTCGTGACACGCACGGAAAATGCCACCACGAGGCGTGGCTGGCGAAACAGACAGATTCGTAGCTTGTGTAGAATCAAGGTTTTTTTTATATAAAACACTCCAACTTGGAAACAAAAGACGGATAGTGAGTGTCAAAGCTTCGAGGAGGGTGTGAAATGTGCCTTTGGAGGTAGTCAATGAGCGGGATGTGCTCGGAATTGTGACTCTGTTGCTGAGCCAAGCTGGTTGCCGATACGACAGAAAGTGTCATCGTCTTCAAGGTAAGTGATCACATTTTCGTCTGGTGCACGTTAAAGACAGTCAGCGTTGGTGTGTTCCGGCCAAAATTATGTACGATGGTGACGTAGAAAATTCGTAGCTGAGGCCTCCATTGGGCTAGACGAGCTAAGATATTTTGTGATTCGCAAGTCAACAAAGGGAATGCTGGTCGCTAACTACACTGGATTGGCAGCCATACAAGTATGGGCAGAACTTCGTTATGGCCCAGAAAACGGCAAGGCATTTCTTATCGGTTGCAGAATGGTTTTTCTCTGCTGGGGGTAACGTTCTGTGCGCATAAGTGATCACGCGGTCTACGCCAATATGTCACTAAACTAAAACCGCTCCTAGTCAAGCGCTAGTGGCGTCTGGTGTAATTCTGTGTCGGTGCTTTCGCCAAATGACTCAGTACAGGCGGAGCCTGGAGAAAGTTTTGGAGGGTGTCGAACGCATGGCGCTGCTCTGGACCCCAAACCAACGGGACACCAACTTTTGTAAGCTTGTTGAGGGGTTCAGCGATCTTCGAAAAGTTCTTGACGAAGCACCTAGATTGCGCACAAAGCCGTAGAATTCGGCATAGGTCGCACTTATTTCTGGGCGCGGGGAAGGCGGCAACGACGCGGGTTTTCTCCAGATCTGTGTGGATACTGGCAAGGCTCACAACATGACAAAATAATTCAGTTGTCTGTATTCAAAGTGGCATTTATGGGGTTTGAGAGAAACCCCCGCTATTCAAATTACCTGAAGAACTGCTTGAAGACTTCGGATGTGTTGTTCGAACGTACTGTGAAGACCAAGACGTCGTCAAGGTAAACAATGCATGATGGCCATTTCAGCCCCGTGAGAACCATTTCCGTCATTCTTTGGAAAGTAGCTTGTGCTGAGCATAGGCAGAAAGTCAAGACTATAAACTCGTACAGGCCATCGGGAAAAACAAGAGCCGTCTTTTCGCGGTCACGCTCGTCCACTGCTATTTCACAGTAGCCACTATGCAAATTCATTGAGGAAAAATATTTAGCATTGCGTATACGGTCGAATGAGTCATCTATCCGGGGTACAAGATAAAGGCCTTTCTTGGTGACCTTGATCAATTTACGGTAATAAAGGCAAAAGCACAGCGTTCCATACTTACTTGCTAACACAACTGGTGTAGCCGAGGAACAGGTCGATGGCTGGACGACGTCATTCTGAAGCATCTGCTGGACTGTCACGTATAGAAAAACACGCAAATGTCGACGTACGGATTCGAATGCGTGCCGTGCACATACCAGTATGGGCCTCCCCAGAATGGCACCTGCCGTGCGCAACTGTGGTCCTTGCCACGGGCTGGTAACCTTCCTGAGTTCAGGTGCCAGTGCGGTGCTCATTACAAATTACTCGGTGCCAGTGTCAACAAGGGCGTGACCGCATGATTCTCAAAGAAGACGGCGATCTCGGCAGAATTAACCCTTCTGCTGTCGGAGATCACTGAAAAGCCGGAATGGCCGTCGTAGGGTCACAGCGTCCAAGGAGGGTCTTCAACAGTTTGCTGTTGAAGACCCTCCTTCAACAGCAAATGTGAAGGACCCCGAGTTCACACCAAGAAGGCATCGTTTCTAGTTTCCCTTCGGGAGACGCGGTGACCGTCTTGTGAAGGGAGCGGAAGACAACGAGGGATATAACTGGGTGGCGTAGACCGCCGAGGGAATGGCGATCCTAATTGCGGTGCTCAACTGTCGAAGCAGTTCGCTGGCTCATGATATAGGCTTCGATTTCGTGGGCCGCTCCCCATAGCGTGGGCATCGAGCATCAAAGTGGAAGCCGCGGAGACATAGTTGGCGGTGCAGACAGTTCCGGTACACGTGACCCACTTTACTGCAGTCATAGCAGAGCAGACGGTTACGCGAGGTGCGCCACGTGCTTGTCTTGCTAGCACTTTGTCTCGAGTCACATGGCAGATAGAAAGGTGCACTCAGAAACCTTCTCGACACATATGAAAACTCGTCCGTGCGATTACTGGTCGCTGCAGGATATTAGCCCTTTCTTTTTTCTCGGTGTTGCTGTAGGCGTCACGGTACTGTCAGCTAAACGCTTGCCATGTCGCAAAGAAGCCTTCGTAGTTCTCGTACCACGTCTTGGCAGAACCTTTCAAGTAGAAGTAAACTCGGCACAGCTTGTGAATATCGTCCTATACGTTGATACCGGCAACGCAATCAAAGTGATCTATCCAGTCATCAACATCCTTGAATATGTCTTCATGGAATGGTTTCGATGTCGGTGGCGCATTAAGAAACATGCGTGACAGTAGAACTATGGGCATCTATGGTTTGTACTGCCTGGCTTGTCATCGGAGTTGACATCTTTCTAGGTGTAGATACTAAGGGACCGAAGTCAAGGGGTAACCCACGCAGACAATGGCTCCTGCTTGCTCTGAGAGATGTAGCTATCTCCAAGATGGCTGGCAAAACCGAAGTACACGTACCCAGCAACATCCAGTATTGTCGAGAGCGAAATAAGACCGACAGCCAGAAGTTGATCAAAACCAGAGCAACAAGAATATTTTATTCTTCTTTTCAGCCAAAACTAGTATGAGCCACTGTGCGTCGTTTTTCAACGGTGGCTTGTAAAGTGATCTAGAATAGGGGGAGTGTCCAAAGCGCCAAGCGAAGGCATGAAAAGTTTCGCGGTGAACTCTTGCGCCGCGTCACTTCCGTGCCGGACTCATGGGCTTTCTGCGTGGTGAAAGCCGCGTCAAAGTGGTGGGCATCTGCTACGCGCGCTGTTTTTTGGCTGCTATTAGGCAATGTTGCGGTAATATGGTAAAGATTTATTATTGCGCCATTCCAAAACTCTCCTATAGCGACAGAAAACACCGACAGTGCGTTTGGCAGCTCTGGAATGGGGATCTTGTTCGTTTTCTTTCAGCTGTTTTGTCACGGCAGTCATCCACACTTACGCGCCCATTTGACGAACGCATTCTCTTCGTTCCCATAGTTAGTGAAGGTAGCTTGATTACCTATTTAGTTTCATACGGAATGACTTATGTAAACGCGCTGCAGAAAAGAATAGGCTGCTGATCACACATTGAGAGAACGTATGATGTGGTGCGATGTGAGTTCGGGTAGCCGTCCGGATCTTTTTGACCACGTTCCAACATGCCTGGCCTGCGCGAGCCCCTCACCTCGACCTCCCTCTTTTTTTTGTCTCTGAATAACGAGCTCTCTTTTCTTCCTCGTGTTCTAGTGATCAGCCGTTCCTTCATATACTCTCGCTGGCTCAACCTAACGCACATCTTCGAAAACTTATAAGCACGTTTTATATAGATATATTAGGTGAACGCGCTTGCACACTTTCTATCAATTTTTTACTTCGTGCAATCAGTTTGTTTAAATGGCAGCGTATCGCGCTCTGCTGTTTCAGGTATTTTCGTGCACAGCGGAATGTCTCCGTCGACATGACCATGGTATCAAAAGTAAAAATTAGCTCGCGGAACTCTTGAGATTCCTTCACTTGTTAAGGTTATGGCATTACGAAATTAACATGCACTAAGTTAGCATAAGTACTAATGGTAATACTATGGTGTTTGGCGCGCAAGCTCACTTTCTTCGGCCAGAAATATATTTGACGAGGCGTGGTCTGATAATTCATATCCGCCAGGAGTTGGAAACATGGGGATCAGCAAGACCAATCTCAAGATTCTATGCATTTCGGAGAAATGACAGCGTAGGTGAAAGACACACAAAAAAACGAAACTCACAAGGCCACTTATGTAATCTCCTAAAACAACTCGACGTCGAAAGCAATGTTTAATATTTGTCTTCATTCGATGCCTCACCCTCTCCGAAAGCTTTATGCACCTATTGTGATCTCGCACAGCCGCCATAATGGAAGGCAATGAAAGACTTGTGCGCGTAACCTGGTTTTACATGGCCGCTGTGATTGGGCTTGGAGGTAACGCAAAGTGATTGTCAGATGACGACGTCATCATGCGACAAACGCTGGATGACATGATGCCGTCACAAATTTTATCGGTCAGCGGCGTTATCACGTAATATTTTTTGCATCGTTCGGGTTGATGACGCTCGTCACCGGTGCTGAAGTCCCTTGTTTGATGAGGCAGCCAAAGATTTTGCATAACCAAAGTAACTTAATTGTTAACAGTGCACTACAATGTATGCGCCCAAGTTCATGTTACGAGTGATCACTCGGAAACAAACGTGATAATCAGGTATATGACCGTCGTACACAAGAAGCTTATTCTACCTATCAGACCCTCTCTTTAAATCTATTAAAGTGATGACGGACACTCTGCGTCAGTTTATGGGAAGATTTACAGCTGTGTCGCAGTACTGCGGAGGTTGAATGGTAACAACTTTATTAGTACTCCGGCACAGCTTTCGTCAACCGAGCCTTGGCTCTCCCGCTTGGGGACGTTAAGAACTTGCCTGACCGCCGCCTTGCGGGCTGGCTCGATCGCAGAGGCTGAGGCTGAATAGGGCAGCAACCCAACGTGGGCAAAGAGTTCCGGATTAGGCACCTTTGGGATTTTTGGTGCAATCACAGAGCATGTGATTTATTGGGCCAACCTCACTGAGACATATCTAGCATATATTCGTCAGATATATGTTGGCGTCCTCATCAGGCTGACTACGTCCACTTCAGGACAAAGGCCTCTCACATGTTCCGCCTGTCAACTCGGTTCCATGCTTGCTACTGCCACTTTATACTCCAAACTTTGTAACCTCATCTGCCCACTTAACTTTGTTTTTCCCTAACCCATTTGGTATGCCTTCTCTGGCGATCCAGTTAGTTATTTTAATGACCAGCGGTTATCCTGCCGATGCACTACATGCCCGGCTCATGTCCATTTCTTTTTGTTGATTTTAACTATGATATCTCTATCCCCAGTTTGTTCCTTAATGCACTCTGCTCTCTTGTCTCTTAACGTTACACCTATAATTTTCTTTTCGATTACTCGCTGCGTCATTCTCAATTTAAGCTGAATCCTCTTTGTAAGTCTGCAGGTTTCTGCTCCGTAGATAAGTACGGGCAAGATGCAGCTAATACACATCTTCCTCTTAAGGGATAGTGGCAATATACCAGTCATAATTTGAGAGTGCTTGCCAAATGTGCTTCATCCCATTCTTGTTCTTCTAGGTACTTTAATCTAGCGGTTAGGCTCCGTGGTTATTACTTGTCCTAAGTAGACGTAGTCTTTTAGAACTTCAAGTTCACTATTACCTGATTGAAAGTGCTGTCCTCTTCTGTGGTTATTTTACATTACTTTTGCTTTCTGCAGAATAATTTTAAGATCTACCCTTCTGCTCTCCTTGTCTAACTCCGTAATCATGTGTTGCAATTCGTCCCCTGAGTTACTCAGCAATACAAAGTCGTCGGCGAAGCCCAGCTAACTAGGTAGTCTCGATTAATTCTTATTCCTAACTCTTCCCATTATAGACCTCTGAAAACCTCCTTAAGCACGCGGTAAATAGCATTGGTGAGATTTTATTCCCATGCCTTATACCCTTCTGGATTGGTATTCTGTTGCTTTTTTTATAGAGCAATACAGTGGCAGTTGATCCCCTGTCGATTTCTTCTAGGATGTTTATATCTGTTTGGTCGACACCCTGATTCTGCAGAATCTGCATTCCTGCTGATATTTATATTGAATCAAATGCCTTCTCTCAGTCTATGAAGGCTATGTATAGTGGTTGGCTGTATTGCGAGCATTTTTCTATAACCTGATTGATAGTATGAATGTAGTCGATTGTTGAGTAGCCTGTTCGAAATCCCACTTGTTCCTTTGGTCATACCTAAAATCATACCCAGGAATTATGGACATCGCTTTTGGTTCACCGGTTTTTGAACCACGTGTCGTACCGACCTTCGACTTTCAAAACTGGCGCGTTAACGTAAGCCGTGCGGCAAACAAAGTAGCCAAACATACAAAAAGCAGTTTGATGTCGACTATCGCGACCAAGAGTGAACCATGATCGCTGACTGATAAGCACAAGTCGTAATACGAACGGTCGATGGGTTGCTGGAAGTAGCTTGGCTGTGCTTTGAAAACTATTAGTTTGATAGGGAGTACTGCCCTTCTTGTCATCGATTTCAATATAGTTCGTCTGGTTGTATAGACGGTGGCACAGGTTCCTCGAAGAAAGTTAGTAAGTCCTTTTGTCGCTGCTCTTTTTGTAATCTGCAAAAGTGAATTTCAAGAAAATATCAGCGTATTCTATGGCAATGAATCTTTGAGAATATTTAAAAACAATTCTAAGGTTGGTAATATTTGTTGCCGTTGATTGACTTGATTGATATGTGGGGTTTGTCACATAACGCCCAAAAGAACAATATAATTATGAGAGACGTGGTAGTGTAGGGCTCCGGAAATTTCGAACACCTGGTGTTCTTTAACGTACACTCTTGAAAAATGGAGTGACGTTCTCTTCAATAAGGGAGGAACGGCGATGTCCCCAATGTTCGTCTTTAAATAGAGAAACGTTGCGCCCTCATCCACGGTGAAACGTGTTCCTTCCTATGAAAATCAACATGGCTGACCCCAGGTTAGAGAAGTGCGTAGGCTTAGCAAATGCATCGATTCTCGACTGACAAGGAGTACACGGCGCTGAAAGTTACAAACAATGGTCCCGCTGAGCTTGATATCGAACTAAATGATTATAAAACAAGTATACGAACCTGTAGCGATGAAAACATAGCGAAAGAAAACGACGGATCAAGTAGGATTCGTTCGGCCAGTGAGGTGATGTTCATTCTGAAAGACAGAGATACTGTAGAGTCCTCACACGAAGGGTGCATGCTAGGCTTGCTGTATTTATTTATCGCAGATTCACATAGCGTAGCGACGTTATCCATGTGTTTACGGGGGCACAGGTCACAAGATGTGCTTCCAAACCGTAGACTCGATCACAGTGAAACCATTCCGACTCAGTAGTGCAGCTTTATTAGATAGATGTTCAATGTTATATAAGTGCATAGAGGTGTGAGAGCTCCATAGTCGTGAAGTAGGTAATAGCTGGCGCCATCTGGAGGGACTGAACGATATATAAAAAAAGTTTGCTTGCCGCGACGTACGATGTCTTCCCACCATCACGGCTCTTTGCAGATAATATACGACTGAACCTATTCCGGAATACTCACTGACACCAGACGCTTAAAATATGCTGATGCAATGCATATAACTACACATGCACACGAGGCCACATACTACGCATATCGGGTGAACTCATTAAACAAGACCACAATGAATCATTAAACACAGCGGCACACACTTCGACGTGGTTACTTTTTTTCTTTATTGCCTTCTTGACTACAGATCAAGCCATTATGACAACCACTATCACGCGTGTTTCATGCGTGATAACGCGTCAAACAAAGATATTACATCTTCAACACAGTCGGTAGTCTTATACACATCTCGCACCTTTAGAACAGCCTCCACGAAACACTCATTAACGGATAGAACTCTCACATCACAGTGTCTGTACGATAACAAACTACGCCAAACCGAATGAAGACCAAGTAGAAATAGAACATCGAATTTTTGCACAGAACTATCACTAGGCAAAAAACGAATTCCATATGGAGTAAGAGGTAAAACTTTTTTTAAAGTACTCTGTAAAATGTCCCAAAAGAAAATAGCGTTCTTACAATCAATAAACACATGTTCAATGGTCTCAGGTTTGTTACACAGGAGACAGCTGGTTCCCCATGGTACATACATCCCTCTCTCTTCAAGCCACGCGTTTACTGGCAAGGTTCCCGTATGAAGTTTAAAAAAGAAGGTTTTCACATTGGGTACACAAATTTTTCACTCACTTTAGTACGTCATTACCATATGATTTTTCATACTTTGAACGGTACAGGGGCACAGGAAAAACATTTTGTATTAGGTCTTTCATAAGGCGCTTCCTTTTTACATTAGTTAGGTAAGCTATCGAAAACCCCGTTCTTAAGAAACGATATGGGAACACAACTTCGCGCAAGAACCGTGACAAGGTGTGTCGTTCTCGCCTATCTGAAGATACAAAGAAGTCAGGCATGTAGTGTAACAGCGTTGTTTGAAATAAAGAACGTAAAAAAACAGTCTCTAGTCTCTAATGAGCGGGAAACATGATATTACTTGGTTAAGAAACAGATGAAACAGAGACAGCCCTTCTCGCTTAACTCGCCGAAACAAGTTCGTTCTGGATGTTCTCTCTCACGTAGAGCTCCAGATGAACGTGGCGAATATCCTGTGGACTTCGTGAATGCTTTTACGCGTACAACTAAGTACTTGCAAAAGGTACATAATTTTAGCAGCCAGAAAAACGTTGCATATAGCTGACCGAGAGAAAATTGATAAGCCACTACCGCCCCATCCTTCGGCGGTCGCGCGCAGCTCTTCTGTCTTTCCAAGCCAAAATGCTTCATTGCCTTAATACCTGTCCAATGGTACCCCTAGGTAACGACTAGGTGTCGTGAGCCACTGATTATTTCCAAAAAGGAACTGGGCGTGAGGTTCCAATTACCATGCCATAAACCAATGCTTTCCTCTTTGTTCATTAAACTTCCACTCGTGTGACAAAACCTTTGAGTGATTTTTAATAACGAAGTGACACTCTCTTTATCAACAGCAAAAAAGGCAATATCGTTGGCGTATGCGAAAACACGCACTTCACATGACTGCAACCTGAAACCATTAATCCCTGTGTGGTGAATCACTTTCTGACACAGTGGCTCCAAAAATAGAGCGAAAAGCAACGGAATTGAAGGACACCCCTGGCGCACGGAGGAAAGTACTTGCATGCGCTGTGAGAGTTCTCCATTTGCAATTAAATTTGTGGTTGAACCTTTGTATGCCAATCTGATACATTTACATATGATCGCACCAAGACCAACGTACCCAGCTAGCATGAAGAGTATAATGTGTGGAACCATGTCGAAAGCCTTGGCTAGATCAATTTGCAACATAGCTACTTTTAGAAGCGCAGCGTCACAATACTCCAAAATGCTCCTGGCAACATTTATATTCGTGAATATGCTCCTACGCTTGATGCCGCAAGTCTGATGTGACCCGACCAACTTGTTATACTCTTTGCAACCTCCTAGCCAGAACTTTCATAAACACCTTATAATCTACGTTTGTTTGCGTGATTGGCCTGTATCCGGTCACTTTGCGTAAAACATGTTGCTCTCTCTCTCTTTAGGAATCAGCACGGTGTGTGCCCGATTAAACGATGGAGGCAGAGTTCCGCGATCTAAAGACTCTGAAGAAACCTCATGCAATGCGGCGGCCATATCCTCCTTCAACGCCTTGTAAAAGGCGGCATTAATGCCATCTGGACCAGGTGACTTGCCCATGCCAAGATCATCGATAGCCTTCTCAATTTCCCCTATACTAATAGACATTTCCAATAAATTTGTGTCCTCAGCATTACGTGTCGGCATTTCTATCAAGAACTTATCTACGAAACCCGGCTCCTTTGGTTCGCGATAAGCACACAAGTCCTGGTAATAGTTTTCAAAAGCTTTCATAATATCTTTATGTTCTCTCAATATTTTACCATCCCATTCTATCTCTACTATGTCGTGAGCTCGCGCATATGCCTTTTCATCTGACAAGGCTCGCTTTGTCGGGGCTTCACCCACAAGGTATCTCTCAGCTCTTGCTCGTATAATTGTACCTTTATATTTGTCTTCTTCAAGACATTCAATTTTGTTTTTGACAACCTGCAGTTGGTGTGTAAATAAGCTCGGGTTTTCCGCTTCAATTTTCACCAAATCATTTAGCTCTGCCCGTAGCTCACGTTCCTGTTTTCGAGCTTGAGGCTGCATGTAGCAACCACACTCGATTGCCTTCATTTTTATCTTTTGCTTAAATAATTACAATCTTTCCGTGGCACTCCTTTCTGCGTTTTTGAAAAAATTCTCGATTTCCTTCTTTGTCTTATCTACAAACCCTTCGTGCGTAATTATCTTAGTATTCAGTTTCCATGTTTCCCATACAACCTTCTTTTTGCACTTTCTACCTATCTCAAACGAGACTAAGCAATGTTCACTGAAGGAAACAGCATAAACGTCATAGTTCTGACATAAAGGTACTATCTCAGAACAAACATATGCTTCATCTAGTCGTGCGTGACTCGAACGTTGAAAATGTGTGAAGTGTTGGTGACTGCCACCCTTCGCAAACAGACCTACGTCACGTAAAAAGTACTTATTAGGGCGTCTCTAAGCAAATCAATGCTTTCATCACCTAATTTAGTAGTATACGTGCAATCTTCTAGGGTCAAAACACAATTGAAGTCACCCAACAGAATCACACATATCTGACATTCAAAGTACGCTTGCATTTCCCGAAAAAACAAACATCTGTCTCTCGAATTTGTAGGTGCGTATACACAGATAACTCTAAATTTAGTGTTCCCGTAACAAAAGTCACACAAAACAAAACGCCCATGTAGGCAACTTTTCACCTCTTCCACTACAATACCAAGAGAGTTCTTGACAAAAATAATACATCCGGCTGATGCTCCCACTGCATAGCTCACACATGCATTGTACCGCAATGAAAATTCTGCTACCAAGGTATCAGTCGCGTCCTCAGTACTAACTGTAGTCTCCTGGGCAGCGAGCAAGTCAAGGTCTTTTTCTTGCATCAAGCGTTTCAACTGGTACTGTTTGCGACACGTTCCTAGACCACGTACATTCATTGTACCAATGAGTAAAGGCGCAGTCATGTTAGCCATGTTGATGACAAAGATGAAAACTACAATGCTACGCTTACCGTGTCTCGTATACCGTGCAGTGGGAAAACCGGGGTCTTACGCGTCTCGATCCTGTTCCCGAACCGGCGACGATGACGCCGACCGGGTTTCGAGGACATATTTTCTACTATTAGCGCCCGTGACGCGATGCCACAGACGCTCCGGGCGTTTCAGGTTGCGTTCCGTGCTTTCCACTCGGTTACGCTTGCCACGTCCCGTGGTCGCTTCCGGAGACTTTGTGCTGGCTTCTGGCGTAGCGATCTCGCCACTGGTACCCATGTCTTCCTCCATCGATTCTTGAATGTCCTGCTGGCCGCCTGTTGCAGCCAACTCCTTGGATTCTTTCGTTGAGTCTTTGCCGCCTTGCGTTGTCGCGTCGGCTCTCTCTTCTCCAGTTGCCTGAACCGTGGCGTCGGGTCCCACGGCATTGGTGCCAGGGGCCAACTTCTCAGCCTCTTCGGCATCCATTAGATTATCTTGGGCGTCGTCTGTTGGCAGCGCGGTCTTCGTAACTCTGGCATAAATCCTGACGCAATCTTGAATTTCATGTCCGAACGCTCAGCATACACCACAGCGGGGAGTCTGGCAGTTTCGTCGCATATGTCCTTGCATGTGACACGTTAGGCAAAGCGGTGCCCGACCCGGGGCCACAAGAATTAAGGACGGTGCTCCCTCCAAACTTAAAAAGGTGTGGCAAGTCTTTTAGCACCACGCCTTCCTTCAGTTTCAGTCACACCACCCTCGTCGTCGATATCGCGTGTTCAAAGCCCGCGACGGTCCAGTTGTCGTTGGAAACCTCCAGAACTTCACCAAACTCGCCTAACGCTTGTCGAATGCTCTTATTCGAGGCCGCAAAGTCAACCCAGTGGTTTTTGATGGTAACATCATGTTAGATAGGGTCGATGATAGCACAGAAGCCACCCTTGACTCGGGGTCCACCTATTTTGAGTAATGCATCTTTGTTATCCTTGCTTCGCATCTTCACCAGCCAGATGTGATTCATCTGGAAGGATCCAATGCCAGTGATCGCCTTGATGAGTCCCACTTCTTCCAACGGGGCCCGAAAGTCTTCCAACCGTTATGGTATTTTTTCTAAATCACAGTGCAGAAACACACACTGTTTCATACTGTCACCCGACGGCAATGTAGGCAACAAAAACCGGTAATCCGATGGTGCAGAAGGGAACCTAACACCGCGGCCAGCAGCGGCCGCCGAAGCATCTCGCACGGCGCGAGCCATCACATGTCCGTCTCCCACCGAAGCCGAAAGTGGGGTGACTTCGACATGCTTACTCACACCCTACTATAAAACGCACAAGCATAAATAGCAATTAATTTCGACTGACCTTAGTGGCACAGGTTACAAGTAAGTTTTTGTACACTTATTTTTACGTTTTCTGGTAATACCACAACATGTGCACACGTAAATATGTTGCATCTGATGCTTAGACACACGGAACTATATAAAGGGTTGCACAATAATGAATGGAACACTTACTAGAGCTTTTCTGGTTTTCGCGAACACGAATATCCCAAGCCATGCAAGGAATGCCCACGGCATTCCAAACGCTGCGCTGTCTGTCGACCACTGCCACGGTTGTTTTTTTTTTCTTGAAG
This sequence comes from Rhipicephalus annulatus, assembly GCA_013436015.1. Lineage (NCBI taxonomy): Eukaryota > Metazoa > Arthropoda > Arachnida > Ixodida > Ixodidae > Rhipicephalus > Rhipicephalus annulatus. The sequence goes on along the minus strand of WOVY01003955.1, from coordinate 226,700 downwards.
CCTCCGAGAACGCAAACGCTTGCCGCGCACTATAGCCATTTTGGAGGTGACGTCTTTTTTATTGTTCTACTTGTTACTCGGAGAGGGCGCAGAATGCAGACCAGACTTAGTCTCCGTCGTGGTAGATGTTCTGTGCTCTTGTCGCACTCGTTTAGTTGTTTCGTGTTAACGTTTGCTTATATTCTTTTTACGTGCTTACCACAAGTGTGACCGTTAGCCATAGATACAGTACACCACTAGCCCTTCAATGACAATGTTTTTGATGCGGTAACGACCGTTCTAGCAGTGTATACGTACGTTACAACGCGGGTCCTGCGAGAGAAATAAGCGATGACCCCGCATCCGGCGGTATTTTTTCGTAAGTGATGGCAGTGGCTGTTGGCTTCGCGGCAGCTCTATTACTTGATTGGAGGAACTAGCGCTGCTGTGCGCAAACTTACTATAACGTTATAGCATGCTGTGCCTAAATACTTTTCTGCTTCAGATGCCTATCGTAATTTGCCTCGCGTGTCAACTTGCAGACATAGTGCGTGCCACAATTTTGTTGTTAGCGCTGTGGCTGTGGGGGTTACTGTTACTCTGGATTTGGAATTCTCTTTTCACAAAGGTGAGTGAGTGTTAGTACTTACCCGCTGTGCACAGCTGTTACTAGAAGTGCGTTTTGTGTTGAGTTTCTCACGACAAAGGAGAATCCTGGACAAAAAAAGGCAAACTGCACGCGTGCATAATTCTGTCTCACCTCTCAGTGCTGGCATGGGCAGTTCAAAACGCATGTGATTGAGAATTTGGTTTACTGACAGAATTCATTTGTTTACTTTTCACAAAAAAGTAGTTATGAAGATGTTTAAAATGTTTCTAGTGGTTGTAACCCATTCTGGCGAACAAACGCTCGGTGAAACTTCGCAGCCTGTTTCCCTTTGTGCTTTCACCTGCCATGGTAGCATATCCTTATTGGGTGTCGTGTGACTATGGAAGACGAAGTTTTGACTTCCGACCACGGCAGCCGTATACGAATGTGGGTGAACTGCAAAGAACTTCCATATGGCAGTAGCGGCACGTATAACTCTATCAATTGTATATGATCGTGCTTTCCCGCATGGACTGTACAGAGGTATTAGGTTTGCTAAAATGTAGCAAAAATTAAGTGTGATGCTTTTTTATGCGCTTCATTGAATTCATAAGTGCTGTTGGTGCAGTGCGAAAGTAAATATGCGTGGGCTTACCAATTATGTCGACACCAAAAAAATTAATTATTTGTGTACAATCTAAGGTAATCGATAAAGCAAGACTGCTTGGGAAGCACAGCTCCGTGTATTCGTGTCAAATTGGTAGTATGAAACAACACGAGACACGCACGGAAGTGGGCGGAACATCGTGCGAGTGCCTCGCGATAAAAAAAGAGAGGTTTCTACTCTACACCAATAAAAAAGACGTCACTCCCACAATGCTTCCATCAATCCTAGGTAAAAGCAATCGCTCGCGACTGGCCGCGGCCGGATAGGCTCAGCGTGTGCATGCGCGCGCGCAACACCCCCGTGATTGAGGAGAAACTTGAACAACGAAGAAGGAACGTTGCTCGTTTGGTCGTTGTCGCGAGAGGGTGCGACGAGTAAAGCGCCCGTATAGTGCATCGATGCGCGCGCCGTATGCTGGCATAAACGCACCCTAACCGCCCGAAAGGGAGGAAGTCGCTGCGCTGAAGGAGGAACGGAGCCCTTTTCTCCATTCTCGCTTCCCTTTTCAAAGTGTACACCCAGATCTGAGCACACGGGCCTACAACATTTCCGCCTCCATCAGAAATGCAGCCGCCGCAGCTGGGATTCGATCCCGCGACCTGCGGGATAGCAGCCGAGATATTTGTTGCCGTCACATAGCAAGTGTTTTTTTTTCGCTAGTGCGTGTAGGAAACTTTCCGTGCCGTATTCTCTGCCGGTAGCAATCTTTTTGAGAGCTCATAAGAAGCAGACAGAAAGGCCTAAATAGTAAGAAACAAAATTGCTTTATTTTATTCCAAATTGGAGCATTTAAATGAGATGTTTCAACTTAAATAACGCTTTTTATGTTACTAGAGCACATAAGAAAAGCCATGCCGAGTAGTCTATTTCATTACGTGCATCATATGCTTATATGCTCTTCTTCGAGTTTCTTTTAGCTGTTCGTGGAAGAGAAATGAAACCAATTATATTCATTTCATTACAACCATGATGCGCAACCGTTCACTGCTACCGAATATGCGACCGTCCACTGCAGTGATTTAGCGGTTACAGTCCTCGAGCACTAATCTGAAAGCCGTGTGTTCGACCCCACCCGCGGACGTCACAATCAGGTAGAGGCATAATGGTGGAAGTGCGCATATGTACTGTGTGATATCAGTGCATTTTAAAGTGCATGACATGAAGGAAATTTAGGGAGCTCTATACGATGGCGTCAATTATAATCGTGCCATTATTTTTGTGCGTAAAAGAGCAAAGGTCACAGCAATATTCAAAAAAGATGACAAGAATGATCTTTCACAATACCGCCTTGTATTAGCGCTACCGGTTTTATCGAAAGGTTTGATGACTTTAATACTGATACGTGCCAGTGCATGAAATGAAAACGACAAAGCAGATAGACTGGCGCGAGCTAATCTGTGTGGCTGGCGCTGCTCGCCTAACCGGCTGTAAATACATCGGTGACTACCCTTCCGAGTCGGTCTTCTCGTAACATCTTTGGTGGAGTTGTACGATCCCCGTCCTCGCCACGGAACTCCGAAGCGGACGCTCCCTCGCGGCTTACAACATGCCCACTCAAGACTCGGCTACATGCTCTCCGGTCGCCCGCCCTTCTGACTGGCCTGTCAACCTAGCGCCCGCAACAACTTTGATGACGCTTCCCACGCTCAAAGACCCCGGTGTGTTCTCGGGCAGCAAGGGTTCCGACGTCGACCAGTGGATACGCCTCTACGAACGCGTTAGCGCCACTTACAGGTAGGATCCCACTCTTATGCTTGCAAACATCATCTTTTAACTCGACGGAACCCCTCGTGTTTGGTTTGACAACCACGAGCATGACATAACAAGCTCGGAACGCTTCAAGAAAAAGATCCGTGAGCTTTTTGGCAACATTTGTGGTCGTCGTGAAGCTGGGAAAAATGAGTTGTCGACTCGCGCACAATCCTCCACGGAGCCCTACATCGGTTCCATTCAGGCGGTCCTCTCACTACGCCGCCAAACTGATTAAAACATGTCCGAACCTGAAAAAGGTGCGCATTACCTAAAGGGTATCGCCGACGATGCGTTCAACTTGTTGGTATTCATTAATGTGTCATCTGTTGGTGCGATCATTCAAGAATGCCGCCGGTTCTAACAAGCTAATAGCAGACGCATCTCCCATCAGTTCCAGCGCCTCCCGAACACCACTGCGACGTCCTCGTTTCTCGACACATATCATCCGCCAGACACCTGTGACCACTTGACGCGAATCGTCAGGTGGGAACTTGAAGCGGCTGCTCCAGCTAAGGTGGGACCAACGTCCCATGAACCCCTCCTTCAATTAAGTTGCCTCTCATTCAAGCAGTCGTCCGGCAGGAAATCGCCGGCTTGGGAATTCACTCTATCTCACCGCTTCCCCGCACTGACTACCAGCCCCAATACACGCCTACACGTCCCTTCCCAACCGGCTCTCTCTCAACGTTCCGTAATCCGTCCGCATGGCGAACACACGATGACAAGCCGATCGGCTTTTCGTGTCACAGAATCGGGCACATTTCTCGCCATTGCAGAAGTCGCTGGGGTCCTCCTGCACAACTGTTTTCTCATTCTTTTTATGCACGTCCTGACTATCGCCAAGAAACCAGCCGCGACCATTTCCCCAGGAACCCGCTTCTGAACACCGCTACTCCCGCTCTCTATCCCCCCAGCGTCGCCAGTCTCATTCTCCACAGCCCCGCCGACCGTCTTCCCCCGCCTTTCTACAAGTTTTCCCGACGAAAAACTAAGTGTTGCAGCCCCCGGAGGTGGCGCTGCAGCGCTCAGACTAACCGAAAATCCTCTTTTGACGATACCGACAAAACAAAACCTTAGAGATGTACAAGTAGACGACGTACATGTCACTGCTCTTGTCGACACCGGCGCTCAACTTTCCGTGATGACGAGTGATTTTCGCCGCAAGCTCAAGAAGGTTCTCACACCTGCTACCACTCAGTTCGTCCGTGTTGTAGATGGTGGAATAGCATCTATCGTTAAATTGTGCTCCGCTCGTGTAAGCATTGCGGATCGAAACACAGTTGCACGCTTCACCGTCCTTGATATATGCCCTCACGACGTAATCTTAGGCCTCAACTTCTTGTCTGCGCATTCTGCTCTCGTAAACTGTTCGACCAGTACCCTCCCTCTACACTTGTCCACAACAAAACCTCTTGCAGAACGGCCGAGTCGCCTCTGCACAACGGGGCATGCGCGCCTCCCTCCACAGACACTAACCTACATAGAGCTCGTCTCATACCACCAGTTCTCGATGGTGGCTATGCTCTGACCCCTATCACCGATGTCTTCATAAACCGTGGCGTTGCAATACGACACACCAATCTGTCCGTCGCAGGAAATTCTACGTGCCTCCCAGTTGTCACCTTTAGCTTGACACCTCAAGTTCTGCCACAAGGGATCTCTTTGGCGTTGCGCTGCACTTCAGAAGACAATGCGGTAGATATTTTCGATATAGGCTGCTACGTCTGACACCACGCCCAACATCAATGTGCCACTTGCTCCGACAGCGCTATTACGTCGATGATCGCTTCCAACTTAACGCCGCAGCAGACTGATGAGCTCCACCGGGTACTGCTGTCCTATATCAACATTTTTGACTTCAGCGGCCATCCGTAGGTGAAAGCTACCGGTTTGAGCCACCGCATAAACACTGGTAATGAGCATCCTATTCATAGGCGTTCATATCGTGTGTCGGCGGCCGAGCGTCACATTATACAAAGTGAGGTCGACAAAATGCTCGCCAAGGACATCATTGAGCCATCCTGCAGTCCTTAGGCTTCGCCTGTAGTGCTAGTTTGCAAGAAAGACGGTGCGTGGCCTTTCTGTGTTGATTATACGCACCTCAACAAAATTACCAAAAAAGACGCCTACCCTCCGCCACGAATGGATGATGCGCTTGATTGCCTCTATGGGTCCCCCTATTTTTCCTCCATAGACCTTCGTTCCGGCTACTGGCAGATAGAGATAGATGAAATGGACTGTAAAAAGACGGCATTCTTCACTCCCGCTGGCGTATACCAGTTCAAGATTATGCCCTTCGGCATTTGTAACGCTCCGGCGACCTTCGAACGAATGATGAACGCCCTGCTCAGATGAATCAAATGGTCTACCTGTTTCTGCTACACAGATAACGTCATCGTCTTTTCGGCAACATTTGAAACTCATATAGAGCGCCTCTCAGCCATCCTAGGAATCTTACGTCGTGCTGGCCTGCAGCTCAACTCGTCCAAATGTCACTTTGGACGCCATAAAATCACAGTGCTTAGCCATTTAGTAGACGCCAACGGTGTACAACCAGACCCGGCAAAAATTAGCGCCGTCAAAAACTTTCCCGTACCACGATCTGCGAAGGATGTACGCAGCTTTATCGGACTATGCTCCTACTTGTGACGTATCATGAAAAAATTTGCGCACATAGCAAGGCCGCTTACGCAGCTCCTCAAGAAAGAAGTCATGTTTTCATGGGGCTCCGAAGAGGCTTCTGCGTTCTCGTCTCTCGTCACTCTTCTCACTACTCCTCCAATTCTGGCACACTTCAACCCTGCTGCCCCTACGGAAATATGTACAGATGAAAGTGGACATGGAATCGGTGCAGTGCTGGCTCCGAAACAACATGGCCATGATTGCGTTATTGCATAAGCCAGCTGCCTTCTATCCGCCCCTGAACGTAACTATTCGATCAGAGGGCGTGAGTGCTTGGCTCTGGTATTGGCGGTGGCGAAATTTCGATCTTATCTATAAAAGCACACATTTTCGGTAGTTACCGACCACCACGCAATCTGCTGGCTCAACTCTCTGAAAGAACCATCAGGCCGCCTTGGTCGCTAGGCTTTGCGCCTGCAAGAGTTTTCCTATTCGGTGGTCTACAAAATTGGCCCCTACACCATGAAACCGATTGCCTCTCCCGGTACCATGTCGACAATCTGGAGGACACTGAAGAGCCCACGGAGAACTATATCTTGTCAGTGTCCGACTTCCTTAATATTGGGAAAGAACAGAAGCGTGACCCAGTGCTGCTTGGCATCATCAGCCGTATAAAATTCTCCCGAAATGATGCTTCCGTCCGCTACTTTCTCACTCAAAAGGATGTGCTATACCGTCACAATTTCCGACCAGACGGGCCCGACCTTTTCATTGTTGTGCCTAAGCATTTGCGCCGCTGTATTCTCACGGAACTTCGCGACGCTCCAACGGCGGGACACCTTGGCGTATCCCGGACGTACGAGCGCGTCCGGCGCCTTTCTTCTAACCAGGCCTTGCTTGCTCGATACGCCGATACGTCGCCAAGTATGACCTATGCCAACGTCGTAAAACACCGTCGCTGCTATCCGCTGGCCATCTTCAACTAACTAAAATTCCCGCGGAACAATTTTACCGTGTTGGGTTAGACCTGCTTGGTCCTTTTCCCACATAAAGATTGGGAAACAAATGGATAGCCGTTATTACAGACTACGCTACACGCTACGCTATTACGTGGGCTCTACCTATCAGCTGTGCAACTGATGTCGCTGACTTTTTGTTACGGGACGTTATATTGATTCACGGGGCTCCGAGACAGCTTCTCACAGACCGTGGGCGTACATTTCTATCCCAAGTCATCGCCGACATTCTGCGTTCTTGTTCCACTGACAACCGCTTACCACACTTAAACAAACGGCCCCACGGAACAATCTAACCACACTTTAACAAATATGCTCGCTATGTACGTGTCGCCCGACCACCGAGACTGGGACCTTGCCTTACCCAACGCAACTTTCGCGTATAATTTATCCCGTCACGACACAGCGGGCTTTTCGCTGTTTTACTTATTGTACGGAAAAGCCGACTTCACCACTGGACACAGTCATCTCGACTCACACCTCGCCCACCAGCGAGTATGTTCGCGACGCGATTGCGCGAGCCGATCATGCCCGTCAGCTCGCTCGCGCTCGGCTGATGGCGTTGCAAACCAGCCAATGTCGTCGGTACGATGCGGATCATAGATACGTACATTTCACTCCCGGTACCTTCGTTTTACTCTGGTCGCCTTACGTCAGCTGGTTCTATCAGAAAACTTCTGTCTCATTACACAGGACCCTACCGTATATTGCGTCAACTAACACCTGTCACCTACGAGATCAGCAATATCTATCCATCATCATCTACTATGCGGTCCAGCGATATTGTACACGTCTCGCGGATCAAGCCCTACAATAATGCGTCAGATAACGACCTCTAAAGCACCGGAATCGTGCTTCCGCCGCCGGGGGTCATGCTATGTGCCAGTGCATGCAGATGAAGAAGACAAAGCAGATAGACTGGCGCGAGATAATCTGTGTGGCTGGCGCTGCTCGCCTAACCGGCTGTAAATACATTGGTGGCTACCCCTCCGAGTCGGTCTCCTTCTCGTAGCGAAATCATAAGTCCTGCACAATTCAGTTTTTGAAAGAACAGGCCCACTGAATGGGCCCTCATAACCCAAAAAGAGTTTATATTGTGAAAGTTTCAGGAAAAGAAAATGATAATTTTCTCAATTTTCCTAAGGTCTTTGACCTTGTAGGTCATAATGTCTTGCTTAAAAAACTTGATCACTAAAGTGTCAGAGGCCTAGCTCCTTTTCTAATTAAATCCTACCTTCAACACAGCTGCCAATTAGCAGATATAGCTGGGAACCATTCAGAGTTGAAATCCGTAACAACAGGTGTCCCGCAGGGAAGCATATTGGGTTCGTACTTCTTCAGTACATCAATGACATCTTAAATGTTGACCCATCGGCAAATTGCTTAGCTTATGCAGACGATACAAGCAATTTTTACGGTGCCTGGCTTAAGTTCCGAAATGTAAAATCGAGCCGATAGTACGCTTGCAATTATACACAAGTAGGCGACGAGCAATTATCTTAAAAATAACGTAGGAAAAACAAAAGCAGTAATATTTTATCTGCGTAATAAACACTTTCGGTTAAGCTTCATTAAATTGAACAATACTGAAATAGAAACTCTGCCGTCTTTCAAATCACTTGGCATGAATTTCTCTGAAACTATTTTACGAGATTGCCAAGCGAAATACTTAGTAAATTATCTACAGCAATAGGTAGTGTGCGTCGCCATTGCAGTTATCCTCCCACATCCAATAACAAAGTTTTATATAATTTATTGTTTGATTCTTTGTTTCAATACGAAATTCTAGCTTGGGGGACCACTACAAATGAAAAGTTTCAGAGACCCAAGGTACTTCAAAAAAGAGCTATACGCCTTCTTCCCAGGGTGCCATATTCTTGGCATACTGTTCCTTTGTTCACAAAGCTTAGTATCATAGAAATTGAATCTTTGTACGAGTATAGGCTTTGTCGCATGTATATACTGGGCAAAATCAAGAATGATGACTCTTTAATACAGCTAGCATCCTTACAGCAACATAACTGCTTTTATAAGTTTCGTCAGATAGAACCTTGGATTGTCAACAAAAACAGAACTGTATACGCTGACCAAATGCTACAGTATTGTTGAGCGACTATTTGAAATGAGTTACATAAAGAAAATGTCTCGATGTATCCACTCTGTCACTGAAAAGCCTACATGACATATTCGCATGATTGACTGTACTGCCTTAGGTTTACCTCTTCTTTTCTTTTTGTTTTTTGCTGTCTTAATCACTACGGGCATTTTTCATTTGGTTTTGAAATTTTCACAAAATACTTTTGTTCATTGTTTCTTACCCTGTTCGCTTACTGTTTCTGCTGTTATGTTCATGTATTAGGTATAGGACGTGCTTTGAACTGCTGTAACTGCTCAGTGTGTGAGTTGGCCAGATGCTCCTCAAGCTGCTAAATGCAGCTTTTTTTCCTGATCTTCTCGCGATCTTGTTGCGCAATAGACTTAATTCAATTAAACTTCAGATGATATTTGGATGTATACAACGGCAAAACACACATCTTTGTGTGAATGGCTATGCTGTCTGCACATTGATTGATTTGTGTGATATAACGTCCCAAAACCACCATATGATTATGAGAGACGCCGTAGTGGAGGGCTCTGGAAATTTCGGTGCGGTCTGCACAGCGACATAATATCTTGGTTCGAGACCCGGCCATTTCGACCACTTTTATTTAGAGTGAAGAACGTGCACAAGCAAATTAGAAGATTTATCTCTCATCGGGTTTTTATATTGCTATAGTGTAACTGTTTCTTGGCGTACCTAGCCTAAGAACAGCGTGGTAAGATTTTTATATGTGGTTATGTTTTTTGACAGGCGCCTTGTAAGACCTATTGAAGAGATTGTGTTGAATAGCTTGTTCCGCTGAAATTCTCGTGTCGGCGTCGTTGGTTGGGAGCGAAAAATTATCTTGTGTGTGACCGACAATTCAAGAAAGATGAAAATACAAAATTGTAAAAACAATAATATTGGAAAGAGGATCAAACCCAGAACGTTTGCGTAGTAAGCGGGTTTTTCTACCACACCGCCTCGCGTCTGCTGCTCAACATCCCCAGAATGGCAACCCCAGCTTTTTGATTGAGCTTGAACACGCTTTTTGATTAAGCTTGGCGCAAAGGTGGCCGGCTGCGACGTCGCGTAGACACGGCGACACCACTGACTGAAACTCGCATGGTGAAATTAACTTTTTCTGCTTGAAAACGCGCGTCTTGTGCTTCGCAATACAATAAGAAATACTGCAACGATAATTCGCGGTAGAAGCGTACATTGCTATCAGGCGTCAGAACCTGAAATTAAAACGCGCACCTGGCTAATCCCACAATCAATTCACGCGTTTTGCTATACCCAAGAAAAATTTAGTCGTTCACTCAATCCCTCGGAACATGTGATTATCATAACGACTTCATGTTTTAAAGCCTGCCACTCACTATAAAAGGCACACACGTTACCGCGCCTATTCTCTTGGGCCAAATATTAGCTGCACAGCTTGTTCAAAGAGATTTCATGCACTAAGTGTTTGAAGCAAGCACTGGGGACAGGACCTCGCTATCTCGTTATGCTGTCACAGGGATTAAAAATACACGGAAGAGAGAAACGAGCGTGTTTGAACTATTTACAGGTAGGTGTGACACCCCGGGGCTGCTAGGATCTCGCGCACCGAATCTGCTTCTTTTTCATCGATGCGTCTACGACGGCGAAGCCATGCCCACAGCCTCATTACATCAACCCGGGTGGACGAAGCACCGTCATGGCGCCGCTAAATCAATCGGGACTGGCAGTGCAGTAGCGTTCAAATCACGGCACATGAACACCAGTAGGTGAGGCGGCAGAAGATGAGTGTGGTTCAACGGGAGTGATGAGGTAGTCGACGTCGGTGACCTTGCGGAGAATTTTCTAAGGCCCGGTGTATTGTAAAAGGAGCTTCTCGCACAAGCCTTCACGCCGATGCGGCGTCAAAAGTAGGACGAGACAGTCAGCAGGGTAGTCAACGTCGTAGTGCCAGTCATTGTAGCGGACTTTTTTTGAAGCCTGAGAAGCAGTGAGCCTAGTGTGCTTAATTTGACAAGTGATGCGGGCTCGAGAAGCAACGTCCTTAGCATACACCGTTGGTTTGGTAGTATCAGAAGGAAGCAGAAGAAAGGAGTGTGTCGAATGGCAATGTAGAGTTGCGGTCGTACCGAAGAAAGAACGGAGAATAGCCGGCGGTGTCATGCCATGATGAATTGTACGCAAACGTAACGTAAAGGAGTGTTGCTTCCCAGTCATGGTGATCAGCAGAGACGTACATGGACGACATGTCTTTAATAGTTCGCTTAAGGCGCACTGTGAGACCGTTGGTCTGGGAATGGTAGGCCGTATCAAGGTGATGTTCGGTACAACAGCTACGGAGGATTTCGTCGGTAACTTTTGCAAGGAAGCAGCGGCCACGATCCGTAAGAAGCTGGCGCGGAGCCCCCCGCCGCAGAATGACGTCATTCAGTAGAAAGTCTGCAACTTCTGTAGCACAGCTACTTGGCAAGGCACATGTTAAAGCGTGTCTGGTTGTATAGTCAGTTGCGACAGCGATCCATTTGTGGCCTGACATGAACGTTGGGAAAGATCCGAGCAAGTCGAGGCCTAACCGGAATAATGGTTCCGGGGGATTGTCGGTAGGTCGGAGCAGGCGAGCCATAAGGAGAGCAGGACGTTTGCGACTCTGGAAGCGCTCAAGCAGTGACATAGCGGTGCACAAGTTTATACAGGCCAGGCCAAAAAAAAACCGTTACCACACGCGGTGATAGGTGTGTGAAAAACCCACACTCTAAGGCAAAAGGGTGCTAAAAGTGTGTGTGGTTATTTCTTTTGGAGACTAATAGGCCTGCCACAACCATTAATCCCTTTAGGGACTAAAGGCACCAAGTCTAACAGTTAGTCCCCACACACAAGCTCAGAGGACTAACATTTAGTCCTCACATATGAACCTTAGTGAGTGAACATTTCTCCCACAATTCACCTCAAAAGACTAACATTTAGTCTTCACAATTGCACCCAATGGAGCAACTGGTAATCCCCACACTTACACCTTACTGGGCAACCGTTAGTCCTTACAGTTTCACCTTGCCGGATGAACGGTTTATCCACTCAACTACTCCTATTGGGTGAACTTTTTGTCCCCAGTTCAAACATTGTTTTTCTTTATTTTCCGTCAGGCCTAATATTTTTCCGCCTGTTTTTCTGTGCATTGAGCAACAAAATGTGCTGAAAAGAACACGCGAAAAAGTAGTTAGCCACCTATGCGTAAGTGCTTTCACAGTCAAAAGACAAAAGTGAGACATCAAATTTTTTTATTTTTCTACATACACATGAAGTTACTCTATTCTTTCAAGTGAATTCATGATGAAGTGTACAAGTCCAGTTACGCTGTCAAATATGGTTCACTCCTTGGAGAGCTCCTCCGACGGAAGCGATAAATGACAGGCATTGCAGACGCCAGCGCACGCAGTTTCTTGTGTTCTGCCTGTGTGTTCTCTTGGCCGATTACAGTAATGTAGTAAAAATAGACACACGTGACAGAAGATAAAATTGTACGCACATGACAAGTAGGTGCAGGTTAATATACAAAGAAGTGTTCAATATGACACACAAATAACTTTACCTTCACATCTCTCACAGTCCCTCTGAAGCTGCTGTGACGAGAGAGATGGGTGACAGGCATGGCATACGCCAGGACCACAGTCTTCAGCACGATGTATGCCCACAGCTGAACAATGAGTATGTAAAATAGTGAGCCACACGTGAAATAGGATGAATACAAATGCATATGAGGAATACGTGCAAGGCGAAATGAAAACATGCGTGAGATAAGACATGCTGATGATTTCACCGTGATTTCACACGTCGTCAGCGACTCACTTCGATCCCCGTTGCGCCACAGCTTAGGAACGGCGGCCGCAGTCACAACTCCGCGAACCACCATGCCGCTAAAAAGTCGGAGACTCCAAAGCGAGCGACGTCGTTTAGCTCGAGCATTCGAACTCGACACCTAACACGGCGCCGCACGTGGAGGGTCTGTCGACAGCGAACTTTTAACAGGAGAGCGAGCGTACGCTTGGTCGCTGCCAAGAACAGCGCCGAGCTGGTTTGGAGGTAGCGCCGAAAAGATCGACGATGATGCAGCCCTTTTCCTCAAACACGAGCGAGTGCAGCGCGCAAACGCGAGTCGGCCGCCGCGGCCACCAGACGGCGCTGAGCTGTGGCGACCACCTGACGGGAAAGCCAACGGTCATGGTGACCAATTTTCAGTGAGTTTCGAAGCTAGCGAAAGCCCCGCCAGCCCTTGCTGGTGCACTTACAGCGGACGACATACTCTAACCAAGCTCTTTACGAGAACCCGCAACGTGTTTTGACGACTCCCAACATAGCGACGAGGTCTCAGCCCAATATCGTCATCCCAGAGCTCATCGTGGCGGTGAAGAAGGGCGAGCACTCGATGAGCGAGCGTGTGGGAGGCCGACGGCAATTGCGGCCAATTTCCAGGTGATCGCAAAGCACAGTCGAACTGCAGACGCCGAAGCTGACCTTCGCGATGTATTTCGCGCGTGCGATATGCAACAAGACCAAGCCCGTTGCCGGCAAGCGTGATCTGTATCGCACGCGCAACAAGTAGAGTAGAATAAATAATGATAACCTACACCTTAGAATCCAGCGTTGTTTTCTGCCCTGAGTCTGACTGAAGTATATATCCGATAGGCCTGCTGTCTTCTCGGCTTCCATATTGGCCTTCCCAAATGTTGCGTCGTGTGTTGGTCGTGACTATCTTGAAGCCAGAGATATACAGCGCGGCGTGGTGACGTGTCGAGACATGCTCCAGACTTCACAGGTGCAGCGAAACGCAGAAGCAACAGCCCACACTCATCCCAACGTACACACAAGCACCCCGTCGTAGTTTTTAGATCGTCGAATCAAGGCGGCCGTGGTCCAGCACGCCGAGCGCGACGCAATGCGAACCGTCACCGGCGAGATACGGGGAAAGACTGAACAGCAGAGGAGGAGTAAAAGGGCTGGTCACAGAACACTTAGCAGTTTAGAGAACGGAAACTCTACGTTTGGGCTGTTGTATCAAAATAACATGCAAATACGTAGCGGTGACGTACTGAACTGCTATCATCATACTGAAAAATAATATAATCATCGATTATCATGCTATCAACAATAAACAAACGTATTTTTTGCTGCAGGTTAGGGGGCCCGCGGCTGGTTCGTGCTGATTACTTCCTCTGCTTTTTTTGTTGCTAAATTGCGTTTCGTGTCTGTAATTATCGCCAGGTGACTTAGCTGGCTTCGACTGGCAAAAACAACGTCAATCAAGTAAAGTTTGCATTGTTTATTGCGAGTGTCCAAGCCGGTACAATCAATGCATACGGTCGGGTCAGAACAAAACAAGCCGCTCATACATATCCGAAGCTCTCAGCCCATGTGTAAAGAATCTTGAAAGCTAACAAGCATATGCATATAACTGACCTTCCAGATTGCTGAATGAAGGTCGCTCTCAATGTGTTGCGGTGCTCGAGTTTAACAGCGTGGCTTCCGGACAAGGGTCCGATGTTGACGACAGATGCGGCGCTGGTCCTGTAGTGTTGATATTGAAGTGAAGTGAATGCATGATGTGGAATCGGGAAGGAAACTCGCACATTGCCGATAAATAGCTCGCAAAGTGAGAGCAATATAGTTTTGCTAAATTTGTTAAATAAGTAATTGCATGTGCGTGCAGTTCTGAATTTGTTTCGCTTTGCAATGGTACATTTAGTGCTTCATAATTGTGCAATGTCACGCCGTGTCGACAGGGTAGGCACTAGTTTTAATTCTCAGCCATGAGCCCTTATCATAGGTAATATGTATTTAGGTGGTGGGCCTAAAATATTTCAGGCTTGCTACATTTACAGTTAGAGTTAAGTTACACAATTACTAATCTAGAATTTCTCGTCGCAAGTAATGACCGGTCTTCTGAGTATGCAGCGAACATGTATGCTAATGGAACACTTACGAGGTGTGTGCCTACAGATAGAAAAGACCCAATATTCAGAAAATAAAATTTAGGCATGCATTGTACAATTTTGTAGTTTTTGCATCTTTGTTGGTGCTTTTTCAGTACACTATCTGCTCAGCTTTGAGCACAATCTCTTTTTTGCATAAACATATCGATAGAACTTGAGTACTCTCTTGCAAGCTAGCACTCCTGAAATAAATTGATGGTACATGATGTGAATCTGTCGGAATATTGGATACAAAAAGGTCACATTTATTTCACACTTATTATTGCTTACTTTTTCAGTATACTTGTGTTTGAAAGCTGAAGGAGTTTTTTCCCTGCTACATTTAGAGGTTAGGTATTTAATTACGTACTATCTTGCAGTGTGACGGCGAATAATTTAAGATCATGTATGTTTCAACTACCAGTGCAATTTCCTAGAATTTTTCATGATCTTAGTACACGTAGTTTCACTTCGTAGTGGTAGACACTATAGTTATGACAACTTAGTTTAAACAGAAGCAGATGTGCTAAAGGAAATCTGGGACGTTTCCCTGCTATATGAGAAAAAAAACAGTACCACATCGAATGAACCCAATCTTGCTCTTCAGAACAGAATTCACGTCTTTGATGAAGCTGTGCAGCAAGTGCTCATCACCATTATGATTTATTATTCTAGGAGCTTATTGAACATACGTGCAGAGCTAAAGCAATTGAGTGCAGCCTTACGAGCTTTGGTGCATCTTTATTGTAAACTTGTATGAGCTGAACACAGAAAAGACAAAACAGTTCTGGGTGTTGTTCGTAAACTGTCACAAGGCACAACTAGATGTCGGAAAGCCTGTTAATGCCCCTCACTGCTGAGGTGTTCATTTTGCAATAAATACTTTCTGACGATTCTAATGCCAACTATGAAGTGATCGTGGGTCATACAGTAGTGGGCAAATTTAGATTAATTCTGGCTTCCAGGTGTTCAGACAAGTCGCACTGCAACCTCACAGGAGACAAGAGTGCTCGTCGAAACATTTGCTCTGACACCTTATGTTAACATACTTTTCATAATTTAAAGCTTTCATCTTTTAAGGGTAAGTTTAGTTCACCTGCACCAATTTAAACTGGTTTACAGCTGGGCACGAGAAGTTCAGAACTTGTGCAGCATGAGTTCAGCAGTGCGACATCACAAGTGAATGACAAGGTGCCCACAAGGTAGAATCCTTATTTTTGTTCGCTTAATTTAATAAAGTGCCAACAATGTAGCTAAACATGCCGCATTCGCAGAGGTGGAAACAGTACCTACGTCTAAAGCTGTGTTGTTTGCTAAGCTGTGCGTGCGGCTGCACCAAACCAGCGCCGTCAGAGCAGAAGGTACTGGAAAGTCATGAACTATAGTTTTGATGCTGTACCTTTCCTGCGCTTTTTGAAATGAATGAAACAATTTAGAAGATGCCATTGCTGCGCCACTGAAACGAATGGCGAGGTGCAGCACTTTGTAAATTGAATCATGTGGTGCAGGCGAATGGAACAAACTCTTAAGCGCACAAGCGTCTTAGCGTTTCACCCCCGTCAAAATATGGCCACTGTGGCTGCGATCAAACAATGTGTTGTTGAGCTCAGCAGTGCCACACAATGTAATAGTGTTGCAGTATCAACATTATTGAAGTATAGATTCCTTGCCATAGTAGACAGCCAATGTTTGTGGCCAATCTAAAGCACCCCTCCACGATATGCGCGGTAAAACATTCATAAATACAGCATTACATGTGTGAGGTTCGAGATGACCTGTTGTAGTGGACATTCAGATGTGCCAGTGTGCTTGCAGAGTTGACATTCGTGGTTAGTCATCCTGTCGTTGCATGGCATTCTGGAAAAACAAGTAACAGCACCAGATATCAATGCATGAAATGAATGCATAATCAATGCATAAAATTTACTGAAGTAGGCAAAGAAACTAAGGTAACTCGTAAACAGCAGTATTTTATGCATATATGTAATGGTACCTCATAACACGTGTATCACTCAGGGCTGCTTCTTGACAAGGCATTTCATGTAGCAGGTTCCTTGCCCATGGCACACAGCTGCTTCCATGTCAGGCGGGCCAGGTGGCTGTGGCAGAAGAAAAAGTATTTCTCATTTACGTGACGCTTTCTTTCTCACACTATAGCAAAAACAGACCCATATATCTATTATGTTTCTCAAACGCGACTGCGGTAAACAATTAACAAGTAGGTTTTTTGCACTAATATATAGGCCAGCTACGAAGATTTGCGAGGCGACAGTGAATTATTTGTCTTCTTTTATCGCAATGGCCTGGTTGGTGTTACCTGGTGATAGAACTAAGAATTAACTGTTTAGTCAGCGACTTGTTTCTACGTGAAGCCACGCCGCAAGTAACGCACGTTTTTGTGGTTACAGATTAAGACGTTAAACAATTTTTAAAATTTAATATTGCAATGCGCTGATACCGTGTAACGCCTACGCAGTCATTGGCAAGAAAAAACTACACATGTTGAAATGAACTAACTAGCCCCGCAAACAACCGTCCCAAAAAACTGAAGTGGGTTCTATTCACTGGCCCGGGCTTGCAACTGGTGTTCATCAGATGAAAGCTTCAACGGTCACTTCGTTCCCCGGACTTCACTTGAATTCCCTTTACCAAAGCATTTGAACGAGTCAAAATAAACAGAACAAGAAAGAGTGTGTCGGTCGGCAGAGCCTCGAAATATTTAGAGCGAAACAAATCAGTCCGAGACACATCCGAACGTAACGCGAGCCGTTACCTGCCGTCGCAACCGTTGGCCGCCGCAAACTTGGAAATGAGGATAATGATGTCAATAGATTGCTGCTGACCTCGAGTCAGCACGAGAAAAAACTATAACAAAAATTGATGACGCAGCACATGTTTAAGAAAAAAACTACTTGTTAAAAAAAACAAGTTGTTTTTTGTGTGTATCGGTACGCAAAGATGTAGTCTTTGATCGTTTTAAAATAAAACTTGGCCACGACGTGGGCGCCTCTACAAAAAAGTGCAATAGCGCGAGTGGCGAAAGAGGTTAGTATATCCAAACTGGGTGTTTGAAGCAGAAACGCGCCACGGTTGATTTTTTCGCCCCCTACAGGTGAGCACTTGAATTTGAGTGTTTCCTGGCCCAGGGCTGGTCACCTTGGCGACATTTTTCTTGCTGCCTGCCACGCCAAGGTGGTTCGTCTCTTTGGAGCGTCTTCAGAGACTAAGCGTTTTCGCGCGGCACACTTCCCTCTGTGGTTGCTCCGCAACGGTCGTTCCGTTCATCGTGCGTGCTACTGGGCACCATTACTCTTTTCGGGTAATTTTGCCTTAGAGTGCGGGTGTCTTGCCATCGGAGCGTCATGCAGATGTTGAAGAATGGTGGAACGCAGGTGTCAGGGAATAACTAACGAAAATTCTGGGCCATCAGGCTTCATGTTTCGGTTTTACAGAATTACGTTGTGAATGACATAATGACGGAGCGAAAGGTCGGAATGTTCTGAAGATACTCGCTCAATGACCGTTTTGAGGGTTGCGTCCCGGCGCTGCTCTGTGCCGTTGTCGCACAAATCGGATATGGTGAGCACACAAGAATCGCTCTCATGGAGGAGCGAGGCTAGCGGGGTCCACCGGACAACGCGAGAGACAATCGGCATCTTGGTGGAACCTGCCAGACTTATAAATTACGTCGAAGTTATATCCCTGGAGACGTTGAGCCCAGCGACCTATGCCTCCAGTTGGGTCCTTGAGCGACGAAAACCAACACAGAGCGTAGTGATGCATAATAACTGAAAACTCCCGGCTATACAAGTAGGCACAAAATTTCGCTACAGCCCAGATCAACGCAAAACCCTCGTGCTTCGTTATCGAATAGTTTCGTTCAGATGTGGAGAGAAGGTGGCTGGCATATGCAATAACACGCGTTTGGCCCCCCTGGTGTTGAGCGAGGACGGTGCTGATGCCGTGAACACTGGCGTCTGTGCGAACTTCAGTCGTCGCGGACGGGTCGAAGTGAGCCAATATTGGTGGTGAAGTGAGCAGATGGATCAGCGTGAAAAATGCAGCTCCTTGGTCTTGGCCCCATGAGAAGGGCGCATTCTTTTTTAAAGATCAGTTAGTGATCGTGCAATTGTAGCGAAATTGCATATAAAACGTCGCAAGTGCAAGCATAAGCCCACAAAACAACGAACATATTTGGTAGTAGAAGGCAGAGGAAAGTTCCTGACAGCGCTAATCTTGTCAGGATCCGGTTGGACGCCAGCAGCATTTACATGATTACCAAGAACCGCGATTTCTTGGCACCAAAAATTGCACTTTTTCGCGTACAGCTGGTGT
This sequence comes from Rhipicephalus annulatus, assembly GCA_013436015.1. Lineage (NCBI taxonomy): Eukaryota > Metazoa > Arthropoda > Arachnida > Ixodida > Ixodidae > Rhipicephalus > Rhipicephalus annulatus. The sequence goes on along the minus strand of WOVY01003955.1, from coordinate 207,694 downwards.
CCCGCTCGACAAAAATCGGCTAGAATGGTCGACAAACGAGCTAGGTGGCTTTCAAATGTTGGGGAAAAAATAATCACATCGTCGAGGTACCAAAGGGAGATGGACCATTTATAACCACGGAGGAGAAAGTCCATGATCCGTTCGAACGTTGCCGGGACGTTACACAGCCCAAAAGGCGAAACCTTGAACTGATAAAGGCCATCCGGTGTGATAAAGGCAGTTTTGTCACTTTCTAAGCCGTCGACAGAAATTTCCCAATTGCCTGAACGCAGATCTATAGATAAGAAGTATCACGCGCCATGAAGGCAGTCTAAGGCGTCGTCGATTCGTGGCAGCGGGTGTATGCCTTTGCGTGTTATCTTGTTCAAGGCACGATAGTCAACGCAAAATCTCCAACTGCTATCCTTCTTTGTGACTAAAACACAGGTGACGCCCATAGACTTGAAAAGTCCTCTATGACTCCTTTGGAGAGCATCTGCTCGACTTCTCGTTGTATGACCTGGCGTTCAGACTGGGAAACACGTTATGGTCACTGTCTAACAGGACTAGCATCGCTGGTATGTATTTGATGACACACGACGCACGCTTGACCTAAAGGGCGGTCATTGATGTCAAAAATATCTCGGTAGGTGGTCAGCACGTGGTGGAGTTGCGCAGCCTGACAGGGCAGAAGATGAGGGGCAATCATCATCGTGATTTTGTCGGTTAGTGCGTTAGCTCAGCTGGCTGCAATAGGGCACGAGCAGTCTTCAAGGTCTAATGGGACGATGTGACATGCATTAAGTGGGGAAAAATAGCGTAACGAAAGGCCTTGCGGGAGAACTTGAGTCGAACTACTAAAGTTGGGAAGCGGAAGCTCAACGTAGTTGTCTACGATAGCCACGATGATATGCAGTACAGCAACACTTCGCGCCAAGAGCACATCGACTAATAGAGACACTATGCAGTCACCGTCAGGAAGAGCTGGTGATATCATTAAGGCCACAAACGTGGTGTCTTGCAGTGACAGCTGAACATAACAGCACACAAGCGGTGTGACAGTGATGACGGCACAGCCTCAAGTCGAGGCAGTTCAAGTTGGAGAACGGCTGTTGCACAGTCGATAAGAGCGGCATGAGTGGACATGAATTCCAATCCAAGAATCAGGTCATTGGGGCACTGCTCAATAACTGCAAAGAGAACAGATGTGCGTTCTGTAATGGCAAGACTTCTTCCGTCAGCGACACAAATAATGCCAGAAGCAGCCGGTGTGAGAACTTTCTTCAGGCGGCGACGAAGTCGGGCAGATATACGGCTATGTGGACGTCTGTGCACGTATAGACAACTCCTTTTTCGCAGCCGCCTTTCGACCGATGGGCTTCCCAAAGAAGTCGCGATGCTTCTTGAATGTGTCCTAACTGCCCATCTCCTCCTCATGGTTCTCGTACCAGACCTTGGTCATGCCTTTCAAGTAAAACAGCACGTTAGTCAGCATGAGAGTCGGGTCATACCGGTTGAGTGCACTGATACGTTTGTAGTCAGCTATCCAGTCGTCAACATCAACTTCGTCCGTACCACAGAACGTCCTTGGATGTTTCGGATGCGTCAGCTCGTACGTGGGTGGGAGGGGGGCCGGTGGAGGCGTTGCCGTAGAAGGTGAATGCGTCGCTAAGGCCGATGTAGAGGTGGCTGTGGGATCAGTCCCGTGTTCCATCACGGAAACTCTATTTTGACGACCACTGCGAAGCTCCGTTGTATGGCACTTCGTTATCCAGCACGTCCACCAATTTTTTTCGGAGATAACAAATACACGGAAAAAAGAAACGATTGTATTTGCAATAATTACAGGTAGGTGTGACTCCCCAGGGCTGCTAGGATCTCACGCGCCGAATCAGCTTCTTCTTCATCGATGTGAAGGTGGAGCCATACCTAGAAAGATGCAGTCATTAGAAAGATGCAGTCTAGAAAGATCTCTGTATTCACAGACTTTGCAAGGAGTTCTATACACCACACCGGGAAAATCATGTCTGTCCAACTCATCTTCAACTTTTGTGAGACGGCCTCTGAGCTTTCGTGTCGGAACGTGAGCCACTTCGACGTCGTAGCCCCGCGAAACCCGAGCGAGAGACATGAGTGCCTTCTAGCAGTTTTCTTGGAAAACAAAGCGCATAGCTCTGAGATGGGCGTGCACGCTCGTTTCAGGGGTGATGAGTTGTAGAATGCAAGGCGACGAGTAGGTGCCACCACCGTTTGGTCTTAGCAAAGCGTTGCAAACACTCGCCTTTTCAAGCAAGTGTTGCATGTTCAGCGTGGCGTGATAAGCACTACGGTCTTTGAAATCACCTATGTATGCTTTTTCTAGCAAAAGATGCACATGCCGAAAAATTCGTGTTGTTATGGAGCCCAGGACCCACGTAATATTTGTTTTCAATTGACGATTGCACAAGTATGAACGCTAAACTTTGAGCAACATTGGCGGGCGCTGCGTATGAGGTCGGCCGTTTCAAGTACCTGGTGCCGTTAGGAGTGGCCAAACAGACAAATGTACAGACAGACAGATAGACAGACAGACAGACCGAAATTTTTGAGTCGAAGGTCCCCAAGAGAGATCGTCTTTAAAAATACCAAGAGCGAGACGGCTAGTGCGAATGCTCACAGCACGCTGCCTGTCACGCGCCATTCACTTTTGGGAAGGTCGTCCGCTACGCAAGAGCAACATAGGTGGCACCACGTTCGAAAGGAGAGTGCGAAGGAGAGAACACCGAGAAAGAACGAGAGCGGAGGAGGAAAATGTTGCTACTTTACGAAGTTGTAGGGGTGTTAACGGGTACGGCGCTGCAACGGTGCGGCGCCGCAGTTCACCGCAAAAGGTGCACGTGGGAGCCGGCAGTTTGGACACTCCCCCTATTCTAGGTCACTATAGTGGCATGCGTATGTATCATGTTGTCATGTTCATGCTAATTTCTTGAGCGTGAAGTTTCACCCGTTCTTCCTTTTTCTCCCTCCTGCGTCTGTGGTGTATGTTGCCTCACACCTCCTATGTCACACCAGTGGCTGTGACCGTGGGCGATAAGTTATTGCAGAAACACTGACTTTCGGGCGAGTTGACTTTCCATAGCAGAAGATTCAACTATTTTTTACGGTGCGAAATTTATTTTTCATATGGCTCGGGAAGATTGTTTTTGCCAGTTTGAAAGGTACTCCAGTACGCATTGCTGCCTACCAAACTTTGCACAATGAAATGCTCTTTTCGAAAGCATGTTGTAGTATAACAAAATATTTTATATTGAATAAACTGTATAAATTGAGACACTTTTGTTGCCAGCTGGTAAACTGTGTCGTAAAACACTATACATAAAAAATCCTTAGAACAATGAAAACTGAAAACGTACAGTTGGTAGATAAATGAACCAGGAAAAGCATAAAAATATTGGCTGTCTTACCAAATGTTTTTTTTTCGCATAGACACAGGTAATCAGAGCCGTGGTGCTGCTTCGTTGTTCGTGCTGTCCGGTGAAGCATTGCGTGATTTATGTGAGACACAAGTAAATTTTTGTTGTCTTGTGAAAATCCACTATAGAAGGATACCCGTAATGTGAATGATGCGCCTGAAATTAAAATTTTAATGAACTTCGCCATTTGATTTAGCGTCACCTCTTTGCATGAACTACCTCAGTCCACATAGGTTGGCGTCCAAATATATGTAAGCAAGCATATTTTTTGCGTTTAGCGCATAGCGTATAAAACATATAAAATCACACGCAGTTCTTCGTTTACTTCTTTATTTATTAATATTTTCAAGCACCCCAGCCTTATACAGGGCTATTGCAGGAGTGCGGTACATTTACACGAACAAAGTACACTGATTACATGGTTGAACAATCATAGCAAAAAAAGAGAACAATAATTTACTTAGAACAGTGCATCTACAAAGTCTGACAACGACAATTCGTGAAACTACCGGGTAATTCGTTCCACCTTTCAATAACTCTAGGAAAGTAACTGTTATGAAAAATGTTCGTGTGTATAAAGAAAGGCTCTAGGTTGAGGCTGTGGTAATGTCTAGTTGAAAGAGTATTAGCATATGAGATATAATCATGCGAATATATTAGACAAGATGAGTGATGAACTGAATGCAATAGCTTTATGAAATCGGTATCCCGTCCTGAGGATATCATTGATTTATATGTCCCAAAACCCCCATATGATCATGAGAGACGCTGTAGAGGAGGGCTCCGGAAATTTCGACCACTCGGGGTTCTTTAAAGTGTACCCTTATTCGTCTGCTGGATAAGAGAGGGAGTTTTAAGGAATTCTTTGCTGAAGAATGTGAAAAGTTACGCTCGTAGCAATGGCAAATGAAGCGAACCACCTTCCTTGGTACAGATTCAACTTTGTTGACATCACACGTTTTGTACGGATTCTAGACAAACGAGTCCGTATACGGGTTCTAGACAAACGAGAACTGGCTAACCTCCCTGTCCTTCCTCTTTCAATCCTCCTCCTCCTCCTAGACAAACAAAGCATACTCCAGTATATGGCGTATAAAAGTTTGATACAGCAGTAAATTGGTGCATTTCGGCAATTTAGAAGACGTACGGCGAATTAACTTAATTTTTTCAGTACTTTGGATGTGATGTAATCAATATGCTGCGACCACTTGTATGAATAGATAACGCTAATGCTTTTGTGCTCTTGTGCCCGGGGAATAAATTTCTTCTCGGAAGCGTACACATGCGGCAGCAGGGAGTGGCTGTCAGTGAATGATACCGCAACTGTTTTGTATTAGTTAATGCGCATCTGCCAATGCCTACACCATGTGCAAAAGCTGGTGAAGAAATCCTGAAGTATAGTATCATCGATACGAAATGAAATTACTCGACGTAAGACGCAGTCGTCGGATAATAACGGACTTTTGACTTTATGTTGTTCAGAAGATCATTTGTAAATATTCAAAGTAATAAAGGTCCTAGAATAAATCTCCGTGGAACACCCGAAGGTACATTGACATTTGATGACGAAGTGGAGTTGAAAGACCCATATTGAGATCGAGATTTAGGAAAGCTAGCTATCCACTTGGTTAATTGAGGGTTGTTCAAGGTAGCGCCAATTTTACTTAGCAGCCTATTGTGTATAATGGTGTTGAAAGTCTTACATAAGTCTATGAATAATGCATCAATCTGATTGCCAATGTCAAGGTTGCAAGAAATCTCATGTGCAAATTCGACCAGTTGTGTTAGTGTACTAAAACCACGACTAAAAAACTTGTGGAATGTTCGAGAGTAGGTTATTCGTCTTGAGGTATTCAGTAATAAAATTGAGAATGATATGCTCAAGCAATTTACCGAAATTCGAAATAAGTCATATTGGTTGGACTGGAGTTGTGTGCTGCTGATGATGGACAAATAACGTGCACACCAGAGTGAGTATCGCACCAGAGAGCTCTTTGGAATGTTGTCGAGATCAGTGCACATTTTGTGTCTAACGTGAGTATCATGTCCAGATTGCCGTTCTCGTTAATCAATACATTATCAATAGCGAGCTCTGGATTAGGGCCTCTGAATGCCGGCAAAAAACTGTTATCATGTGGGAACACAGACTGAATGAAGAAATTGAAGGCATTGGCTATTTCAAGTGGATCTTTTCACACTGCTCCGTAGCCAAGGCCAAGATGTGCTCCGGGGGCCTTCTTGTCGTTAGGAGAAGCTTCACAGGCAGCATCAGTTTACCGGCACCAGCACCAACCGGGATTTGATCCCGCGACCTGCGGGTCAGCAGCCAAGTACCTTAGCCACTATACCACCACGTCGGGCTGAACCTCGACACTTTAAACAAACGGTGCGCCCTCGTAAAATGTTTTTGTAGAACAAATTTTCCTGACTCCTAGGAACGGCTTTATAGAATAGCTGGCATAAATTTCCGCCAAATATTACTTCTCAAGATATTAAAATTACGAAGCTGACACTTGAATTCAATATTTAGCTCTAAAACGTTGTTTTTATTACAGAACTTTGGAGTTAACTGTACCACAGGTCATGTAATCGAATCACGGCTGCGGCGGCTGGATTTCCGATAGAGGCGGAAATGTTGTAGACTTGTTTGCTCAGATTTGGGTGCGCGTTAAAGAATCCGAGGTGGTCTAAATTTCCGGAGCCCTCAACTACGGCGTCTCTCATAATCATATCGTGGTTGTGGGACGTTGAACCACACATACGTACCTATGTTAACTGTAGAATAATCACGAAGCGCGTGCACTTCTGTTAGGTTCGCTGACCTACTGCACCTTCCCAACAATACACGAACATAGGTTCGTGCAAAGACCTGTCAAAAGTCAATATTTCGCCAAAACGGGCCGATTCAAATGGGTTCTGAGAGTTGAGTGGCTGGACTAACTACTCAAAAGTGCTGGGTGCAGGAGAACCAAATTTAACATGCGAAATCGATTATTTAAAAGCGTCAATCACCGGTTATTCATTAAAATAGGCGTGGTAACGAATTGGTTAAGAACAGGCACTTTAGGAAAGAGGAAATTGATGCGCAACACAAGCGCCTAGGTAAATTGCTTGCATGTGTTCGCATGAGTCTCCTTATGGACCTACGCTTGGTTTTCTCCTACCATAGGAAATTGTTTAGTGCTCAATGATTACGCCCGTTAGGTTATTTTACAATTGCACATAGCACATTGCTGTGTGGTTCATAATCGTAACAACGGGTGACCGATTTGTTCTCTCGCTCTGATGGGTGAAATTACTTCTTTTTCTGTACAAGATCTGGCATACACAAACGATGTCGCGTTTCCTGTCCTGGTTATTCTCAAAACCCGCTCTGATGTTTCTGGCGATAAGACCACAGGATGAGGATTATTGTGAATTTCTCACTTGTTTTTGTTTTCGAACGCGCGCACGACCATATTTTCTTCAGAGTGCTTGCCCGTGCAATCTCCGCTCACGCAATGCCAGTGCGCACGCCACGTGTTCTACTGCAAGTGAAATTCGTCGGAATCGCAGCTTGACTGCCGAGTTAGAATGTGCTTCATTGGATGTCTTCCCGTTAAAGGACAAATAACTTACGAATTCAGATTGGATTGAGTGTTGATTATTGTGCGACATCTCAAAAGCGCGTGCAGCGAGACAGCGCTACTGGATCAAAGGTGACTTTTCTCCCGCCGTGTATGCACTCAAATCTACTGATGCACCTAGTTTTTTTAGTCTGTAATCTCAGCATATTGCGACTCATTATATTTACTAAGGTTGCTGTTTGGTCGATCTTTATCTTATGACACACACGAACATGAAATATGAAGCAAAAAACTGACGACAACAGTGATGTCTACCAACATATTTTTTTTTATTCAACACTAACACACATACATAGATGAAAGGTATTGCAGTATATACGTATCGCAGATACAATTCATGTGCTAGTTCAGTAAGACTTTCCAAGTGTCATCTTAAAGGTCAATGCTTTTCAATGGGAGATAAGGTGAGGCCTGGAAGATACAACTCATGCCCCCCTTCTTAATGCGAAATGCTTTGATAATTTCCTCATTGGTGTGATCTTCATGCTTGTACATAATACTTGTATCTCTGAGGATAGAGTAGCAGTTGAGCTTCCTACAATCGGCGGCTCAGTGAACATGATAAGTTTTTATTAGGGATGTTCTGTGCACTTTGCGCCTCGTGGTAATGCATCAGCTAATTTGGAACATGTAAAAGGCACCACAAGAAAATCATATTTTGTGTACATCGTTCATGACACAAGAAGCAATGCATTTATCCTATTGTCACGTCACTCCAGGGGTGTCGACAAGGTTTATTGACTTCTGAACAACAGAGCTTTAAACAAAGCGCGTTGGTTGGGCTTGTTTGCCAGAGCGGGGGCCCACGCGCACTTCTTTCTTTTTTGTGGTGCGAGTCTTCGCCATGGCATACGACCCACTACTAGAATTAGGTGGCGAAATTTCTCCTCAACAAAAAAAGAAAGAGCATGGTCCCGATGCAAAAAACAAGAACAAAGTAGCTTAAACAATGAAAACGGCACCAATATTCGAATGCTACACATGATAAGTTCACCAAAGATGAGTCAACTGTCGGAGCACAAATAAAAAAACAAAGAAAAGTGGTCGTTTAGGATCTCGCAAAATAAGGCTTTATGCGCACCACGTGAACTATCTCAGACGTCGGTTATGTTTGTTGTACCCATCGTGACCACGTAACGTCCGGAACCACTTCGTAGTTTACTTCACTTACACGACGTAATACTTTACACGGACCGAAGTATCTACTGAGAAACTTTTCGGAGGGGCCATGGCGACTAACAGGAGTTCAAACCCAAACTTGGTCTCCCGGACTGTAAGATATGTCATTGTGACGCATATTGTAACGTCGTGCATCGACCTGTTGCTGCTGACCAATGTGTAGCCGGGCGAGCTGGCGAGTTTCTTCGGCACGCTCTGCAAATTCTTCTGCGTCACTTGTTAATTGATCGGCGTTTTCACAAGAAAGCATCGCATCCAGCATCGTCTGAACTTCGTGGCCGTAGAGAAGGCGGAACGGTGTAAATCGGGTTGTTTCTTGAACGGTGGTGTTATAAGCGAACGTCACATACGGCAAAATGCAATCCCATGTTTTGTGTTTGACGTCGATGTACATGAAGATCATGTTTGTTACTGTCTTATTTAGTTGCTCGGTTAAGCCGTTGCTCTGCTGAAGCAATCCAGCCGATTGGTTGGATTGGCTGAAGCCATCCAGCCTGCTTGCTTGGTGGCGACTTTCGACGCTGGCATTCACGACTGCTTTTGACGTACAGCTTCATGCTTGCCGAAATTCCGGGCCAGTAGTACGCCTCACTTACTCTGGCGAGTGGTCGCGAGTAACCCTGATGACCAGATGTAGGCTCGTCATGACACACGGAAAGTAAATTCGTCCCGCATGTGCTTCTGAACGATGAGAAGGTAAGCGTGGCTCGTAGAACGGGCGTTTTTTTTGTACAGGACATTATCTCGGAGGCAGAAAGACGTCACGACGCAAGATAGATGGCGAGGTATAACGGCGCTATGACCCTCCAGATAGTCGATGAGCGGTCGAATCTCTTGATCCTCTCCATGGCGTCTGCTCAATTCAGATGAGCTAAGAAGCCCAGGAAACCGTCATTGTCCTTTTCTTCTTGATTGACTAAAGGTATGGGTGCACGTGACAGTGTATCAGCGTCTTCATGCTTCCGTACCAGACTTGTATACGATGGTCACATCAAATTTCTGTACACGCAAGCTCCATCAGGCCAGTCGTTCAAAGGAATCACGTATGTTTACCAACCAGCAGAGGGCATGGTGGTTTGTCACCACTTTAAGTGGACGACCATAGAGGTACGAGCGAAACTTGGTGATGGCCCACACTACTGCGAGACACTTTCTCTGTGGTCGTGTATTTCACCTCGGTAAGAGACAGTGAGCGGCTGGCATAGGCTATGACTCGTTCTTTGCCGTGTGGATGCTGGACGAGCACTGTGCCGCGGCCGATGTTACTGGCTGTGATGAGTGAAGAAAACAATGACGGAAGTGCGGGGAAAGGCGCGTGTAATGTGCGCGTGAGTGTCAGCGAATCAGCTGATGACCTGTGGTGGCTCATAGAGGTGGCGTGCCACGATTGGGCCACGTGGGACCATTACGTGGCAGTAGGCTTTGTGGTTGGGGACGAGCCGGAGCAGCGGCAGACGGGAGAGAGCGGGCCGAAGCGTCGGACGCAGGTGATCCAGGTTTCGGCCAGGGAACGCGGCTGTCCACGCTACTGTCGTCCAACTACCAGCTAGGGCGGCATTGCCGGCACGAGTACTGCATCTCAGGGCGCGTCCTGGCCTGCTGTTCTCTTCCTTGCCGAGGGCATCGCGGATCTCGGCGAGGCGTCTACGCGGTCAGCCGTTCAACACAGCAATGAACGTGGCCTGGCTAATGGTCACGGTTGCGTCAAGCATCGCGTCTCGGCGCACGCTCTTCGCTGGACGGGCTGGCCATTATCCGCATGGAGCATCGCGTCTCCGATGTGGGTTGACTGCTCAATAGTCGCACCCATGCCATCAAGCGCCGGTGTCACCAGAGCGTCGCACTTCGGCAAGGGCCGAGCGAGACGTTCTGCCAGGCGAGACGCGGGTGTGTGCACGGACCACGGAGCCCTGCAAGGTCCAGGGTGGCCGAGGATCCAGGTGACAGAGAGTTGCTGGCTGCATCGAGAATTGCCGAGCGGTGCCGAGCCGTACCGAGCGACGCGCCAGACTCGGACGTGGGCCACCAGCTCATGAGCTGCAGTGTGCACCCGAGGGTACCTGGCGGTGCCCTGGCCGAGAAGAAGGAACGTGCAAAAAAGCGAGCTCGAGGGTTGAGGCCACGAAGGCAGAGGAAGTGGTTCGCCGCTCGAGAGGACGAATTCCTGGCAGCGTTCCTGAGCCGGACGTGAGACCCGTACGTGTCGGCCAGGTCGAGCTCCGGTGTGTCTGTTCAAGGTCTAAGGCCGGGACCTGCCGAACGGCTGCTGCCTGGGTGCAGTGGCCGGGAGCAGGTTCGTCGGCGAGGCCTACCGGGTGTGGTCCTCGTGAGCCGTGGCCTGATCCTGGACCTCCGGAGTTGCGACCCTGACTGATGGGTTGGCCGCGACGTCCGACTCAACGGCGCTGCACACGGCAGCGTATCCGTGCGCCGTCAGCCGTTCCACCCATGCCACGAAATAAAAAGTTCATGTTAATCCTTTCTCGTCCGCTATCAACATAGTGACGAACGTCCGTAACTATCACAATTTCTGGCGTGCCGCGACAGGAATAAGCTCTCGCTTCACATCTCGAAGCCTCACGTTGTTTTTGTGTGGCAGACGAGAACGGACGACAAGAGAAAGCTAGTTAAGATAGGGAAGGAGATGGGGCTGAGTGGAGAGGCTTTGCTGACATGGGTGAGCGCTGAGGAAAAAGAAATGAGGGACCAGAGAGCTCGGAAACGAGGCCCGAGGCCGCGCTGGTCCAGGCATCTCCGCCACCACTGCTCGAGAGTCGTGAGTCCACGAGACTGTTCTTCCTCATCACTGTGTATTGTGAGAAAAGTTGTTTGACTGAAACAACTTTCTTGTGCGGGGGGTTATTGTGATGAGTGAAGAAAACAACGACGGAAGTTCGGGGCAAGGCGCGTGTAATGTGCGCGTGAGTGTCAGCGAATCAGCTGATGATCTGTGGTGGCCCATAGAGGTGGCGTGCCACGATTGGGCCTCATGCGACCATTACGTGGCAGTAGGCTTTGTGGCTGGGGACAAGCCGGAGCAGCGGCAGACGGGAGACAGCGGGCCGAAGCGTCGAATGCAGGTGATCCAAGTTCCGGCCAAGTAACGCGGCTGTCCACGCTACTGTCGTCGAACTACCAGCTGGGGCGGCATTGCCGGCACGAGTACTGCATCTCGGGGCGCGGCCTGGCCTGCTGTTCTCTTCCTTGCCGAGGGCATCGCGGATCTCGGCGAGGCGTCTCCGCGGTCAGCCGTTCAACACAGCGATGAACGTGGCCTGGCTAATGGTCACGGTTGCGTCGAGCATCGCGTCTCGGCGCACGCTCTTCGCTGGAAGGGCTGGCCATTCCCCGCATGGATCATAGCGTCTCCGATGCGGGTTGACTGCTCAGTAGTCGAACCCATGCCATCAATCGCCGGTGTCACCAGAGCGTCGCACTTCGGCAAGGAACGAGCGCGATGTTCTGCCGCGCGAGACGGAGGCGTGTGTACGGAAGACCACGGAGCCGGGCGAGGTTCAGGGTGGCCGAGGATCCAGGTGCCAGGGGAGTTGCTGGCTGAATCGAGGATTGAGGCCACGAAGGAGACGAGGCGGGGCGCCGCTCGAGAGGACGAGTTCCTGGCAGCGTTTCTGAGCCCGACGTGGCACCCGTACGTGTCGGCCAGGTCGAGCTCCAGTGGTCTGTTCGAGGTCGAGTCCGTCAGCCTGTACAAGGTCCAAGGACGGGGCCTGCCGAACGGCTGCTGCCTGGGTGCAGTGGCCGGGAGCAGGTTCGTGGACGAGGCCTACCGGGTGTGGTCCTCGTGAGCCGTGGCCTAATTTTGGACCTCAGGAGTGGCGCCCCAGGCTGCTGGGTTGGTCGCGACGCCCGATTCAACGGCGCTGCACACGGTAGCGCATCCGTGTGCCGTCAGCCGTTCCAGCCGCGCCACCTTTGCCCTTGCGCACGTCGACAACCTCATCATGTCGGGACGACGGGGACCTGAACTGCGATGTTCCCATTCCTGGACCAGTAAATGCACAAAACCGAGAAGAACAAGGTGAGCCTGTACAAGTATGTGTTTCCGCCGCACCTGCCACACCCGACGCTGGCCTTCATCGGTCTGCTGCAGCTGCTTGGGGGCGTGTTCCCCGTGCAGGAGGCGCAGAGCCACTGGTTTGCGCAGCTCATCAACAAGAAAGTGTCACTTCCTTCTCTAGTGTGCAATATAAAGCTTTTTTTGGTCGCATCACATGTTGATGTCAATCCTTTCTCGACCCCTATTACCAAACATAGTGACGAACGTTTTTAACGATCACACTGGCGTTAGTGTGCACCTCAGTGTCAGCATCATCCTCAAAATGCGCAAGAACAGGGGCTGACTGCATCCGCTGTCGTAGCTCGGAAAAAGCAGCCCGTTGCTCGGTAGCCTATACAAACGGTGTGTCGTCGCGTGTAAGGCGAGTCAATGGTTCCGCTATCTTCGAAAACTACTATTAAATTATCGATAGTAGGCGCACAAGCCCAGAAAGCGCCGAACAGCCTTTTTGTCTGTAGGATGCGGAAACGCGGCTACAGCGGCAAGTTTGTCGGAGTCGGGTCGGACTCCTTTCGCGTTGACTACATGGCCAAGGAGTTTGAGCTCTTTATAACCAAAGTGACACTTCTGCGGTTTGAGTGTAGGATCAGCTGATGGAATAGCCTGTAGCACACTCCTGAGGCAGTGAAGATGTTGCTGGAAGTTTTCAGAAAAAATGACATCATCAAGGTATACGAGACAAGTTTGCCACTTCAGACCAGTAAGCACAGTGTCTACCATTCGCTGGAAAGTTGTGGGCGCTGAGCACAAATCAAAAGGAAGGACACTAAATTCATACAGGCCGTCAGGGTTCACAAAGGCCGTTTTCTCCTGGTCTCGCTTGTCAACTTCAATCTGCCAGTACCCACTTTTTAAACCCAAAGAGGAAAAATAGTGGGCGCGGCGTAATCTGTCTAACGAGTCCTCGATGCGTGGCAGCGGGTACACGTCCTTTTTAGTCACGCTGTTCACCTTCCGGTAATAGACGCGATAACGTAGCGTTCCGTATTTCTTCTTGACTAGGATGACTGGAGAGGACCACGCACTGTTGGAAGGCTCGATGACGCCATCGTCAAGCATTTCTCTAACTTGCGTATGAATAGCTTCTTGTTCCTTTGCTTACACGCGGTAAGGCTGTTGGTGTACTGGGCGGGCGTCGTCGTAAGTGATGATTCTGTGCCTAGTGATCGAAGTCTGGCGCACCTTAGAGGAAGTAGCGAAGCTTGACTTGAATTCAAGCAAGAGTTTTCGCAGTGCTGTCTGGTTTTCTGGTGTGAGATTAGAAATAATATCGATATTGTTTATAGACGTATCAGCGGCCTTCACTGCTCCCGACAAGAAGCAGATGGGAGCGGCTCCTAATTCATCTGCAAACGCTAACAAAGTGCCACGGAAAAAGTGTCGGTGTTCGTTGCTGAAATTTGGAACGAGCAGTTGAGATCAGCCATCATGTAGCTGTATCATACTCCTAGCCTCACAAACACCTTGAGTAAGCAGGTGTTCAGAATTACTTCCTGCAATTGCTTCACTATTTCGCAATCCACAGCATGTGACGTCGAATATAACACTGGCTCTTGGAGGTAGCGTTATACTTTTAGGAGAAACACGAAGGACGTCGGCACGTTGTTGGTCGTTCTGCTTGTCGATTACTCGGTCGGCTGAGAAGGTGATGCGATTCTCTTGAAGATCAATGACAGCTCCGTACTCCCGCAGGAAGTCAACACCAAGAATAACGTAGCGCGATCATACACGGAGCACAAGGAAACTTGCTACAAAGTTATAACCACAGACCCGAACTGTACTCGTGCAGGTTCCAAGCGGAGAGACAGTGTGGCCATCAGCCGTTCGAATCACGGAGCCATGCCAAGGCATGATTACCTTCTCTAGTAGTCTGGTCAATTTCCCGCTTAGTATCGAATAGTCAGCCCCAGTATTAACTAAAGCACCTACGGCATAGCCGTCCATCAGCACCGGTATATCCAGAAAAAGCCGCACATATCGCTCAGTTGAATCCCCACCATTTCCTGTTAGCGTCGATCGGAGGTCTTCAGCTCGTCGACTGCCAGCGACCTCACCTCCAACGGTCGCTTGCGTTAGTTTTCTCGGCGGGGACTAGGGGACCGTGCGCCAGCATGTCGCTGGGGCGAAGATGAAAAGCGCCTCGGCGATGGTGAGCGCGACTGCCGTCCAGAAGGCGGTGGCATGCGCTGTTGAGCCAGGTAGTCCTCAATGTCCCGGGGTCGCTGGCCATACCGAGGAGGCGCTGAATATACTGAAAAGCCGTGAAGCCTGAGGCGCCGATATGGACAATGGCGGTACAAATGGCCCGCTTGACCGCTATAGAAGCACAAAGGTCGGCGATCAGGAGTGCACAAAACATAAGGTTTCCGAGGCGAAGCGCGTCTGTCATCAAGGTAGTGTGCTGGCTGTTCCGCAAGATGCACAGGGCTGGCGTAAGCGAGGGGTGGGGGCGTGTGTGTTTTCTCGTAACACCGTAGAGGCTGCGCCGACTGAAGTAAAACCGTAGGAGGCGCCTCAAAAAACAGCGGGGAAGAGGAAGCTGGGCGCTTCAAGGCTTCTGCATAGGTCGCACGGTGGTAGTCAGCTGGGGCGGGTGTGGCGTTATCCAGGCTCACAGGGACACGAAGGGCATGATGCAGTTCGTCCTTGGCGATGCTTGCAATGGAACTCACAGTAGGTAGTGGTGGTGCGGCAGTCTTTTGAAGCTCCTCGCGTGCTGTAGAGCGGATAAGGTCGCACATACACTCGGTGTTGCTCCCACTAGTCGTGAGAACTTGAGCAGTGGACGTGTTCACTTACCGCTCATACAGAGGGGATCGATGCTGAGCATCTTTTCCATTGTGACGGCTTCGGTCAAAAACACGGCGACCGTGTTCGGAGGGCTCCGTACAAGGCCAGCGAAAAGCTTCTTTTAACTCCCCACATCAGGTGACGCAACTTTTTTTCCTCTGTCATACTCGGATCAGCCCGTCAGAACAGGCGCGTCATATGTTCCACATAGGTCATGACAGATTCATTTGGCATTTGGATGCAGGCCTGGATCACTCGCTCCACTCGTTCGTGGCGATCAGCACTTCTTTAAGTATCCAACAGCCAGCGGCGGAATTCGGGCCACGAGTCATCTGTTCCTCATGATTCCTGTACCAGGTACGTGCTTCACCCTACAAATAGAAGTACAAACGCCGTAGTTTGGCCGCGTCGTTCCATTCGTTCAAAGCAGCCACGCACTCGAAGTCGACCAACCAGTCCTCGACGTCTTCGAGCTCGGTGCCACGAAACGGTGTCGGAACCTGTGGACTTTCGAGGGTGTACCGAGTCACCATGGGGTTTTCCGTACCTGTTAAAGTGCTTTGAACGGACGTGCTCATCATACTGGTGTGAACTGTAAGTTCAGATTCGGGTTGTAATCCCCTGATCCTGCGGTTTGTCCGATGAACGAGAGTGTTGACTCGCACTAGGCTTGTGGTGCCGCTTCTAGGAGGGGTCTGAAAAATCCGTGAGGGGCTACTCCGCACCTCTACGAATTGTCACGTCGCTCCAGGGGTGTTGGCAAGGTTTATTGACGTCTGAGAAAAAGGGCGCTAGCCAAGCGCGTCAGTTGGGCTTGTTTGCGAGAGCGGGGGCCCACGCGCACTTCTTTCGTTTTTGTGGTGTCAGCCTTCGCATTGGCATACCACCCACTACTAGAAGTAGGCGGCAATATTCATAACACATCCTCCGCGCAGTGGTTTTACACCATCTTCACGCATGTGTGCTCGTCTTAAGAGTCGCAGAGGTTGAACCGAAACGTCATAGCTATTCCCTTACGATCATGTGACGTCTTGTGCACATTCACAAGCGCCTATTCTTGCTACAATCTTTGTTTCTAAGATGTTTCTTGCTTTGAAGATTTTGTTGGTATTATTATCGTATTCTGAATCAAAGAGATAAGATAATCTGGCACTCCCGATTTGTTAATATTTTTGAAAACTTACATCACTGTGTGACATAACGAGTGAGCTAGCGTGGCGCACAAACGCGTCATGACCGCCCCATTTTCGATCACTTAGAAAGGCCCAGAGCGAAAGTCTAGTAACAGCTTGGTAGACATGGGCCTATACAGCCACCGTAAATGGTTATCTCCAAACACTAAGTGCAGGTACAGGTATTGCGATTTCTTTTCTCTTGTTAACCCGATCGTGAACTTTCAGTGGATAGTCAGCGCTCATGTTGTCAGTTTGTCCCAGACTTTTTATGTCTGTGCTATTGTGTGTGCATTGTTTTTATAGTACAGCATTTTTCAACAGCCGAAACTTTTTTTTTGAATTTATCTTGCTCTTATTTATGAATAAACCATGTGTAGGCAACAGAAACCTTTTCGACCCTTGCGAAAAAAAATCAATTTCTCGCAAGTGTAATCACCTGCAAAAAACCTGCCATAAACTAGGGGAACCTATAGCCTTTAGAAGTTGAACATTAAAGCAACATCATGTTACTAGTGTGCACTACAAACACTTAATGCATGAAACATTTTGAATTGGCTGCGCGTCTACTACGTGGCTTTAAGAAAATAGGCGCAGCAGCGTTTGTGCATTTCGTAGTGGAGATGCGGCTTTCAATCATTGAGGTATTCTGAAGCTCACATATTCTGATAGTCATTGGCAATGGATTCTTGTACCACGCATCATTACTACAATATTTTATGTTGCGTAGTAAAGTATGAATACAGGACGCGTATGTTCGTGAATCATGGAAGTTTTACGAAAATTCGAAGCAGGGGAAGTTCTATTCATTGGTTTCACAAGATGCATGGCTATGTGGTCGAACATCCGCTTGACACGCAAATTACGCGGGTTTGAACCTCACTTGGACCCATAGAACACTCGTTTGATCACCACTCTGCTCCAGTATTTTTTATTGTATAAAATATTTTAGTTCCATCTTCCTTGATTTTTAGTCACGCATAAGATTAGGACTTTTCGCTCACAACCGATGGCGCCGACGCCAATACCGACGCTAGATTTTCTACGAAACGCGTTTTTAACGCTATCACGTTAGAAAGTTTATGCTGGCGTTCGCATATGGTACAAAAGAAAAAATCGATTTCAGAGGCTGAATGAGCCACTTTCTCAACGTTATGTTTTTCAGTTGGTGAGTAGATTTTTTTAGATTTTTTACACTAATTGACAAATAAGTTTTGTTGAAGAATCGAGTGTCCTATGTTCCTGTATCGGACAGAAAACCGGCGTATTTGGATTCTTCAGCACGCAGTGTTCTGCGCTGAGCAACAGTTTTTTTCCACTGTTCATTCTTTCATTTGTCTTTGTTTCTTATGTCTTTTAGTCCCTGATATGCATGTGATCTTGTTTTTTTTGTGCATAAGATTCTGTGCATGAGAGCTTCAATCTATTTCGGTGACGTAGTGTCAGCACTCTAAAGGAATTTGTCACTCAGGCAAGGAGAGCTTCAA
Organism: Rhipicephalus annulatus; assembly: GCA_013436015.1. Taxonomy (NCBI): domain Eukaryota; kingdom Metazoa; phylum Arthropoda; class Arachnida; order Ixodida; family Ixodidae; genus Rhipicephalus; species Rhipicephalus annulatus. The sequence goes on along the minus strand of WOVY01003955.1, from coordinate 189,931 downwards.
ATAAAGAAGCTTCTGCTGCTGTGGCCATCGGCATGCACCCGTTTAATGTGTTTCTTACTCTGTTGTCTTGTTTCTATGTGAGAGCTTAGACTGACAGCATCATTTTCTTTTCTGATATCTTTTAGGTATTGTTTTTTTACGGCGAAAACCGCTATATTGATACTCAGCTGGTTTGGTCGGCGTCACCGTCATGTGCGCCGTTTGTATTGGTGTGTTTGTGCGTGCGTGTGTGTGTGCGTGCGTGCGTGTGCGTGTGTGTGTGTGTGTGTGTGTGTAGCTGGGTAACTAGGTAGGGTCTTCAGACCCTAAGATCTCCGTTTCGGTCGTTGCTGATGGCAAGTAATGATTGGTGTGCGGAATTTTACGTCCCGTAACCAGCATATGATCAAGGGAGACGCCATCGTGGAGGGCTCCGGAATTTTGACCACCTGGGGTTTTTCGAAATGCACCTAAATCTGAGCACACGGTCCGCTGACAGAAGGTAGTTTTTTACATCTCTACCACAGTTATTACAGCACACTTGAACTGCCACCTTGAAAACACCTCTTTCGCATGTGCAACTTTTCATTAACTATAGGATCTCACATAGACATTCAATTCAAAACAGTTTTTTCCACATTTCTCATAAAAGTTTGTATATATAATCAAACAATGTACAAATTGTGAAACAATGTTGTGAAATAAACTCAAGTTGCATCTTTTTCTGTTGAAAGCACTTGTTTTTATGATTGTTTATAGAGTGTTCGACAACGAACCTTTGCTACACTCCACACAACTGATTCCACTTGAATTGAGTTGTCTTTACTGGTTGCACAAACTGCATGCTATCCATGTGAACATAGTCGCCTTGCCACAAAGCCAAAATCCTCGTCCAGTGCACTCGTGGATTTGATGTCACAAAACAGATGGTACAGTGCCGGTGTTCTCTAGCTGTACTCGTACGCTTCTGCCTACAGAGGCTTGCGAAGTACTACTGAGAAAGTAGCTGCGCAATAGACTCTTTTCAAAACTGTAATTAGCTTGCCTGCTATGCAGGTTGAAGGTGTAGCAGTGGCAGCTTGTCATTTAGTCCTAATCGCCTGTTCAAGCGCGGTCTTCCTACGCACTGACAAGGAAAGTGTTGAGTCGCCTCTATCTAGATAAACACTTATAAAGGCAAGCACCAGCACGTTCAACTATATACCGTGTCGCCATATGAAGTCCGAAAGTTGCCATCATTACTTGTTCAAGTATGTTGCGCAGAGCAGCGCACTTGCCAATTATGAGAAGGGTCCAATGGACTAGAAGTATCAATGCAAAAGGTAAACTATCCAAAAGCTTGCCGAAAAGTCATCCCTCGCCCAACAAAAAATAGTTTTTAATGTGAGGCGAGTCAACCGGCTTGCTATGTAAAAAAACATGAAAATCAGTCACAGCATATTTACGGAGTGCATGATGATTTGTGGGGCAAAGCTTCAGAGAGCTTTATCGGTAAACTGCGAATCCGTCGGTCCCTCTGCCTGACTGCCTGCCTGCCTGCCTGCCTGCCTGCCGGCCTGTCTACCCGTCCATCTGTTCGTCCGTCGGTCCATGCATCTGTCCGCTCGTTGGTCGTCGTCCGCCTGTCAGTCTGCCTCTCTGTTCCTCTGTTCGTTCGTCTGTCTGTCTGTCAGTCCGTCTTTCTGGCTGTCTGTCCATCTCTCAGTCCATCCATCCGCCCGTCCGTCCATCCGTCCGTCCGTCCGTCCGTCCGTCGGTCTGTCTGTCTGTCACTCACACTAACGCCACATGCTGAGTCATGGAATAACTAGGCAGTCACGAACTGGTCGCAGTGGAAGGACAAACCCACGACTTTGGAAGCTTCGCTCCTAAAAGCCTAACCAGCAGGCGAAACACGAAAGTGATCATAAGTTAAAATATTTTGCACATCCTGTCCAGACTTTCTGTTCACTGGTAAATAAAGGGTTCAATTCAGGGTTGAATTTGTCACATTATCATGCAAATGATGTTACACGAAAGTACGGGTAAACGCAGGCAGAGTTTTCTTTGTTTTTCAGTCCTTTCATCACTCTTCATGTTTCACCATTTTTCTAATAATGAATATGTAACAGCTTCCCCAGTCGTCCATTTATAAGATACAGTTAAAAATGAAATTTCACTGTCATAAATAAGTAACAGTTTGGTTATAACATAAATAAAGTCAAAGTCTCGATGCTTTAGGCAACGTAAAGCACCTCCATATTGGTTAGGTGTCACCCTTTAAAATACAAGCAAAACATGCCCGCGATTACTTGCCTAACAAGCAATTTGTGCACGAAGTTGCATTTTTCGCAAAACAAAACAATCTTTTCAAAACTTGCCGGTATGTTCATAGAACATCAGTAATTAGCTTATATATTCACGCTGGTGAAACTACAGATGAAGAGCTAGATGAAACAACGCACTCAAGCAGAACTGCTTCCGACACCCGTCTCCCTTCTCCGTCCTTCCTATTGGTGATCCCGCAGTGATAGTACGAAAAACTAGCACCGTCACGCTGATTTTCGAACTACAGTGCCGAGTGTGCAACTTTATTCAGTGTCCATGCGCCCCCTCCATTTGGCCCGTGTTCATGCGCCCCCTCCATTTGGCCCGTGTTCCGCATAGAAGCTGGTAAACGAGACACGCCAGCTTCATGCGGTGGAAACACCATACCAAACAATGTCAGCCCACCCACACTAAAAAAATTGTCAGATACCATGTGCAGTGGGAATCGATGATATGCGAAGCATGAATGAGAAAGGCTGATATGTCATTTGAAAATCATGAAAATGTTACGAGGTGGAGGTATATGATGCCACATATGACTTCTATGTCATGATTATCATGTTTAGAGGTCTCGTTTGCCTTCGTCATCTATTCACGTCACGTGATAACAAAGTTAGTATTATCTAGAGCTAGTGAAACGACCGCGAGCACGCTATGACCGTGGTATGTTGTCATGTTCTTACATGACACGCATGTCAGTATTATCTTCTTTCTACCAGTCATATACTGTCGTCATCCATTGAGGTCACTTAACAACAAATTTGGTATATGTCCAGCTAGCAAAATGTCCACGAGCGCATCATGAACGACCCACTATACTCCAATATAGAGTTGATGCGCATGAACGCTGAACACAGCGACGCACGTTGTCAAAACGTGAGCACTCTATTAGTCTGACGCCAGACGCGACCGGCGTGACCAGCGTCCGTCAGCGCGGCCCGAGGACCACCGGTCCGAAATGCAACATGCTGCATTTCGCGCCGATACTTTACCTAAACAACACTGCGTCGGCCTCTTTTCGTTACGGAGGGATGCCAGACGCGCCTAAACGCGCATGCGTTAGAGCAATGCAGCGCGACGCGCGCCTGCGAGTATAAGGCACCACCGGCGCCTGGCATCACAACGCCTGCGTGACGCGTCGAAATTAACACCGGCGAGCACGCACAGCAGTCACGTTGAAATGCATTGGCACCTTGACTGTGGCATATAGTCATGTTCTCACATGACACAGATCTCAAGATTGTCATATTTGGACCAGTCAGAAACCTTCGTCAACTCTTGACGTCAAGTAATTACCACATTTGGCATGTGTGAAGCCAGCGAACCGGCGGCGAGCGCATCACGAGTGTGGCATGTAGTCATGTTGTTACATTACATGCATTTCGTGCTTATCAAGTTTATATGTGTCATTTACCTATGTCGTTCATTCACGTACCGTAATACCAAAGTTTGTATATGTGACGCTAACGAAATGGCTGTGAGCGCATCCTGACGTGTCGCGCGTTCTAGTTGCTCGATTCTGGTTCATTTTTTCAACATTGTTCCGGGCGGGCCAAGGTGAATAGGAGGCTTCGAGGAAGCGAATCTTTTGCACACACCGATTCACAGCAGAATCGTTGGCGAGACGGATGGAGCAAGCGCGAACGATGTTATCTCTCTCTGACAATAGCTCAAGCACTCTGCCCATTTTCCTTGACGTCGCTGGTGCCGTGTCTTCTTGCAAGAACAATGCATCACCAACTTGGAGCTTTGTTGTTGGGCATATCGAGCCGTTGTGTGCCGACCACAGCAAGAGCAGGTACGCTCGTTTTCATTTCTTCCATAGTTCCACTGTTAGACACTGGCGATGACGAGCCTTTCGTAGCAGATCAACGGATGCGTGAGTCTCCGATGTGCACTCTTGTGGCAATAATGTCCTGTGTTTACCCAACTAGAAATGCAATGAACTTAAGGGCTGTAGCTCATTAGGCCCACTTCCAAAGTAGGTGAGGGGTCTGCTGTTGATCGCAGCTTCAACCTCACACAGCACCGTTGTGAGGCCTTTTACGTTAAGACAACTTCGCCCGAGTGACTTCTTGAATGCAGTCGTACGAATGTGGCGCTTCCACGATCCAGCCCACCAATAATCACGTTCTTCGATAAACTTCCATTGCATCCTGATCTCCGCGGCGTACTCGCGAATAGCAGTTAGCGCAGATGCAAACCATTTAGCACAACTCCGAAACGTCTGGGCGTTGACAGAGTACACAATTGAGGGTACACCATGGCGTGCGATGAAACGAAAAAAGGCGAGCACGGTTGTGGCGGTGGTCATGTCTGATGTTAGCTCGAGGTGAATGATGCGTGTGACGTGCACGAAAACAAAAGTATGTGAGTCCGTCTTCGACCGCTTGCTGACTTCGCGTACAGCAGCCCGCAGTAATCATGCCCAACGACCGAGAAGGAGCTGGTTTCCGTAATTCTTTCGTGAGGAAGTTGGGCCATGGGTGCTGCCTCCACTGTATTTTTCCAGCGTTTGCACATTCTACATTGAATAATGACCCTCTTCATGGTTTGACGTCCACTCAATAACCAGAAACGCTCTCGAAGCTCAGTGAGGGTTGCTTCAACACCACCTTGGATCGCAGGCAATATCTGCTGTCGAAAAAAGCAAGCTGGTGAGCTTATGATAACTTGATAATAGGATGGGTTGACGAATGTGCTGTTCAGAGTTCAGCTCTTGCAGTCGCAAGCCGACGCGAAGTAGGCCGGCCACTTCCATAAACAGGCACAAACGAAGTACCGGGGATGTTGAAGGTAGTGGCAGACCTTTCTGTAGCGTTTGTACCTCGACTGGGAACGAGTCTTTCTGCATTATATGCAACCAACAATGCTCAGCTCGAAATAATCCTTCTGCAGTCAGAGGACCAGACGATGATGGGAAGCATCTTACACGGCGGCGGAAACGCTGGATTCATGCAGGTACTCTTAGCAGTCTTGCTTAAGAGCTGTAGTTTTCCAATGCACGACACCTTGGCGAACATTATTGACACATAAGCAAATGAATGTAATTTCTGCAGAAAATACTCGATCATTCATCGGTCGCTGTGGTTTGGTGAACAGACTGTTTTGTTATATTCGCTGACGTCTATACCTTCGTAAGACCTTATTCTGTCACAACGCCAACTTGCGCCTTGCGTCCATTGGGACAATTTTGTAAGATCCAAATGCGATAATCCTCGAGTAATGACATCGGCGGGATTTTCTTTTCTGCTACAGTGAAACCATTGGCATGGTCTGGTATGCTGCTGGATTTCGGTGACACGGTGTGCTACAAATAGTTCCAACTTGGTCACTGAAATTTTTTTCCAGTTTAGTGCCGCAAGGGAGTCCGTCCAAAAAGCAACAGAGGCCTGTTGGAAGATGGGACCTTTTGCACCTAGCGTATAAGCCGCACCACGATGGTCATGCCAGATGCTCCAGGCGTAGAAGCATTATAATTTCCAAAGAAGCAAGTCGGCCCTTGCTGACCAAGAGCCGCATGAAGCAAATTTCAGGGGGTGAGTTCACTCGTACGTAAATGCAAGCACCGTGTGCTCTAGGACTGGCATCTGTGAAGATGCGCAGCTCAATGAAAAAGGCGGCTTATTTTATTCGTAAAAATATGTATTGTGGAATAGTGACGGACGAGTCAGACACCTCAGAACACCAACTTTTCTATTCGACCTGTTCACCTTCAGGCATACTGGCATGCCATGCAAGATTTTGCTTTTATAGATTCTGGAATACCATTCTAGGCTTAATGGTGAATGCAGTAAGGAAACACAGTGAGTCGTATACACTCGCCAAGGTTTTCAGTGCTGTACGTTTGGTAGCTGGCTCTCCGGCGGCACACATAGCTGCGTGCTCAGTGTCTAGAATAAGGTTATCACCTGAACATTCCGCGGAATCGCCAAAAACCTTAATCATTAGATTGTCTTCATCTTCATTTTCAATGGCGGAGCTGTCACGCAAGAAACTTTCCTTCAACTCGTCGTAATTTGAGGCCCGTTTGTGAATTTCCGTGCTTGCCTCATAGAATAATAATTTCGTTTCTTTATATACCTTCATCGCCACATGAGTGCTGGGTAGCCCAAAGATAAGATTATCTACGTAGAACGCGTGCTCCAATAGAGCTACAGCTTCGGGATAGTTCTCCTGAGAAGATAACAGGTGATGGCAAATTGTAGCCGCCAAAAGAAACGGGCTTAATGCAGCTCTAAACGGTACTCTGGTCATCCTCCAAGATGTTATCGGCGGCATGGACTCTTCCTTAGTTAGCCGTCGTTCCAGCCACAAAAACCACAGAAAGTCACGATATTCGGGCCGATTCAACATCTGAAGGTATGCCTTCTTTATGTCGGCTGCAAGAACGACAGGGTGGCAGCGAAAGTTCCGCAGTAGCTGGACAACTTCCACGCCGAGTTTGATGGCCTTCAATAGGACATCGTTGAGGCAGGGACGACCAGGTTCATGTGATGACGCATCAAACACCACAAGAAGCTTCGTTGTGATGGCGTCCCGACGAACTACTGCGTGATGAGGCATATAGTATACATTATCTCCAACTGGCTGCTCTTCTTGCACCTCAGCGTGTCCGTCATAGAAATATGCGGTAATCGCCAGGTCAGATTTCTCTAGTTATGTTGGCTGCTCTCGGAAACAGTTTATTTGACGCTGTAGTCGCTGCTCTGCCAGTCAGCGATTACTGTTTCTGGCTGGTAGTCCAGGCTGTTCCACCATGGGCGGCACCTGATAACTTCTACCTTGCTTCGTTATGTAGCTCTCAAATGCGGAGAGGTGCGCGTCGATCTCTAACGGTTGTGAATAGCTTCCATTGATTCCGATGGAATCAAGACGCGAAATTGACGACATGTTTATGTCTGGTGGAGAAAACTTGCGACTCGATATGAACAGTGCGCTAGACGGGTACTTGATGTCCGACGATAAGGGTCCTGGTACCATCCGTCCAAACGTTGTTTCAATCGCTGTTAGCGTCTCATTGGTGCGGTCAATCTTGCGGATGGTCACCTTTCAATAGGCGTCAGATTCTATCAGCACGCTTGTGTTGCCTTCTTACCACGTATTCGATTGACATGGGTCAGCCGCATGGTACACTTTTTCGAGGAGCGGCTGCAAGATATGGTTATCTAGTGGTGGACTCGTTTCGAAGCAGATCTCTGGAATCGTCAAGGCTTCTAACTCCACTTCAGCATCGCTTAATCGACTGCGCACCCGCATGGAGACACGGTCGGCGCAGAGTCGCTTCTGAGCCTTGAAGCTTTCAAATGTCATTATTGAAAGTTCTTCCCTTTCAATGACAGAACACTGAAGATTTTGGCCGCGTCTGCGCGAGTGTAGCTGCGCTGGCTACCATTGTTCAACAAAACCCGAACAAGGAGGCGTCGATTTCCGGACCATGCACATGTGCGCCCCGTCAGAAATGGTGCAGCCATGCAACCAACGCACGTTGGATGCATGGCTGTACATTGTCGTGGTTTGGGTGGTTGTAAAGGTTTGAAGCCTTGGCCAACGGTGTCTTCCCAATGCAACGGATTTCGCAGCAGGCACCGAGTCCTGGATGATGAGTCTGGACAGGTCGCAAAGAATTGTCAGGTGGCGGCGACAGCAGAAGCCACACGTGAGACTGATGGCCTTTTTGCCTGCCCTTGCGATGTCGTTTCGAGTGCCGCAGTGAAAACAGCAGTTGCTATTTCGTAGCCTTACTCACTTTTCGTCCACTGACAGATTTGCAGTGCAGAACATCATGTTGTGCTCTTGGCTAATGAACACTGTGCAGATTTTTTTGATTGATGCAGTGGAACCAGGAAAAGCTGCAGCTGATGGAATGAATTTCGTTCTGTCTAAGTTTTCTGTCGCCGTGATGTCTTCTCCTTCGTAGGAGCGTTGACATGGTTGCAGGTGACCTTCCTCCCTCACTTTTACTTGGATGCGAAGAAATATCAACAGGTCCTTCACTCTGCGCAGTATGTGTTCCAAAGCCTCTGTCCCACTATTGGCTCGGTCATCCTCTTTCACCTTTTGTCGGTACTTGGTAGCCAGATCGTCTGGCAAGCAGAGTATCTTTACCTGATTCAGCACCACAATGTATTGATCCGGAAACACGTCGAGGCATTCTAAAGCGCTCACTCGGGACAGCACAATGTCGTGAAGTGTGCGAAGTTAACAACTTCTGATGAGCTTTTCACAGGAGTAAATCGCAAGAGATGATCCACGCGCTTATTGATGAAATCTCGCCGCCCGAACCAATCCGTGAACGTTTTAATAGCGATGTCGTAATTACGCTCAGCTAACCATATTCCTTTGATTGACCGTTTAGCGCTGCCAGTTAAGTACGTAAGGAAATACTTGAATTTTTCAATGCATGATTGGTCGGGTTTTCGGGGTTTTGGTGGAACGTGGTGTCGTAATCCCAAAAGGCCTGCCAGTCACGCAGGTTGTCGTCGACGGTAAGTATTTGTTTCCTTGGCAGTACAACCGATCTGTGACGTAACTTTCTCGCATGGTCCGGAGCATCGAGCGATCTCGGGAGGTCTGCGTTGCTCTATTCTCATCTTAAACCTTAATCATGCGTCGTGGTAGCTTGCGGACAACCTTGCAACCAGTATTTCATGCGCGCGATGGCGTACCTGATCTTGTCACTATAATCCTGCGCCGTTTCAACTTCGCAGTCTACATCATCTCCACCTGTTAGCGGAAGAATTGCGTCGTCCACTTTTGACAATGTAGGCTCCTTGACTTCGAGATGGTCAAAGTGTACGTGAACTTCTGAGAGGTCTGGATCGGTTTGCCGCAGAACACCCATGAGCTGAGTTAGGGCTCACGTGATGCTAGCCCTGAGTGCACCTCGTTTCCTCCCCAGCTGGTCCGAGTTCGCCATGGCCGTGGCGTCAGTTTCTAGAGGGGCAGTCCCGAGTTTAGTGGCACCAAGTATTACGAAACGACTGGCTCCCAAACCGTAAGAAAAAACGCGACATTATTCTGCGTTCATGGCAAACTCTCTGTCTTGCCGTCCCTCGCGAGCTCTGTGTCCTTGGGTTTCTCTTCGTCTAACCCGATGTCGCGCATTCTAGTTGTTCCGTTCTGGTTTATTTTTTCAACAGACAGAGAGACAGACAGGCGGACACACAGACAGACAGACAAACAGACAGAGAGATAGGTAGATAGATAGACAGATAGATAGAGAGATAGATAGATAGATAGATAGATAGATACGCTCAAAGTCGCTGAAACTCACTAATAAATGCAGCGCATTTCTAACAGCACTATCTGCCGCTGAACAGAACGAGCTGATGCGAAGCAGGGCAGGGTCTCAACATCACGTTTGCATAGGTTTGGCTTCGTGTTTCTCTAATGTTTCCGTTAAAGTTGAGTATTATAAAGTAATCATTTGTGTTGGGTTCACAGGTTGAGGGTTCAAATCCCGGCTGCAGCGGCTGCTTTTTCGATGGAGGTGGAGATGTTGTAGGCCGTGTGCTCAGATTTGGGTGCACAATAAAGAAACCCAGGTGGTCAAAATTTCCGGAGCCCTCCACTACGGCATCTCTAATAATCATATTGTGGTTTTGGGACATTAAACCCCACATATCCATCGTGTTGGGTTTCTGTGCTTATGTTGTTAACGTAGACGCCTAGTAAAACCGATGAAAACGTGGTGTGCATCTCCGTGCTTCTTCGCAGCGCCTCATGGTCCCATGGTTAGTTTCTATTGAGGTGGGCACATCTAAGCCAGGACATTGATGTCTAGGGGCGTGTTCTACACGGGTGTCGGAATGGCGTCGCTGGTCCACAGTCGACGTGTTGGTTCGGCGCTGACACTTGGCTTTGACTTCAGCGTTGGGTGCAGCGGAGCTTGCTTGCCGACGCTGCCATTGCGTTTGGGCATGTTAGGCCCACGTTTCATCTGTAGCAGTTTCCCACCGACGCTGCTGCGTGGTGTGTGGAGTGAAGGCAGCACTCTCGCCATCTCCTGCACCTCGCCTCCTCGCGCCGCTCACACGAGAAAAGGGTACTCCGACCTCTTCGCGCTCAACTTAAAGGCGAAATTTGGTGCATGTGCTGTCAGGGTCATCATGCCGCACGCACGCCGAATTGAGCTCCACCATAAGCTGCTTCGCATCTTAAAAACGAGCGCTACATATTTAGTTCAAGTGTTCTAAAGACTCCCTTTGGCGGTTACATGTCACTACCCGGAGCACTGATGGTGAAACAGACAGACAGGCAGACAAACAACCTTAATTTTGTCTTGAGAGGCAATGCAGTGGGCCAATTATCGGTAGGTGCCCACCCAGCAGTCGGCTACTCCCATGATGTACTAGAGAGGCGATCCCTCTTAGCACGTTCAGGGGCCCTGTCACCAGCCTGAAGTGGAATGTCTTGTCTGGAGTCTATGACTGTCGTCATCCAGTCCACTTTTCGGTGGAAGTCCTGTGATGCAGGGCACTGCCAGAGCATGTGATTGAGAGAATGATATTCACCCGGAGGAACCCCGACGTGCTTACGGGTTCGAACAATCAAGAAGACGCCAACAGTGATCTTGTTGTTTAATGGACAAAAGGTCTCCCAGCACGTCCTCTGATGGCGTTCGATGCCCCTGTTTCTTATACCTCAGGCAAGTGAACGTGTGCTATGCGTGGGGTGATCTGGAGCACAGGTCTAATGTTTGCTCCAAAGGGGAAAATCAAAAGCAATGCTGTGGATGTGGCGTGCTGTCTCCACTAGCAGAACATCAATATCATCCCAATTGTGCCAACTGTGGAGGCGCGCACATCACGGCGGACCGCAAGTGCAGTAAGCACTTACAGGTGCCGTACGTCATGGGTCAAAGACGTCGACGCCACTCCGCCACAGCTGGTCCTGAAGAAGCCTTGGTAGAGGAAGAATCCTTCCCCAGCTCACATCGCAGCAGGCCGGCATCGCGAAGGTGCTCACACTCGCAAGAGCGCTCTGGCAGCAAATCGGGCTCTCACTCCAAAGCGCGTGACAAAGGAAGCAGCTGTAGCAGACGTTACCAATTGAGAGTGCAATCTGGTTCAAAAGCTCGAGTCCGACGCAGATGTCTTGAGCAGATGAGGACAAGATGAACGTCTCAAGGGACAAAAAGGTAATGCAGTGCGTTTTTTCAAAGCACAATAAGAACAGTCGGAGATTTTTATGCTTAAAAACGCAAAACTTAGAGGCGCTACAATCGGCGAGGTGCGAGTTCGAGCTCCTTCGTAACTCGCGTGAAACCCGTAAATTTGCTACACCCGTACTGGTTCAAGCAGAAAGCTCGCATAAGCACAAAGCTTCTCTTTCCATGAACGAGGAAAGTCAGGCAATGCAAATTGAAGATTGATATGTGAATTTTGACGTCCCAGAACCACGATATAATTATAAGAGACGCCATCGTGGAGGGCTCCAGAAGTTTCGACCACCTGGGGTTCTTTAACTTTCACCCAAATCTGAGCACATGGGCCTACAGCATTTCCGCATCCGTCGGAAATGCAACCACCACAGCCGGGATTCGATCCCGCGACTGCAATGTAAAGTGATATGTCTCTAACTCAGGTCCCTGAGCAAGATGTGCTAACATCGTCAGCGGCGATTGAGAAACCCCTCAAACAGGTGAGGGAAACCTTAGCTATTCAATCTAGCACAACAGAGCATATAGACGGGAGCGTCTCCCACATGGCGCGTCAAGTAGGTATCCTCCAGTTTAAAATCAAAATGATTGATTTTAGTGAAACCTGCATTGGTGTGATCTCAAAAGACAAGTTGGTGTAGCAAGATTCGCACAACAAGAGTTTGTCGAAGGTTGTGCTAATTCAGTAACATTCAAAATGATGGGTCACTCCGGAAACATAATCATCTGGCAGAAAAAATGCGCGAGGTTTTTCAAGGCGCTAAACTGCTCTACTGAAGCTCAGCAAAGCCCAAACGTCAAAGCCTTGTGTACTGCGTCACAGGAAATTCTTAGCGAGAATGTTCTGGCCAGAAAGTTGAAAATGACAGAGGTATCGCCACTTTGGTCAGGAAAGATACCTCCTTTGAGCAGCATGAAGTCAAGATTAGCGACTCTGATTAGAGACCTGGCTTCGAGGCACAAAGATATATAAAATAATTTTGAACGGCAAATTGTGAAGTAACATGTTTTTGTTCAATCTGTCTAGCCCTACTTCGGCTTATAAAAATAACATCCGCTCACAAAATTATAGGGTAGAAACTGCTGCAAAATGACCCTTTAATTGTGGCGGAAGATTTCGACGCTCTTCATCTAGCTTGGGGTTATGTGATGAAGACAAAGAAAGCTGCCAATGCAGACTTAAACCCAACGTTCAATTGTGTTCCACGTTTTTCCACGAGAATAGGAAACTCGGTCTTCAAAGACACGATGCCTGATCTCAGCTTCACTAGAAATGCGCTGAAGGTATACGTACTCAATCTCATCGAGGTTTTCTTCGTCGGTGATGTTAAGTAACATGGCATCAAGTGTCATTGCCGGCCTCCTTCCATAGACCAATTTGTATGGACATGTCTGCGTCGTCTTTTGCACTGCCGTGTTGTATGCGAAGGTCGCGTACAAAAGAATGGCGTCCCACGTCTTGAATATGACATCAACGTTCATTGCCAGCACGTGGGCGATCGTCTTATTTAGCCGCTCGGTGGGGCCGTTGGTCTGTGAGGGTTACGCTGCCGCCCGGCAGTGGTTTGTCTGGCTGTATGCCGAGATCGCTTGAGTTAGGTAAGCAGTAAATGTCTTTCCTCTGTCGGTGCTTAGGACCTCTGAGGCGCCATGACGAAGGACGATATTTTTTACGAAGAACTTAGCTACCCCGGATGCACTTCCTTTGGGTAGGGCTTTTGTCTCGGCGTAGCTGTTGAGGTAGTCGGCAGCTACCGCGATCTACTTGCTTCCGAAAGCCGACGCCGGGAACGGCCTCAGTAGGCCCATACAAATCTGCTGAAATAGTCAGTGATGTGGTTCAATAGGCTGAAGAAATTCCGCTGGCCTTGTCAGCGGTGCCTTGCGTCACTGACAGTCTCGGCATTTCCTCACATAAGGAGTGGCGTTGATGATAAAACGTGGACAGTAGTACCTTTCTTGTATCCTCGCAAACGTGCGGAAAACGCCGAGGTGCCCTGCTGTCGGATCGTCGTGCAGGGTCTGCAGGAGTTCTGGTCACAGAGATGAAGGCACAACAACGAGGTACTTGGCTTGAAGCAGTGAGAAGTTTTTCATTTGGAGAAGACCGCTTCGCAGGAAGAACTACGCAAGTGCACGCTTGAATACCTTCGGAACTTGGGTGGTCGTGCCTTCGAAGTATTCTATTAGGACCTTAAGTTCCGGATCGGCCCACTGTCATTCAGCGAAGTCCTCGAAAGTTATTGTTCCTAAGAAGAAGTGGTCATCTGGGTCGTCGGGCGGTGGTTCGTAGACAGGCGCACGAGAGAGACAGTCGGCGTCGGAGTGTTTTTTGCTGGACTTGTGAACGACGGTAATGTCATATTCTTAAAGTCTCAGGCTCCATCGAGCGAGGTGACCGGAAGGGTCATTCAAGGTAGCTAGCCAGAATAGTCCGGTACATGAACGAAGCAGCAACTTCCCCAGATCTGACAGGGTCGTCACGGGAATGAAGGCAGGAAGCGGAAAGGTCTAAACAAACTGTTTATTTTGGTGAACCTATGCGCGCTAAATGGAAAGTCGGGTTACAATACCACATTCGCACTGATACGGGAGCATGCAGCGCCGGCTGTCAATCAATTGACAAGCAGCGAAGCGCGTCAGCGTTTTTAAACTTGCCATCGAATGTTCTAGCGTTATCGCAAGCGGTGACGTAGATTCCAGAATAATCTCTACAGTTTGCGGAGTTGGCGTCACCTTATAGAAATGATCTACTGCAGTCCTGAAGCTTCTCAAAAACTGCAGGCGCGGTTTGAGGTGAGAATTGTGTAGTGTATTGTGACGGTAACAAAACTTGAGAAAGAAACATGGCAATATAAAGGAACAGAAAATCGCTATTGTGTTTGACTCCTAAAAGCAAAGCTTTAGGATCCCATAATTTTTTAATTACCACTGTAATCTTGTTCCGCTTTTATCAAGTGAACATGATCTAAGCCGTCACTGACACGGCGGCCGCAGAGGTGTGGACAGATTTGTTTTGGGGAGGGGGGGGGGGCAGGGGGCAGTGGGCACTTCTTCGAAATGGGCCTTTTTCGTCGAATATACCATAACGAAGAAAAGGTTCGAGAAGGACTCCTGGGAGTAGGGGGCACGGACCTGGTGTGGTGCCGCGACATGGCTACGCTATCGGTCGATCCATTCGGCTAATATAAACTTCACCTTAGTTTTTTGTGATTCTACGAAATTTGGCGTAAGAAACAAAGAAAGGGCAACATGGAAGCTTGCGATGAACAATCCGTAAACAGAGCTTGTATCGAGACTTTTCTTTTTCGAAGCTAGCAGAACTGATTTTGTAGCGCTAACGTGTCTATGCTTCGTACCCTCTCAGCGGTCGCAGTGGTCACAGACTGCGGTATTGACCATCTAAATCCGGAAAGCGTAGGACAGCTTGCTATACTTTCGAGCATAGATATTTGTATATGCGCTTTCCAACAAGTAAAAAACGATGGCATACAGCAAATAAAACATGCAAAAAAATGTAGATAGAACCATACAAGTTCTCGAAAATTTGAAATGCGAAAAAAGTGCGTGAGCGCTGGTTCCCCTGCTCTTTTGAGCAAGAAAGAATACTTAGTCATGATAATAAAATATGTGCTATTGACGACGGTTTATTGTTTACTCTGACAGCTCCAGTCTCTGGAACTTTTTGGAAGCTTTGACCTATAGATGTTTAATCACCGAACCTATCCGATGCAGCGCACAATGCTTTATGATGGTCAAGAAAGAAGGTATGGTGGTCGGTTTTTTATTCACGCAGCACTTTGAATATGACCACTTTTGACAAAATATCCCAGTTTCACCGCAAAGGTGATGTAATCAGTGCGGTAGCGACAAACTAACAAAGGCAAAATTTTTACATCCAGTGTTGTGTAACTCTACAAAACGCTGCTGCAACAGAACACAGCCGCTCGCGCTAAGAAAGGGGAATCCGCACAATCGCTTCTGATTGAAATCGAAGAACGTAGAAGGGTATACAAGCTGTCCGCTTATGTGTATCAGTATAGTATACGCCACCGCGTCCTTATAGTCAAAGTTCACAGCCGCTGCTTGAACGCTCCTCCCCACCCCCTTCACCTCCGCGTCTTTTCATGCACCTTAAAAAAGTAAACAAGGCGTATACGCTTTGCTTCAGCACCATTTGATGGCATGCTTCACCTGCGGAATAATGTTATCACGTGCGCCTTCTGATCGACAGAGATGGGCCGATACGTTTGATCGGCCGTGTTCGTCCCGGCCGTTAACGCACGTTTACCCGCGCGTAGATCATACGGTACACAGGGCAATGACGTTGATGGGGACTTATTTAAGGAACATGACGGTGACGGCGACGTCTATGGCGAGAACCTGTCGATAGTGTCCATACGGTTGATATCCCCGTAGCATGCGATTGCGATAAAACAAGAAATTATAGGTTTACTGGAATGCTACTGTTAAGCCTCTTCGAAAAATCCCTACAAATTATCATACGTGCTAATCCCATACACAGGAGGAACTTTTCGTAATTTTATTTGGAAGATTCCAGGTTACGTGGGGATCAATGTAATACGAAGCATTCGCAAGAAGTGTGACCTTGTTGTACTTTTTAATGAAGCGAAACATTTTGAAATTGTGCTAAATACATACACACATTTTGTCGCTCAGACATGTTAAAGAGTAGCGCATGCTTTATATAACCAGATATTAACAGTTTTGCCAAGATGCCATTAGTAAAATAGTTATTACCAACACAGAAGCAGTAAGCGGATGTGTAGCACTTGTGCTTGCGAGGATGGTAACTCTAATTAGTGGTGCTCAGACCAACTTCATTGGATGTCGATGAAGTGTATAACTGACGCTGAGCCGACATAAATCTTGTGTCATAGGAGCACATATGTGATGTTTAAAAATTTCAAAGGCCAGCAACGCAACCACAATTGCCGTTTCGACAGCAATAAGCGTTGCCCCACCGCGGTGGTCTGGTGGGTAAGGTACTCGACTGCTGACCCGCATGTCACACGATCAAACCTCGGCTGCAGCGGCTGCATTTTTGATGGAGGCAAAAATGCTGTAGGCCCGTGTGCTCAGATTTGGATGCACGTTAAAGAACCACAAACGGCCAAAATTTCCAGAGCCCTCCACTATGGTGTCTCTCATTATCATATCGTGGTTTAGAGACGTGAAGCACCACACATCAATCGATCAATCAATCAATCAATCAAAACAATATGAAGTTTTTACAATGCAGTTTTGAGACCTAACGTGACGCTGGGGTACTGTACTTGATTGCCACGCAGAATGCTTGGTATAAATTTGTGCTGGGACCCTAATATTTAACTTTTGCAATCACCGGGTCTCCTCGTTTCAGTTTTTTTGGCACTATTGCAATTAAATTACAAATGTCAGTCCCCACCACTCCAGGTTCAACAAACGCTCAGTCCCTGATATCGTATACCAGCATACCGCCAGATGGGGTATGTGGGTATGTGCCACAAATGTGCGGAGGAAAAATTTCTCGACATACGTATGAAATGGGATTTGCAAGTTCATAGTGTCAGGACCCGTCGAACTTCGTCGACAAGCTTTCTTACCCAATTCTGGTTTACAACAAGATAAGGCGGCGACCCACATAGTTTATATTGCGGTATATGATAAACGGCGATGTATACTACGTATATCGCCTCTTAACCTAGCAGACAAAGAATAGTTAGGATACACGGCAATATATACACACGTGGGTAACTACATATATACACTGAGTTCAATGCGCCGGAGATTGTCAGGGTTAGCGCACCTCCTAGACGCCAAACGCTCCCTCATCAACAGATGTAAAATACCAAGGCTAATTTTGCAGCCTACAGAAAAAGATATCCGTGCACAATTGGCAAATTGAGGAACAGTGCTCTGAACTTCATAAGCAGCGGTAGATAGATGTCTGCTCGTCTGCGGAGAGAAAATGTGCTAAGGAGGCTAAAGTAGGCTCTCCAAACACCGTCTAGACGATACCCTACAATGTTATAATCAGAAGCTTTTATAGACTGAATTTTCAGTAAGGAGAAAGTGGCATGCTTCTCAGAAGCCTCCCAATTTCGTATACTAGCCAACAAGTACATTCCTCTTAGCTTCAGCCAAACTTCTGTACGCCACCGGTATGCGGGGTGCCTTCCCCTGAGCTGGACGCCACCTTCTCGGAAGCTGAAATCAGAGAATGGCTTTATAACCTTAATGGTAGGCCTGCCCCATATCCTGATAATGTTACAAATCGGCTGTTAATAAATGTGGACAATGAATCGATCCAAGAAAAGAAACAGGGTATGGGAGAAGGGCGTCGTACGGGAAAGTAAGAACAGGGCCACAGTGGTCTTAATCTACAAGTCAGGTATATCACCCCGCATGGATCACCTCTATCCGATATCTCCTACTTCTTGCCTTAGCAAAGTGGCGAAACGTGCAGTGCACAACAGAATATCACGCTACATCGAGTGAAATGACCTATTCCCTTACAATATGATTGGTTTCAAGCCCTCGCTTTCAGCGCAGGATATCATCATGCCCAGCAATCTGGGACCTATTTAGTGCGGCAAAGCCGACCCTAGGACAAGCACTGGGCTTGACAATAAGGTGATCTATTTAAAAAAAAAGAACGAATACTTAGCAATCCCTAATTTTTCGCTAAGGTCACCTCAGGCACTTATTGCTGCCAAAGTGCTTATGCTGTAGAAGGCGATTTGTTTTAATTGACCGGCTGAATTTTTTTCCTGAGACACTTCATATGCGTATTCGTTGAAAACGTATGGGATGATTTTTGAAAAGCGAATTGTAGCACTACGAGAAGTTATTCACTAATTGCACTCTATAGTGGTATGTACAATATTACAACCTGCCTTTGTGTTTGCAATTGGGTAGGATTACGCTGGGTGGATTTTTTTCCCTAAAAAGCTTTCCTATATCAATAGTGCTGGAAAGCAGAAATACAGGGGTAAAGGAATCACCTGTCATTATTTGATGAGAAAGTGGACGTTGATCATGGTAAAGCCTCTGCAAAAGTCCGCAGAGGTGATGTTACTTATGTCAATAGAGCATCAAGAATTTCATAACTTTATTAAATACATATAACTAATGTAACGATTTATTCAAACTTATGGGGGGAAGCTCTCAACGTAGAAGAACCTACGTGGTACATTAAAGAGCGAGTTTCAATGTGAAAAAATACGATAAAATGGCAGATAACATTTTCATATCATTGGTTTGTGCTCTTGATTGTTCTCAATATTGAGGAGTTCGGGTTATTGACAATCCATAAATATATGATATCTATGAGTTGAGTGATATCATACGAAAAGTTTCCGAAATTGCATGCCGATTTGAAAGTATGGAATTATAAACTGGCTGCGGCATGATACGACTGCATGAAGAATATGAACGTCACTATGCAACATAAAACTTCCGGCACGTATATCATGAACTGTATGATTCACATGCCACATTATTATCACTCTCGCAGCCATTTCTTAGTTTAAGGTAAGGCAAAAGTAGTGAGGCTTGTCAAGAGTGTATGACCAACATAAAAAGCAGGTATTAGCAATTGTGGCATATATGCGTTTTTTCATTACATGGTTTATATTTCATTTTTATTGTGCGCATGCGACTGTTTCATTCGCGGAATATATACTGTAATTGGTACTGTGTGATGTTACTGTCCGAAAATTATGGATGCAAATTTTTAACACAAAAATCATCGAATGTATGTTGTGTATAGCATGACTTAAGTTCCATGGTCACGGCGCGCTCGCAGCGTTTTGTTCCCTGTATATGCACTAAATTCACTATGTCAAGACATGACTGTACGACAAACGCAACAGCCCATGCATGAAAACCCATGCATTAACCCATGCATGAAAACTATGGTACGGATGTCATGTACAGCATGAGTTGCATACCTTGTTCGTGGCGCGCTAGTGGCCATTTCATTTCCTGGATATATGCTAAATTTGATATCACGTCACATGTCTGTATAGAAACCTAAAAAAATGGTCAATGGGGCGAAGCGTCTGTCTATCCGACCGTCTGTCTATCTGTCTGTCTGTCTGTCTGTCTGTCTGTCTCCCCATCACTCTGTCTGTCTGTCTGTATGTTAATCAGTCAGTCTGTCCATCCGTCCGTCCGTCTATTAGTCTGTCTGTCGGCCTGTCTCATAGTCCATCCGTGTCTGTGTGTCTGTCTGACCGTGTTTCGGGCTGCACCGATTTCGGAATTTCATATTTTCAAATCAGTGTGCCATTTCGGACGCTTTTCGCATGGTATCGCTCAACACAATGTTAGTATACAAATAATAATTGTAGATAACCTGAACTCTTGCATAATAAGAACAATAAGCAGTACAATCTTAAATATAAAATCTGTGTGCCATTTCGGATGCTTTTCGTATGGTATCGCTCAACACAATGTTAGTATACAAATAATGATTGTAGATAACCTGAACTCTTGCGTAATAAGAACAATAAGCAGTACAATCTTAAGATATAAATTTTTTATCTACCACTTTATTGTAACTGTTCACATTGAAACACAGTCTGTACTATACTACATAAGCCCCTCTACATTGAGAGGTTCCCCTCATAAGCTTAAATGAAATGCTTACATTAGTGATAATTATTAAGCTCACCGCGGTTTTCTAGTGGTTAAGGTACTCAGCTGCTGACATGCAGGTCGCGGGATCGAATCCCGGCTGCGGTAGCTGCATTTCCGAAGAAAGCGGAAATGTTGTAGGCCCGCAAGCTCAGATTTGGGTGCTCGATAAAGAACCCCAGGTGGTCGATTATTCCGGAGCCCTTCACTACGGCGTCTCTCATAATCATATGGTGGTTTTCGGACGTTAAACCCCACCAATCAATCAATCAGTGATAATTATTTATTACAATTATGAAATTCTGGATATTTCATAGACACAATGTATATCACATCTACAGTCTTTCGCTGAGGTTTTATCATGATGATCGTCAACGTTGTTATTGATTTACGCACAGGTGATTCTGTTATCGCTGTAGTGCTGCTTTCATGCACTATCATTACGGGGAAACTCTTTAGCGAAAAAAAAATACCCTGCGTAATCCCACAAAATTTCAAACAAAAAGACAAGTTGTCTTATCATACATGCCCTCAGAGTGCAATTAGCGAAGAACTTACCATGGAGCTCCAATTAGCTTTTCAATCGTCACCCCATACATTTTCAATAGATACAAATAGGTGTCTCAAGATAAACGTGCAGCCAGTCAATTACACATAATCGCGTTGTACAGCATGAGGAGGTTGCCAGCATTATGTGCCTGAAGTGCAATTAGCAAAAAATCAGGCATTGCTCATTAATAATTGTTTCGAACTTTGTTCCCCATAACGTTAAGCCCAGCGCTTCCCCTTGGGGTCGGCTTTGCCACGCTAGAAATGTCCCATATTGCAGGACAGGTGCTTCTGCACAAAACGCAGATAATTAGCTCTGCAAGTAAAGATGTAAAGGGAGTCCTCGCACTAAACCTCTCTAAAGCATTTGACACTGTCAAATACGACTATATTCTCAAGGAGATATCAGCTTTGAACCTGGGAGGTAAATTCTCTTCTGTAGAATCTTTTCTCAAGAGCAGGACGTCAGTCGTTAAAATGGGGCAATCAGCCTCGAAGCCTTTATGTCTCAAACGAAGTGGTACTCCTAAAGGGGCAGTTATTTCTTCCTTTTCTTTCAACATAGCCATCCGCAAATCGCCGCGAATCCTTTCTAAAATTCATAAAGTAGCTCATGTGTTTCGTGCTGCCGACATCACAATCCGGTGCCCTGGAAGATTGAAGGCTGTGGTCGAACAAGCCCTACAGGAAGCTCTAAATGTCACAGAGTTGTTGCTGCAGAGTGCAGGACTGGCGCTTTTGCCGGAAAAGTCAGAGCTTCCGCTGTGTAGACAGGCTAGACGAGGTGCCGAGGGCCTCACCCCACTTCATCAGATACCCTTTCACACTCGTAGCAAAAATTGTAACACAATCTCTAGAGTAGATTCTTTTAAAATTCTGGGCCTTTCATTAGACTTTAAGGGCTGCATCGCAAATACTATTGCTCATCTCACAAAAAATGGAGAACAATTTGAGATCATTATTGCGAGTGTCCAACAGGAGGGGCGACATAGGCAAGGATATTCCCCAAAGAGCTTGCAATGGTTTCTTTGTGGGCCATATTATTTACGTAGTTGCTGCTATCAATTGGACAAAGATAGATAAATAGATAAATTGTACACAGTCATGCGTAAAAGTGTGAAGAGGGTGCTCGTTTCCCAACGATGACTAGCACTGAAAAGCTCATGAAGGTGGGAGTGCACAACACCACTTCTAAATTATTCAAGCACAGGGGTCAGCCCAAATCGTTTGGTTATCAATTTTTTAAACAGAAAGACTACTGCCAAATGCCGCAGGCCTTCGTCCTATCTTCAATTAGGGAGAAACCACGCAATGGTATTACTAAACAAGCAAACTTTTATTGTTGAACCTTATCCAAGAAATGTCCATCTCGAACAGAATAAAGGTCGTAAATTAGGAAACTCCAGGGCTTTCATACCGAAGCTCTCTTGAATACAAACACTTGTTGATGCAGCGCGCCATGGCAGCGGCAACACGTTTTCTGTGGCAGTTGTCAATGACAGAGGAGAACTCCTCTCGGCCGCCTCGGTGAAGATCTGCTTGGTTAATATAGCAGAACAGCCTGCTTTAGCGCTGGTATTGCTAGACCCAAAACGCACAATAGTCTACAGCGACTCCCGTGAGACCATTAGAGCGTTTGCACCAGGATAGATATCCACACAGCAGCCATGATTCTTTGTGGCAGATCCTCCTCCGACATTTTTTATCACATAGGCATTTACAGCGCACATTGAACCAGACGTACTACCGGGTCACCTGAACCCAAACGGGATAGTAGACGATCGTGCGCCAGGTTTCATACGCCACGATGGACTGGTCTTTCGCGTGAGTGCGGGAGAGCTCGTCCCAGTGATCTTCTCGTTACCTCTCACGAGATAACATCTCATTACTTAGGAGAGCAACAAACTTTTTCCTTTCCTCATTACAAGCTTCGTAAATCACAAACAAGCACGTTCTACATGCTCTAGACGGGGTCTTACCCCTTCAGGGGCTTTCTGAGCATGCATCATCCAGCTTACCCAGATTGTGGGGAATATCATTCTCTCAATCACATGCTCTGGCAGTGCCCTGCATCACAGGACTTGAACCGAAAAGTGGACTGGATGACGACAATCATAGACCCCAGACAAGACATTCCGCTTTAGGCTGAGGACAGGGCCCATGAACGTGCTACGAGGGATCGCCTCTCTGCTACCAACATCGGAGTAGCCGACGGCCGGGTGGGGACCTACCAATAATTGGCCCACTGCCTTGCCTCTCAGGACCAAATTAAGGTTGTTTGTCTGCCTGCCTGTTTGTTTCACCATCAGTGCTCCGGGTAGTGACATGTAACCGCCAAAGGGAGTCTTTAGAACACTTGAACTAAATATGTAGCGCTCGTTTTAGATGCGAAGCAGCTTATGGTGGAGCTCAATTCAGCGTGCGTGCAGCGTGACGACCCTGACAGCACATGCACCAACTTTCGCCTCTAAGTTGAGCGCGAAGAGGTCGGAGTACCCTTTCCTCGTGTGAGCGGCGCGAGGAGGCGAGGTGCAGGAGATGGCGAGAGTGCTGCCTTCACTCCACACACCACGCAGCAGCAACGGTGGGAAACTGCTACAGATGAAACGTGGGCTTAACATGCCCAAACGCAATGGCAGTGTCGGCAAGCAAGCTCCTCTGCCCCAACGCTGAAGTCAAAGCCAAGCGTCAGCGTCAAACAAACGCGTCGACTGTGGACCGGCGACGCCATTCCGACACCCGTGCAGAGCACGCCCCTAGACATCAACGTCCTGGCTTAGAGGTGCACACTTCAATATAAACTAACAATGGGACCATGAGGTGCTGCGAAGCAGCACGGAGATGCACACCACGTTTTCATCGGTTTTACTAGGCATCTGCGTTAACAACATAAGCACAGAAACCCAACACGATGGATATGTGGGGTTTAACGTCCCAAAACCACAATATGATTATGAGAGATGCCGTAGTGGAGAGCTCCGGAAATTTCGACCACCTGGGTTTCTTTAATGCGCACCAAAATTTGAGCACACAGGCCTAAAACATCTCCACCTCCATCGAAAATGCAGCCGCCGCAACCGGGATTGGAACCCTCAACCTGTGAACCCCACACAATGGATTACCTTACAATACTCGACTTTAACGGAAACATTAGAGAAACACCAAGCCAAACCGATGCAAACGTGATGTGCAGACCCTGCCCTGCTTCGCATCGCCTCGTTGTTCTGTTTAGTGGCTGATCGTGCTGTTAGAAATGCGAAGCATTTTTTAGTGAACATCAGCGACATTGAGCGTACTTATCTATCTATATATCTATATATCTATCTATCTATCTATCTAAATATATATATCTATCTATCTATGTAGCCACGCACGTGTGTATATATTGCCGTGTATCCCATGCTATTGTTTGTCTGCTAGGTTAAGAGGCGATATACGTAGTATACATCGCCGTTTATTATATACCGCAATATAAACTATGTGGGTCGCCGCCTTATTCTGTTGTAAACCAGAATTTATAATCAGGGGTAAGAAAGCTTGTCGACAAAGTTCGACGGGTCCTGCTACTATGAACTTGCAAATCCCGTTTCATACGTATGTCGAGAAACTTTCTTTTCCGCACATTTGTGGTACATACCCACATACCCCATGTGGCGGTATGCTGGTATACGACATCAGGGACTGAGCGTTGGTTGAACCTGGAATCGTGGGGACAGATTTTTGTAATTTACCTGCAATATTGCCAAGAAAAACAGAAACGAGAAGACCCGGTGAATGCAAAAGTTAAATATTAGGGTCCCAGCACAAATTTAAACCAATCATTCTGCGTGGCAATCAAGTACAGTACCCCAGCGCCCCGTCAGGTCTCAAAACTGCCTTGGAAAAACTTCATATTCTTTTGATTGATTGATTGATTGATTGAATGATTGATTGATGTTTGGTGCTTAACGTCTCTAAACCACGATATGATAATGAGAGACGCCGTAGTGGAGGGCTCTGGAAATTTTGGCCCATTGTGGTTCCTTAACGTGCATCCAAATCTGAGCACACGGGCCTACAGCATTTTCGCCTCCATCAAAATTACAGCCGCTGCAGCCGAGATTTGATCGTGTGACATGTGGGTCAGCAGTCGAGTACCTTACCCACTAGACCCCCGCGGTGGGGCAAGGCCATAATGCTGTCAAAACGGCAATTTTGGTTGTGTGACTGGCCTTTGAAATTTTCAGACATCACATATGTGCTCCTATGACACAAGATTTATGTCGGCTTAGCGTCAGTTATACACTTCATCGACATCCAATGAAGTTGGTATGAGCACCGCTAATTAGAGTTACCATCCTCGCAAGCACAACTGCAACACATCCGCTTACTGCTTCTGTGTTGGTAATAACCATTTTACTAATGGCATCTTGGCAAAACTGCTAGTATCTGGTTATATAAACCATGAGCTACTCTTTAACATATCTGAGCGACAAAATGTGTACATGTATTTAGCACATTTCGCTTCATTAAAAAGTACTACGAGGTCACACTCCTTGCGAATGCTTCGTATTACATTGAGCCCCATGTAACCTGGAATCTTCCAAATAAAATTACGAAAAGTTCCTCCTGTCTATGGGATTAGCACGTATGATAATTATTAGGGATTCTTCGGAGAGGCTTAACAGTAGCATTCCAGTAAACCAATAATTTCTTGTTTTATCGCAATCGCATGTTATGGGTATATCAACCGTATGGACACTATCGACAGGTTCTCGCCATCGACGTCGCCGTCACCGTCATGATCCTTAAAAAAGTCCCCATCAACGTCATTGCCCTGTGTACCGTATGATCTACGCGCGGGTAAACGTGCGTTAACGGCCGGGACGAACACGGCCGATCAAACGTATCGGCCCATCTCTGTCGATCAGAAGGCGCATGTGATAACATTACTCCGCAGGTGAAGCATGCCATCTAATGGTGCTGAAGCAAAGCGTATACGCCTTGTTTACTTTTTTAAGCAGCATGAAAAGACGCGGAGGTGAAGGGGGATGGGAGGAGTGTTCAAGCAGCGGCTGTGAACTTTGACTATAAGGACGCGGTGGCGTATACTATACTGATACACATCAGCGGACAGCTTGTATACCCTTCTACGTTCTTCGATTTCAATGAGAAGTGATTGTGCAGATTATTCTTTGTTACCGCGAGCGGCTGTGTTCTGTTGCAGCAGCGTTTCGTAGAGTTACGCAACACTGGATGTAAAAATTTAGCCTTTGTTAGTTTGTCGCTACCGCACTAATTACATAACCTTTGTGGTGAAACTGGGTTATTTTGTCGTATGTTGTCATATCTAAAGTGCTGCGTGAATAAAAAAACGACCACCATGCCTTCTTCTTGACCATCATAAAGCATTGTGCGCTGCATCGGATAGGCTTGGTGATTAGACGTCTATAGGTCAAAGCTTCCAGAAAGTTCCAGAGACTGGAGCTTTCAGAGTAAACAATAGACCGTCGTCAATAGCACATATTTTATGATCATGACTAAAGCTTTTTTCTTGCTCAAAAGAGCAGGGGAACCTGCGCTCACGCACTTTTATCGCATTTCAAAATTTCGAGAACTTGTATGGTCCTATCTACATTTTTTTTGCATGTTTTATTTGCTCTATTTCGTCGTTTCTTTCTTGGTGGAAAGTGCATATACAAATATCTATGCTCGAAAGTAGAGCAAGCTGTCCTACGTTTTCCGGATTTAGATGGTCAATACCGAAGTCTGTGACACGCTAGCACTACAAAATCAGTTCTGCTAGCTTCGAAAAAGAAACGTCTCGATACCAGCTCTGTTTAACGATTGTTCATCGCAAGCTTCCATGTTGCCTTTTCTTTGTTTCTTACGCCAAATTCCGTACAATCACAGCAAAACTAAGGTGAAGTTTATATTAGCCGAATGGATCGACCGATAGCGTAGCCATGTCGCGGCACCACACCAGGTCCGTGCCCCCTACTCCCAGGATTCTTTTCTGAACCTTTTCTTCGTTATGGTATATTCGACGAAAAAGGCCCATTTCGAAAAAGTGCCCGCTTCCCCCTGCCCCCCCCCCCAAAACAAATCTGTGCACACGTTTGCGGCAGCCGTGTCAGTGACGGCTTAGATCGTGTTCATTTGATAAAGGCTGAACAAGAATACAGTGGTAATTAAAAAATTAAGGGAACCTAAAGCTTTGCTTTTAGGAGTCAAACACAATAGCGATTTTCTGTTCTTTTATATCGCCATGTTTCTTTCTCAAGTTTTGTTACCGCCACAATATACTACACAATTCTCACCTCAAACCCCGCCTGCAGTTTTCGAGAAGCTTCAGGTCGTCAGTAGATCATTTCGATAAGGTGACGCCAACTCCGCGAACTGTACAGATTATTCTGGAACCTACGTAACCGCTTGCGATAACGCTAGAACATTCGATGGCAAGTATATAAATGCTGACGCGCTTCGCTGCTTGTCAATTGATCGACAGCCGACGATGCATGCTCCCGTATCAGTGCAAATGTGGTATTGTAACCCGACTTTCCATTTATCGCGCACAGGTTCACCAAAATAAACAGTTTGTTTAGACCTTTCCTCTTCCTGCCTTCATTCCCGTCACAACCCTGTCAGATCTGGTGAAGGTGCTGCTTCATTCATGTACCGGACTATTCTGGCTAGCTACCTTCAATGACCCGTCAGGTCACCTCGCTCGTTGGAGCCTGAGTCTTTAGAAATATGACATTACCGTCGTTCACAAGTCCAGCAAAAAACACTCCAACGCCAACTGTCTCTCTCGTGCGCCTGTCTACGAACCGCCGCCCGATGACCCAGATGACCACTACTTCTTAGGAACAATAACTTTCGAGGACTTCGCTGAACGACAGCGGGCCGACCCGGAACTTAAGGTCCTAATAGAATACTTCGAAGGCACGACCACCCAAGTTCCGAAGGTATTCAAGCGCGCACTTGCGTATTTCTTCTTGCGAAACGGTCTTCTCGAAATGAAAAACTTCTCACTGCTTCAAGTCAAGTACCTCGTAGTTGTGCCTTCATCTCTGTGACCAGAACTCCTGCAGACCCTGCACGACGACCCAACGGCAGGGCACCTCGGTGTTTTCCGCACGTTTGCGAGGATACAAGAAAGGTACTACTGGCCACGTCTTACCATCGACGCCACTCCTTATATGAGGACATGCCGAGACTCTCAGTGACGCAAGGTACCGCTGACAAGGCCAGCGGGATTTACAAGACCACCTCATTGACTATTCCAGCAGATTGGTATGGACCTACTGGGGCCGTTCCTGGCATCGGCTTTCGGAAACAAGTAGATCGCGGTAGCTGCCGACTACCTCAACCGCTACGCCGAGACAAAAGCCCTACCCAAAGGAAGTGCATCCGAGGTAGCTAAGTTCTTCGTAAAAAATATCGTCCTACGTCATGGCGCCCCGGAGGTCCTCATCACCGACCGAGGAAAGGCATTTACTGCTTACCTAATTCAAGCGATCTCGGCATACAGCCAGACAAACCACCGCCGGACGACAGCGTAACCCCCACAGACCAACGGTCCCACCGAGCGGCTAAATAAGATGATCGCCCACATGCTGGCAATGAACGTTGATGTCGAACCCAAGACGTGGGACGCCATTCTTTCGTACGCGACCTTCGCATACAACACGGCAGTGCAAAAGACGACGCAGACATGTCCATACAAACTGGTCTACGGAAGGTGGCCGGCAATGACACTTGATGCCATGTTACTTAACATCACCGACGAAAAAAACCTCGATGTGATTGAGTACGTATACCTTCAGCGCATTTCTAGTGAAGGTAAGATCAGGCATCGTGTTTTTGAAGACCGAGTTTCCTGTTCTCGTGGAAAAACGTGGAACACAAATAAACGTTGGGTTTAAGTCTGCATTGGCAGCTTCCTTTGTCTTCATCACATAACCCCAAGCTGGATGAAGAGCGTCGAAATCTTCCGCCGCAATTAAAGGGTCATTGTGCAGCAGTTTGTACCCTATAAACTTGTGAGCGGATGTTATTTTTATAAGCCGAAGTAGGGCTAGACAGATTGAACAAAAAACATGTTACTGTTGCCATTCAAAATTATTTTAAATAATTGGGCCTTGAAGCCAGGTCTCTAATCAGAGTCGCAAATATTGACTTCATGCTGCTCAAAGGAGGTATCTTTCCTGACGAAAGTGGCGATACTTCTGTCATATTCACCTTTCTGGCTAGGAAATTTTCGCTAAGAATTTCCTGTGACGCAGTACATACAGCTTTGACGTTTGGGCTTTGATGAGCTTCAGTAGAGCAGTTTAACGCCTTGAAAAACCTCGCGCATTTTCTCTGCCAGATGATTATGCTTCCGGAGTGACCTATCATTTTGAGTGTTACTGAATTAGCACAACCTTCGACAGACTCTTGTTGTGCGAATCTTGCTACACCAACTTGTCTTTTGAAATTGCACCAATGCCCGTTTCACTAAAATCAATAATTTTGATTTTAAACTCGAAGATACTTACTTGACGTGCCACGTGGGAGACGCTCCCGTCTATAGGCTCTGTTGTGCTAGATTGAACAGCTAAGGCTTCCATCACCGGTTTAGGGGTTTCTCAATCGCCACTGAAGATGTTAGCACATCTTGCTCAGGGACCTGAGTTGGAGACATGTCACTTTACATTGCAGTCACGGAATCGAATCCCGGCTGTGGTGGCTGCATTTCCGACGGACGCGGAAATGCTGTAGGCCCGTGTGCTCAGATTTGGGTGAAAGTAAAGAACCCCAGGTGGTCGAAACTTCTGGAGCCCTCCACTATGGCGTCTCTTATAATTATATCATGGTTCTGGGACGTCAAAACTCACATATCAATCAATCTTCAATTTGCATTGCCTCACTTTTCTCGTTCATAGAAAGAGAAGCTTCGTGCTTATGCGAGCCCTCTGCTTGAACCAGTACGGGTGTAGCAAATTCACGGGTTTCACGCGAGTTACGAAAGAGCTCGAACTCTCACCTCGCCGTTTGTAACGCATCCTTAAGTTCTGCGTTTTTAAGCATCAAAATCTCCAACTGTTCTTTATTGTGCTTTGAAAAAAACCACTGCATTACCTTTTTGTCCCTTGAGACGTTCATCTTGTCCTCGTCTGCTCAAGACATCTGCTTCGGACTCGAGCTTTTGAACCAAATTGCACTCTCAATTGGTAACGTCTGCTACGGCTGCTTCCTTTTTCACGCCCTTTGGGGCGAGAGCCCGATTTGCTGCAGAGCGCTGTCTCAAGTGTGAGCACCTTCGCGATGCCGGCCTGCTGCGATGTGAGCTGGGGAAGGATTCTTCCTCTACCAAGGCTTCTTCAGGACCAGCTGTGTCGGAGTGGCGCTGACGTCTTTGACCCATGACGTACGGCACCTGTAAGTGCTTACTGCACTTGCGGTCCGCCGCGATGTGCGCGCCTCCACAGTTGGCACAATTGGGATCATATTGATGTTTTGCTAATGGAGACAGCACGCCGCATTCACAGCATTGCTTTTGATTTTCCCCTTTGGAGCAAACATTAGACCTGTGCTCCAGATCACCCCACACAGAGCACACGTTCACTTGTCCACGGTACAAGAAACAGGGGCATCGAACGCCATCACAGGACGTGCTGAGAGACCTTTTGTCCATTAAACAACAAGATTACTGTTGGCGTCTTCTTGATTGTTGGAACCCACAAGCACGTCGGGGTTCCTCCGGGTGACGATCATTTCCGTTGGTTGTTCGTCGCTGACATCCTCATTTATTCCGCGGATCACTCCGTCACATGTGCTGTCCGACGCAGCCACGTAAGCCGCTAACCCTACGACATTTTTGCCCATAGTTATCTCGTAGACTCTGGCATAGGCGCGCGCATTCACCTTAAACGGCGTGGCGATGGTGAAAATATTCTAAAAGAGGTTCGTGCGCAGCGTGTCGTCGGAACACCTGCTCCACTGTTTTGGAAGTCTCTTTGTGAGCGAGCGCTTGAAAATTAGATATGTCTTCTGGACATTCCTTCCTTCACATGACTGTATAATTCTCCTAAAGCGATATCGGGGAGAGTTTGTGCTCGTGGAAGCTTGCACGACGGGTCTAAACTCGTTCTGTAAGGTGGCAGTGCGGAAACCACCATTACCGCTTCCTGTTGTTCACGTGGGCACGTCAGCCGTACAAACTGCTCGCTCCGCAAGTTTCTTCTCCCTAGCAGCTTTGATACAGCCTGCACACTCCGCTTCCTCGGAACTGATGCCCATGCCATCTACAAGCGGCACACCGGCGTTCGAGGCCATCCTTTAGCTCGACGATGCGTTAGGCGTCGTCGCGACGTAGTTGCAGAACCCGGGCGATACGTCGACGCGCTAGGTGTCTCCGCAGCGAGTAATAAATAAGTCCTGGGAAAGTCCGGAAATTTCACTCACTGGTAAAAGTTTCATAACCACTGGTTCACCGCAAAAAACGGCGTCGAATGATGCACAGTTTTTGCTGGATGAACCAAAATTCGAGCGAAAACTTTTGCGCAAACGGGAGCTTACGCGCTCGCATGTTTGCACTGGGCGAACACCCCCTGCTGGTGAAACAAAACAAACATAGCTGAATCATTTAATTTGCGCAAGTCCGACTGCTCATTCGCTTAGCGCGTATTATTAAAAGTGACCTCGAGTGACCTCGTGCTGTCAAGTCCATCCTAAATAGAATGTAAGTATTTGAAAATACTGCAATAATTACGAGTAGCGACAGTGTCATTGGCATTTACTACGAGAAAAACGGCTTGATGGTTTGTGCTTTACATTATACGGGAAGACGTCAATTCTTTATGGTGAACAGACAACACCCCCCCCCCCCGACCTGGCAACAATTGTGCCGGCATGCACTTCTAGGCTATGCCTTCTTTTGGCGTCATAAGGTTATGAAGGGTATTATGGTTGAATGTCGTGT
The DNA here is from genome assembly GCA_013436015.1 of Rhipicephalus annulatus. Classification (NCBI taxonomy): domain Eukaryota; kingdom Metazoa; phylum Arthropoda; class Arachnida; order Ixodida; family Ixodidae; genus Rhipicephalus; species Rhipicephalus annulatus. Next base: position 158,342 of record WOVY01003955.1, on the reverse strand, counting down.
GAGTAAAAGTATCAAAGATTAGATTGGGTGCCTTTGGTCATTTTGTATAAAATGATACAATTCTGTAAGTGCTTGGCTGATGTGCAAAAGAGAACATTTTGTAAACCAATATTTATATTTGTGCATTCCAACACAAGCATAGCGACCTTCTTGTATGAATGGTTGATAAGAACGGGTTTACAAAGCAAGGTTCGCACGTGACGTTTCATTTCGTGTGGTCAAGAACATGAATCACCCCTTCACGAACGATAATGCTGTCCTGACGTGATTGGTCCAAATGGGAGCAAAGACAATGAGTTACGATTTGGACAAAGGTATTATAAGGCCATAGTAGCGGTGGCTTTGTTTCACAAATAGAATCTGACCAACATGAAGCTTCTACCTGCGTTGTTTTCTTCTCTGTGTGCGCGCGTGTGCGTGTGTGTGTGAGAGAGAATATTGCCACGTTCCATTTCCCAAGTTTTTGTTATCATCCCAAAACACCACACGATTCTCAGCGCTAACCGCGCCTGCAGTTTTCGAGAAGGTTCCGGACTGTAGTAGATCGTTTCGATAAGATCACGGCCACTGTGCGAACGATACAGATTGTTCTGGAACCTACGCCACCGGCAGCGATAACGCTAGAACATTCGACGGCAAGAGTGTAAATGCCGACGCGCTTCGCCGCTTGTCAGTTGTTGATCGAAGGCCGACGCTCCGTTCGCCACTATCAGTCCGAGACTGCTATCTGTGCGAGACTGCTGCTGTATTTGGACTTCCCGTTTAGCGGGCACAGGTTCGCCAAAATAAACAGTTAAATACCAACACGAAGTCTCCTGTCTTCGGCCACGTCACGACCCCGTGACATCTGGTGGAGGTGCTGCTTCGTTCATGTACCGGACGCCCCCGTCAAGCCGTGAACCCAGCCCACGTCGCGGAGAAGACACCGACGCCAACCACGAGCAGCAAACAAGCCGCCGACAGCAAGGGTACCACCGGGGTACGGGCTTCTACAAGACAAGGCGCGGAAGACCAAGGCCATGGCCGCGACTGCAGCAACAATGACAACCGCAGCGTCCCAGCCTACGATGGTCATGCATCAACCCAGGGAACTACCAATTTTCCATGGGTCATCGTTCGAAGACCCGGAGTCCTGGCTAGAAACATACGACCGTGTGGCTGCCCTCAACCACTGGGACCATGACGAAAAGCTGCGTCGTGTGTTCTTCTATTTGGAAGACACCGCAAGGACTTTGCTCGAAAATTGAGAGTCCACGCTCCGAACGTGGGATATTTTCTGTGGCGCATTCCTGCGAACGTTCGCAAGCGTCGCTCGCAAAGAGAGGGCCGCTGCTTTATTAGAGACCCGGGTTCAGCTACCATGTGAAAATGTCGCCATTTTCACAGAAGAAATGACCCGACTATTCCGTCACGCTGACCCAGACTTGCCTGAGGAGAAAAAAGTTCGTTTCCTCATGCGAGGGGTCAAACAGGAGCTCTTCGCGGGACTGATGAGAAACCCACCAAAAACCATCTTAGAATTTGTAGCCAAAGCGACCACCATTGAAAAGACCCTGGACATGCGCACAAGACAGTATAATCGTCGCCTGACTGCAGACTGCGCTGCTGCTCAAGCCAGTAACTCCAGAGACCTGCGGGAAACGATCCGAGCGATCGTGCTGGAAGAGCTGCGCAAGCTGTTGCCTTCGGCACAGCCTGAAGTGAATTCAATCGCAGACATTGTGCGAGAAGAACTTCGGCAATCGCTTCAAATTCCCCACGCACCGTGGCCCGAGCTGGAAGCTATGAGCTACGCCGCTGCACGGCGCCACAACGCTCCTCACCGTGTACGCCAAAACGCCGCCCCATCGCACTTCCGTCGACTGACGCCACCGCCGCCACCACCCCCACCGACGTCATACCGTTCGCCAGCGGCCCAGCGCAGTGAACAGAGGAAGACTGACGTCTGGCGCACCCCTGACCATAGCCGCTCTGCTACCACTGCGGCGAGGCCGGACACACATACCGCCGTTGCCAGTACCGAAAGATGGAACTGCGTGGCTTCGCCGTCAATGCCCCGCATCCACAGCCAGGAGAACGACCACGTGACATCGCCGACTACCTGACAGAAACTCGGTGGACACCACGAAGCCTTTCGCGTTCGCCGTCGCCCAGCCGCCGCACGTCACCGCACCACCGGCCGTACTCTGGCCCAACGCGGGGCCGGTCTCCTAGCCCGTATCCGGGAAACTAAGGGCAGCAACCGGTGGAGGTGCCACTGCTGTGCGACGAACTACCGAAGATCCTCCGACTACGACAACGCCGCGACGGAGCTTTCCGAACACAACGCCAAACAGGCAAAGCCCTGACGGCGAAAGCTCACTTACCGAAGGTGGCCTATCGACGCAACATGGAAGCAGTAGAACGAGCCGACACAGCCGTGACCCGACGCCACGCCCTAACTGTAATGCGATGCGGCGAACTAGCGACCTCGACGTTCTTATCGACGGCCACAGTGTGACCGCTCTCGTCGATACTGAAGCCGACTATTCTGTCATCGGTGGGTCGTTCGCCGCGTAGTTAAACAAAGTTAGGACAGCTTGGAAAGGCCCTGAAATCCGCACAGCCGGAGGTCATCTCGTAACGCCTGCAGGAATCTGCACAGCGAGAGTCACCATTAACGGCCGTATTTATCCTACAGACTTCGTAGTCCTACAGCGTTGCTCCGGAGATGTCATCCTTGGCATGGACTTCTTATGCCTCCATGGTGCTATCATCAACCTAAAAACAATGTCGATAACGTTATCCACACAAGAAGCACTACCGCCGCGCACGCCGTCAGAACACCATGCTTTGAATGTGCTAGAAGAACTAGTCACTATTCCGCTTCGCTCAAGCGTCATTATTTCAGTCGGCGCTCCTAAAGCACCTGACTTGGAAGGTGTCGTTGAAGGCAGTCAGCATCTGTTGGTTACCCGAAATATTTGCGTCGCAAGAGGAATTGCAGATCTGTGGGGAGGCAAAGCAACGGTTATGCTCACGAATTTCAGCAATGAGTACAAACATGAGAACAAAGAAACAACGGTCGCATACATCGAAGAAATTGTCGAAGCCACCAGTGCTTTCGCCTTCGCTGATTCTGCGGAACCTGCTCAGAGGAACCAAGCCCCTCCCATAGCTTTCGACATCAATCCCAGACTTCCGAACGATAAGCAAGAACAGCTCAAGGCCCTGCTCCTGCAATACGAAGATTGCTTTTCGTCGTCATCGAAAATTCGGCAGACCCCAATCACGAAACATCGCATCATAACCGAAGAAAATGCCAGACCACTCCGTCAAAGTCCGTGCAGGGTTTTGACGCGAGAACGTGTGGCCATGAAGAGAAAAGTTGATGAAATGCTGCGGAATGACATTATTCAGCCGTGCAAGAGTCCACGGGCATCCTCCGTGGTGTTAGTGAAGAAAAAGGATGGGACCCTACGTTTCTGCGTTGATTATCGCCGCCTGAACGAAATCACAAGAAAGGACGTGTATGCTCTCCCACGAATAGACGACGCACTTGATCGGCTCCATAACGCCCCCGCAGGGGCGCCTGCGCAAGTAGGCGTTTGGTGTGTAGCGACACCACGGACCCGAGCTAACGGGGGAGTTTCTACTCCCTCCCACGCCTAGCCGTGCGTGGCTTTGCCGTGTCCGGGGAAAAGGGGATCCTGGGGGTTGAGCCGACGCTGGGTGATTGGACCTTTAAGGCCCCCCGGCAGAGGCAACACACCCCTTTGGCCCCGGCTTCACGTAGACGGTACCCCTGGGCTGACCCACCCAGGGGAAATCGGCAGTCGCCTTTTCTTATCTCTCTCTCCCCCACACCTTCGTCTTTTCTCCTCTTTAAATCTATCCTGTCTTCTAATTTCTTCTGTTACTTCCCCATTTTCATGGGCGGCTTGGGTTAACCTTGTGCAACTAGCCAACCTTGGCCTACGCGCATTAGGTTATCGTAGCGGTGTACGGCTGGCGTCTGCATGTTTCTCGTTTCATGAACCTTGTAGCGTCCCCTCGTTGGGCTCCGTGGTGGGTGGCCGCCATCGTTACTGAATTACATTCCTCTATTATGCAGAGAAGTTTTCCACTCCTCAATGATCGTGCCGCTTCAAAGCCGTACGCACCGAAGAATTTTCCTTTTTCAAACGACCCAAAGAAGTATTCCCTCGTTATCATGTGGTACACAGTGACAAGCCAACAAAACAGCCAGAACAGTGTCCCCATTCATAGTATCGCGGTCCCTGACAGCCACATTAGGTGATGGCTACAAAGTTACAAAAATGGCTAGTGGTGATCTTCTTTTAGAACTCCGTGACAAAACACAATTTGACAAACTAAAGAACCTTGCAACATTCGGCGACATCCCCATCAACGTAACACCTCATCGATCCATGAACTCTGCACGTGGAGTTGTTTCTGACACAGACCTCCTTGACCTGACGGAGGCTGAACTCCTCGAAGGCTGGAAAGAACAGAATGTGACCAATGTGAAGCGAATCATCATCCGAAGGAACAATCAGGAAACCCCCACGAAACACTTGGTACTGACCTTTGCCACCAGTGAACTACCACAAGCAATAGAAACTGGCTATACAAAGACACCGATCAGACCCTACATACCAAACCCCCGCCGATGTTACCAGTGTCAAAGGTTCGGCCATGGCTCTCAGAGCTGTCGTGCTTGACCTGCTTGTGCCAAATGCGGTGCCCAAGGCCACATCTCTGACAATTGTAATGAAACCCTATATTGTGTAAACTGTGACGGAGACCGCGCATCATATTCACGTTCTTGTCCTCAGTGAAAAAAGAAAAAGACATTATTACACTGAAGATTCGCGAAAATATCTCCTTCAAGGAAGCACGCCGAAGGTGTTCGGCTTTTCACGGCACAACTTACGCTGATGCGGCGCGTCAGGGGGCAGCGTCGCATCACCCTCCACCACTACCTAGGCACACGCAATGTGAGCCATCGGGTGTGGTGGCCGCCTCCATGGTGGAAGCAGCCAAGCCTGCTCCACCTACCAAGCCAGAAACTCGGGTGACTCCAGGGTCGTCGGGTCGATCGACCACGTCTCACCAGGCGAGGTCGCAAATACGCAACAGCAGCTCGCGTACGCGGGCGTCCAGTGCTTCACGTGAGGCAATGGACACAAACACGGTACCTGAGGTGCCGGAAACGCGGCGGGGCTCCTTAGAGCGCGCTAAAAGAACCAAGAAACCAATAACAGGGCCCGACAACGGCCCTGCTACTTAAGTTACAACTTCTCACTTGAACAGCCACTTCATTTTCGTACACACAGCACCACTTTCCATCAAATATGGAAACACAGATTCTACAACGGAATGTCAGAGGCCTTCTCACAAACCTCGACGATCTCCAAGAACTTCTATACATTCACTCACCAAAAGTGCTGTGTGTACAGGAAACACACTTAAAATCTAAACACACCAACTTTCTACGCAATTACATTATTTTCCGAAAGGACCGTGATTATGCCGTGGCATCATCTGGAGGTGTAGCTGTTATTGTTAAGCAAGGTTTAGCATGTAAACACTTGACACTCCAAACGTCTCTTGAGGCAGTGGCTGTTCGAGTGGTGCTCATAGGCAGACTCATCACCGTTTGCTCTATATACATACCTCCACATTTTCAACTACTCAAACATGAATTTCAGTCTTTGATGGATGAACTTCCTGAACCCTATCTTGTTCTAGGGGACTTTAATGCACACAACAGGCTATGGGGTGACTCTCGTTGTGACGCCCGAGGACGACTGATTGAACAGTTTCTTCTCTCTTCAAGCGCGTGTCTCCTGAATCGGAAAGAACCAACCTATTATAACCTCGCTAACAATACCCATTCCTCAATAGACCTAAGCATAGTATCTCCATCGCTTGTGCCTCTACGTCACTGGAAAGTCATCACTAATCCCTACGGAAGTAACCATTTTCCCGTAGTTTTGAGCACACCTACATCAACTGAATGCCCGCCTCAAGTTCCAAAATGGCTATTAAGCAAAGCCAACTGGGAACAGTTTTATACCATCACACATATAAATTGGTGCGACATATGCACCTTAGACATTGATGCGGCTGTCGACTACTTTACAGCGTCTCTGATCGATGCAGCAATAAAAAGCATACCACAAACGAATGGACATCATCGAAAACGACGTGTGCCATGGTGGAACTCAGAGTGCCAAAATGCACGCAGGCAGCAAAACAAAGCATGGAGGGTGCTTCGGAACTCACCGACAGCTGAAAATCTTGCCACTTTTAAGAAAATGAAGTCTCAGGCCAGGAGAACGCGTCGGCAGGCGAGAAGAGAAAGCTGGCACAAGTTTTTATCGGGGATTAATTCATATACCCAAGAGGCTAAAGTATGGAACATGGTTGGTAGAGTAGCAGGAAAACAAGTGCATTCACTCCCACTCGTAAACACACAGGGTGACAGCCTGGAAGATCAGGCGAACTTCCTCGGTGCACACTTCGAGCAGGTCTCTAGCTCGTCATACTATACTGAAGCTTTTCAAAGATATAAAGCAAAAATCGAAAAGCAGAAACTGGAACACAAGTGTACAAAATACGAGGCATACAACGAACCTTTCAACTTAGCTGAGCTACAAACATCACTAAATTCCTGCGGTAATTCTGCCCCAGGCCACGATCATGTCATGTATCAAATGTTGAAAAACCTGCCGCTTGAAACTCGAAAAACTTTACTCTCCCTATACAATGCTATCTGGTTTTCTGGCACCATACCTACCTCCTGGAAAGAAGCCATTGTTATCCCTATTTTGAAACAGGGCAAGGACCCTTCCTCTGTTTCAAGTTATAGGCCAATTGCACGAACCAGCTGCCTTTTAAACTTTTTGAAAAAATGTTAAACCGCCGACTTTTATATTTCCTTGAAACACACAATCTGCTTAACCCATACCAATGTGAGTTTCGAGAGGGTAGATCTACCACCGACCATCTGGTGTGTATCGAGGCACAGATCCGAGACGCTTTCGTCCACAAACAATACTTTCTTTCTGTGTTTCTCGATATCGAAAAGGCTTACGACACGGCATGGCGTTTTGGCATATTAAGAGACTTGTCTCACCTGGGTGTGCACGGTAGAATGCTTTCTATAATCGAGAGTTACTTGTCCAATCGGACATTCCGTGTGCGAGTGGGAAGTGTTCTCTCCCAATTATTTGTTGAAGAAATGGGAGTACCGCAAGGCGGTGTACTTAGTTGTACACTTTTTATTATCAAAATGAATTCCTTGCACCTTTCCATCCCCCGCAATATGTTCTATTGTACATATGTCGACGACGTCCAGCTTGGCTTTAAGTCATGCAACCTGGCAATCTGTGAACGGCAGGTTCAGCTAGCTTTGAACAAGGACTCTAGATGTGCAGAAGAAAGTGGATTCCGACTGAACCCACAAAAAAGCACATGTGTCTTGTTCTCCAGAAAGAGAGGTATGCACTCCGAACCTGACATTCAATTGAATGGTCAACGTCTGTCTGTTAATGCCGAGCATTAATTCTTAGGCCTAATTTTGGACAACAAGTTGACCTTCGCACCGCAAATTAAGTATCTAAAAACAAAATGTATAAAAGCCATGAGTGTTCTGAAAGTGTTGTCACGTACTACGTGGGGTAGCGACAGGCAATGTCTCTTGAATTTGTATAGGAGCCTCATTCGCACACGCTTAGATTATGGGGCCGTTGTTTATCAGTCTGCGACTCAAAGTGCTTTGAAGATGCTGGATCCCGTGCACCATTTGGGCATCCGCCTTTCTACAGGTGCTTTTCGCACCAGTCCTGTAGAAAGCCTTTACGTTGAGTCAAATGAATGGTCGCTTCATTTACAAAGAACTTATATATCCTTTGTGTATTTTCTTAAGATGAAAGCAGACAAGAAACACACTTCCTACTCCACTATTAATGATTTGTCGAGCTCTATTCTGTTTCAAAACAGGCCTTCGATGAGGCAGCCCTTCTCAGTTCGCCTGAAAAGTCTAGCTGAGGAAACTGGAGTCTCACTTGAACACAGTTTAATGGCTCCTGTCGCATACCCGCCACCATGGCAATGGCAGACTATAGACTGTGATGTGTCTTTTCTAGAAGTTACAAAACATGCACCTATTGCTCATATCCGAAACTACTTCCTGGAACTTCAACACAAATACACATGTCCTGAGTTCTTTACAGATGCCTCCAAGTCTAACTCCTCTGTGTCCTATGCTGCTGTCGGCCCATCCTTTTCGGATGCTGGCCCTCTACATCCAGTCACATGTATCTTCACAGTGGAAGCTTACGCGATACTTGTGGCAGCTAAACACATCAAGCAATCACAAATACAAAAAGCAGTAATTTATACAGACTCCCTCAGTGTGGTTACGGCTCTGCACAATCTTAAAAAACAAAAAAACCCTGTCCTCATCTCACTCCACTCTATTTTATGCACACTCTACACACTCGAACAACATGTTGTAGTGTGCTGGGTGCCAGGGCACCGTGAGATCCAAGGCAACGTGATGGCGGATCAGCTTGCTGCATCCGTCCACGAAATCAGTTCCACCACACCCATATCGATCTCGCCCCTTGATCTTAAGCTGTCTCTCAAACGAAAGCTCAGGGACTACTGGCAGAGCAAGTGGGATAGACACACACAAAACAAGCTACACGTTATCAAGCAACACCTTGGCCATTTGCCACCAGTATCAAAATCGCGTCTAACAGAGGTAACACTAACAAGACTCAGGATAGGACACACATACACAACACACACACACATCTTTTGTCCGGTGGTGATCCACCATTGTGTGATAAGTGTGGCGAGGCATTAACAGTTCTTCACGTTTTAATTCAATGTAAACAATTGGACACTATAAGAAAACAACACTTTCCATTACCCTACCGACAACATATACCTTTACACCCTGCAATGTTCGTCGGTAGGGAACCGCTTTTTAGTTATAAATCATTGCTAGCGTTTTTAAAAGAAATTCATAGTTTTCATGTCATATACCCTGGCATTTCGTAGCACGACCTCTCCCGAGAGGTTTTCGCTGCGGTGGCTACACAAGAAAGCACTTGCCTCACGGCCCTTGGACGCAAGGGTATGAACGAGTGAGGCACTTGTGCTAATTCCATACATATCCACCATCGTCTTTTATTATCACCAACTTTGTTCATCTATTCGCACCACACACACCTTTCACGGCATGGTCATGATTTTATTACTTGTATGTTTTACCCGCCTTACCGCGAGGAATTTTATGGCCCTTATACAGCCGCTAATCACAATCATCGTCCACAATCCATGTCCCATGAACTGGCGCTCTTTAGCCATCAAATGGCCCTTGCGCCAAAAAAACACCATATATGATCGGCTCCATAACGCCAAGTACTTTTCGTCAATGGACCTCAAGACTGGCTATTGGCAAATCGAAGCCGACGCAAGAGACCTAGAGAAGACGGCGTTTATAACACCGGACAGCCTCTTCGAGTTTAAGGTGATGCCCTTCAGCCTTTGCTGAGCGCCTGCAACTTTTCAACGCGTTCTGGATACAGTACTGGCAGGATTGAAGTGGCAGACTTGCCTTGTGTACTTGGACGACGTCGTCGTGTTTTCCTCGAGTTTCGACGAGCATCTTCGGCGCCTTAAAGCTGTACTTCAAGCCATCAAGACTTCCAGACTCACACTGAAGCCAGAAAAGTGCATATTTGCGTATGAGGAGCTCTTGTTTCTGGGGCACGTTATCAGCAAGTCTGGAGTTCGTCCCGATCCACGGAAAACAGCCGCCATCGCCGACTTTCCGCCGCCCACTGACAAGGAAGCTGTGCGCCGATTTCTGGGCCTGTGTGCCTATTATAGGCGGTTCGGGAAAAACTTCGCCCGCATCGCCGATCCCCTCACTAATCTTACCAAGGCCGACACGGAGTTTAAGTGGGAAACGCCGCAGGAACACGCTTTCCAGGAGCTTAAACATCGCCTCCAGACGTCTCCGTCACTTGTCCATTTCGACGAATTCGCCGAGACAGAAATACATACTGACGCAAGCAGCGTAGGTCTTGGCGCCGTTCTTGTGCAGAGGGCTGACGGACTTGAAAGGGTTATTAGTTACGCCAGCCGATCGCTATCCAAAGCGGAAGCAAATTAATCCACAACAAAAAAGAAGTGCCTCGCCATCATCTGGGCTACGTCGAAATTTCGCCCCTACCTCTACGGCAGCCCCTTCAAAGTTGTGAGCGACCACCACGCATTGTGTCGGCTAGCCACCTTGAAGGACCCGTCAGGTCACCTCGCACGATGGAGCTTGAGACTTCAAAAATATGACGTTACTGTCATTTACAAGTCCGGCAAAAAACACTCCGACGCCGACTGTCTCTCTCGTGCGCTTGTCGACCAACCGCTACCCGACGACCCGGATGACGACCACTTCTTAGGAACGATAACTAACGACGACTTCGCTGAACGACATAGGGCCGACCCGGAACTTAAGGCCCTAATAGAATACCTCGAATGCAGGACCGCCGAAGTCCCGAAAGTGTTCAAGCGCGCACTTGCGTCGTTCTTTCTACGAAACGGTCTTCTACAAAAGAAAAACTTTTCCCCGCTTCGAGCTAAGTACCTCCTTGTGGTGCCTTCAGCTCTGCGACCAGAACTCCTGCAGGCCCTGCACGACGATCCGACGGCAGGGCACCTCGGTGTTTCTCGCATGCTCGCGAGGATACAAGAAAGGTACTACTGGCCACGTCTTACCACCGACGTCACTCGTTATGTGAGAACATGCCGGGACTGTCAGCGACGCAAGACACCGCCGACAAGGCCAGCGGGACTTCTGCAGCCAATTGATTCACCTTGCCGACCTTTCCAGCAGATTGGTATGGACCTACTGGGGCCGTTCACGACGTCGGCTTTCGGAAACAAGTGGATCGTGGTAGCTACCGACTACCTCACCCGCTACGCCGAGACAAAATCTCTGCCAAAAGGCAGTGCATACGAGGTAGCTAAGTTCTTCGTCGAAAATATCGTCCTACGTCACGACGCCCCGGAAGTCCTTATCACCGACAGAGGAACGGCATTCACTGCCGATTTAACTCAAGCGATCTTGACATACAGCCAAGCAAACCACCGCCGGACGACAGCGTACCACCCACAGACCAACGGCCTCACCGAGCGGCTTAACAAGACGATCGCCGACCTGCTGTCAATGTACGTCGATGTCGAACACAAGACGTGGGACGCCATTTTTCCGTATGTGACCTTCGCCTACAACACGGCGGTGCAAGAGACGACGCAGACATCTCCATACAAATTGGTCTACGGAAGGAGCCCGGCAACAACGCTAGATGCCATGTTACCCAACGTCACTGATGAAGAAAACCTCGATGTGATCGAGTACCTTCAACGCGCCGAAAAAGCCCGACAACTTGCGCGTCTCCGTATCAAGAATCAACGGACGACCGACAGCCACCGTTACAACCTTCGACGATGCTTCGTGGAATACCAGCCCGCTGAACGTGTTTGGGTGTGGACGCCGATACGCCGACGTGGACTAAGTGAAAAGCTTCTGCGACGGTACTTCGGACCGTACAGGGTGGTTCGACGTCTTGACCCACTTGATAACGAGGTTGTCCCCGACGGCATCACTATCTCTCAACGGCGCCGATCGCGACCTGAAGTCGTCCATGTCGCGCGCCTCAAGTCGTTTCATGCGTGTTAACAAACTCAACCAGTGTTTTTTGTATTTTTTTGTGTCGTAATTTATTCATTGTACTTTCTTGCATTATTATTGTACTTTCATCTTTAATTAAAGCATCGGGACCTTGCCTTTTTTCAGAGAGAGGCAATGCCACGTTCTATTTCCCAAGTTTTTGTTATCGTCCCAAAACACCACACGATTCTCAGCGCAAACCGTGCCTGCAGTTTTCGAGAAGGTTCCGGACTGTAGTAGATCATTTCGATAAGATCACGGCCAGTGTGCGAACGGTACAGATTGTTCTGGAACCTACGCCACCGCCGGCGATAACGCTAGAACATTCGACGGCAAGAGTATAAATGCCGACGCGCTTCGCCGTTGTCAGTTGTTGATCGAAGGCCACGCTCTGTTCACCGCTATCAGTGCCGAGACTGCTATCTGTGCGAGACTGCTGCTGTAATTGTACTTTCCGTTTAACGGGCACAGGTTCCCCCAAATAAACTGTTAAATTCCAACACGAAGTCTCCTGTCTTCCGCCACGTCACGACCCCGTGACAATATAGATAACGAGGAAAATGTCACTGTTGAGCTTGAGCTTGCAGCCAGAGTTCAAGTATGCTCTAATATGTTCCTCACTTGGCGAACACTTTTACGCACAGCTGCTGGTTCATTGTTTTACTTTGTTTAAAAGCACGACGCTACACTCTAAGCCAAAAGGGAGCAGTAGAGGTGTAGGGGTTGCTCCTCTCAGGGAGCTATTGCATTGCCACTCCCATTACTCCCCTAAAAGGAGTAACTGCAGAGCGTCGAACCGTTGCTCTCCTTTCAGTTCCTTCTTCACGGGATGAACATTTACTCCCTCCAGTTGCTCCCTGTGGATCAACAGTTACCTCGGATCGATCATTGCGGATCGATCATTACTCCCACCAGTTGCTCCCCTAAGACCAACGATTACTCTATACCGTTCCTCCCGCGTGTTCGCTGTTGCTCTCTGAGGACGAACTGCACATACTACCAGTTACTCTTTGTGGAAATGAATATTTATCTCGAGTATGCTTGTCACACGCTTAACACATGTCGAGAGCTCCTTGAAAGAGCACTGCTTGGGTGCTTATAACACAAAAAGTAGACAATATTGAAAGGAAAAGAAAAGATTTATGTTTTTGTTTAGGCAACCTGTGAGCACATCTAGAAGTAGACTTCGCCACACCACAGCCAGCACTAACGAAGCGCCATATTACATCAAAGGTTTTCTGCGTCTTCAGTGGAAAAACAATCGTTAATTTCTAGCACAGGGTAGTCTGTGTCATCATTTCAGAAAGAAGGGCGACTTCTCTAATTCTGAAGGACTCGAGTTTCGCAGGACTAGTGTTTCCATCAGGCTAGCGCAGCGGAATGTCACCGCAGGCGTATGTGAAGCATCTCATTGCTGCGAGAAAAAAAATAGAAGTGTGAGCTTTACCATGCCAGAATTAATATATAACTATGAGTCACACACACTGCAGCATTGCTCACATTCTAAGATTTCTACTGCAAAACAAAATAGGAAAAAAAGGAAGGTTCGGCTAACGTTACTTGCAAGTCATATAAGTGCTTATGTGGTAGACGCTCTTCACATGATCTCTCAGATAGCAATATTCTGGAACAAAATGGGAAGCACCTCAAGAAGGCATATTTGTAGCAGTTAAAGATACACTTCGTTTCAGTTAACTTGTTTCCTATACACAGCTGAGTGATATTTCTATGAGTCCATTCACCAATGAGCATACTAAGCGAGATCATGTGCGTGGCAAATAACACGTACCGTCCCCTCATGTTAAAATACATATTTAGCTCGTATACTTAGTTGCTCTTGACTCTACTGTTCTATGATACGCTGCTGGGTCATGAATTGTGCAATACCTATAGGCACAAGCCAACCATGCAAAGCTTGGTTGAAAGCAACCATTTACTCAGGCTACATGATAATCTTCGGTATATGTCCTTGTACCTGACGTAAACGGCTGGACAAAACTATAGACCCAAATAAATGTAGACCGTGCTTCCTTAAAAAGGTGCTTTAAAGTCGGGAAACTAGGGTGCACTTGTTCACTTGGTTGACGAATCACACCCACGAGATCTGCGCACGAAGCAATATATCTTAAAGCATGTACAGATATTCTGATTTTTTGTTTGACAGTGTCACAGATAGCTTGCCGATACGCATATATCTGAGCGCAACAATATGTGAAGCTTTTGTTAGTTCAAAGTCTTGTTTGTTCACAGCCGAACAGGTTAGTGCTCTGTTGGACAAATGGGAATAAGCGCACCTTGGTTTCAAAAAAAGCATTATTAGAAGTTAGCGCCGGGTGTGAATGTCTACCTATTCATTTTGTACTGACTTCTACATGTGCCACAAAGAAATTTGTTGAGGGTGTGCTACAATTCAAGCCAACATCGCATACTTTGTCAACGTGATGGAAATACAAACATTAGAAGAAATGCCGCCTCTTGTAAGAGCATAACACTACAGGATCTTGAAACAGCAAGGAGGTGCACAAGAAAGTTAGGCCCACTCTTGCTGAACATTGAACGAGAATTTTTCCAATTGAGAGAGGTCAACATGCAGTGGCACCTTTAAACCCACGAAACAACTGCAGAAAACGGGGTCAAGGCGAGTTGAGAAGCGCTGTTATGAAGGCCTGCACATGGACAGCTTTGTGAATCTAGGCCCAAGTGTTATGCTTTGTGCAAGCCGAAACCCATGTATATGGGGAAAACGTACTTTTAGTAGCACCAGCGTAAACAAATCTTGGTAGTTGGCTTTCTAGTACAAACAGCAATCCCTGCAACGAAAACAGAAACATTTTGTCCTAACGGTAACAGTGTAAGCACACACACAGGCCAGCGGAGACATGTCAAATTGTCAGTGCCAGTGTAACCATGTGGCATGATAAACTATTCGCTGGCCAACACATGTGCAGTTTGCCCCAAAAAGCGATGCTTTCATATACGTAGTACAAAAAGTCTGCACTTAGCGAAATTCACTTGCTTTCTGTACTTTAGCATCATTGGGGGCATCATTATCTGCAGTGTAACCAAATTTGTGCCGAACACCTGAAAAAATGTAGTGAAGGACTTTCATCAAATAATGTTCTATTTCGTAGCAGTGAAGACATTTGGGAACAGCCAAGTGAGAATCGGCCTGATTATGTGCGTGTGGCGAATCCCAAACGGTGTTATTGTGGTTGTAGAAATTTTCGTTGATTGGCATTGACGTCAAAATGTGACTTCCACCGCTTGCCAAGTTTTCACGGGGCATAAATATTTCACAATGCACAATAATGACAAGGCTAACGTGAACCCACAACATTTATGATTGTCTTTCACGATATTCAGTTTTGCGAAGGTTTTGCATCACTAAAGAAATCTGAAAGATTTGGGTCATTCCTCCTCCCATTGTTCTGTCCATATGCAAAGTGCTCGCTTGATGGTGCGCTTGTAAAATAATATGTTCAGCGTAGAGGTGAAGCAAGTAACGCAGTGATGTAGGCATTATTTTTTAGGCGTGCGGACAGGAGAGGGGGGTCCACTTATCCTGAATTGGAGGCTGGGCAAGCAAATATGGTCGTTATATTGGGCTCCCTATGCCCGGCCTAAAATATTGCGTGCGCCACCGCCTGGCTAGGCCAGTGAAGTGATGCGAAAACAATTTGTTGACTTACTGGTCTACATACACTTTACAGCTCTAAAAATGCGGTCGAAAGCCCCAGCTCCCAGCCGCTAACGTTACATAAAGCCAATGATAGAGCCCCACCTCGGTGGTCTAGTGGCTGCTGGTACTCGGCTGCTGAACCACAGGTCGCGAGATTGAATCCCGGCTGTGGCGGCTGCATTTCCAATGGAGGCGGAAATGTTGCAGGCCCGTGTGCTCAGATTTGGGTGCATGTTAAAGAACCTCAGGTGGTCTAAATTTCCGGAGTCCACTACTACGACGTCTCTCATTATCATGTAGTGGTTTTGGGGCGTTAAACCCCACATATCAATAAAAGCCAATGATAGACAAGTGCCAGTATTTATTTATTTTATTTCCATCTTCCTTGATTTTTAGTCACGCATAAGATTAGGACTTTTCGCTCACAACCGATGGCGTTGACGCCGATACCGACGCTAG
The DNA here is from genome assembly GCA_013436015.1 of Rhipicephalus annulatus. Classification (NCBI taxonomy): domain Eukaryota; kingdom Metazoa; phylum Arthropoda; class Arachnida; order Ixodida; family Ixodidae; genus Rhipicephalus; species Rhipicephalus annulatus. The sequence goes on along the minus strand of WOVY01003955.1, from coordinate 142,470 downwards.
ATTTCCTACGTAACGAGTTTTTAACGCTGTCACGTTAAAAAGTTTATGCTGGCGTTCGCATACGGTATGAAAGAAAAAATCGATTTCAGAGGATGAATGAGCCACTTTCTCAACGTTATGTTTTTCAGTTGGTGAGTAGATTTTTTTAGATTTTTTACACTAATTGGCAAATAGGTTTTGTTGAAGAATCGAGTGCCCTATGTTCCTGTATCGGACAGAAAACCGGCGTATTTGGATTCTTCAGCACGCGGTGTTCTGCGCTGATAGACAGTTTTTTTCCACTGTTCATTCTTGCCATTTGTCTTTCTTTCTTTTGTCTTTGAGTCCCTGATATGCATGTGATCATGTTTTTTCTGTGCATAAGATTCTGTGCTTGAGAGCTTCGATCTATTTTGGTGACGTAGTGTCAGCACTCTCAAGGCATTTGTCACTCAGGCAAGGAGAGCTTCAAATAAAGAAGCTTTTGCTGCTGTGGCCATCGGCATGCACCCATTATGTGTTTCTTACTCTGTTTCTTACTCTGTTGTCTTCTATGTGAGAGCTTAGACTGGCAGCATCAATTTCGTTTCTGATATCTTTCAGGCATTGTTTTTTACGGCGAAAACCGCAATATTGATACTCAGCTAGTTTGGTCGGCGTCACCGTCATGTGCGCCGTTTGTATTGGTGTGTGTGTGTGTGTGTGAGTGTGTGTGTGTGTGTGTGTGTGTGTGTGTGTGTGTGTGTGTGTGTGTGTGTGTGTGTGTGTGTGTGTGTGTGTGTGTGTGGCTGGGTACCTAGGTAGGGTCTTCAGACCCTAAGATCCCCGGTTCGGTCATTGCTGACGGCAAGTAATGATTTGTGTGTGTAATTTTACGTCCCGTAACCACCATATGATCAAGGGAGACGCCGTCGTGGAGGGCTCCGAAAATTTTGACCACCTGGGGTTTTTCAATATGCACCTAAATCTGAGCACACGGGCCGCTCGCAGAAGGTAGTTTTTTACATCTCTACCACCGTTATTACAGCACACTTGAACTGCCACCTTGAAAACACCTCTTTCGCATGTGCAACTTTTAATTAACTATAAGATCTCACATAGACATTCAATTCAAAACAGTTTTTTTCCACATTTTTCATAAAAATTTGTATATATATTCAAACAATGTACAAATTGTGAAACAATGTTGTGAAATAAACTCTAGTTGCAGCTTTTTCTGTTGAAAGCACTTGTTTTTATGATTGTTTAGAGAGTGTTCGACAACGAACCTTTGCTCACTCTACACAACTGATTCCACTTGAATGATTCCACTTGCCTTTACTGGTTGCACAAACTGCATGCTATCCATGTGAACATAGTCGCCTTGCCACAAAGCCAAAATCCTCGTCCAGTGCAATCGTGGATTTGATGTCACAAAACAGATGGTACAGTGCCGGTGTTCTCTAGCTGTACTCGTACGCTTCTGCCTACAGAGGCTTGCGAAGTGCTACTGAGAAAGTAGCTGCGCAATAGACCCTTTTCAAAACTGTAATTTGCTTGCCTGCTATGCAGGTTGAAGATGTAGTGGCAGCTTGTCATTTAGTCCAAATCGCCTGTTCAAGCGCGGTCTCTTTACGCACTGACAAGGAAAGTGTTGAGTCGTCTCTATCTAGATAAACACTTATAAAGGCAAGCACCAGCACGTTCAACTATATACCGTGTCGCCATATTAAGCCCGAAAGTTGCCATCATTACTTGTTCAAGTATGTTGCGCAGAGCAGCGCACTTGCCAATTATGAAAAGGGTCCAATGGACTCGAAGTAGCAATGCAAAAGGTAAACTATCCAAACGCTTGCCGAAAAGTCTTCCCTCGCCCAACAAAAAATAGTTTTAAATGTGAGGCGAGTCAACCGGCTTGCTATGTTAAGAAACATGAAAATCAGTCACAGCATACTTACGGAGTGCATGATGATTTGTAGGGCAAAGCTTCGGAGAGCTTTATCTTTAAACCGCAAATCCGTCGGTCCCTCTGCCTGCCTGCCTGCCTGCCTGCCTGCCTGCCTGCCTGTCCACCCGTCCATCTGTTCGTCCGTCGGTCCATGCATCTGTCCGCCCGTAGGTCGTCGTCCGCCTGTCAGTCTGCCTCTCTGTTCCTCTGTTCATTCGTCTGTCTGCCTGTCAGTCCGTCTTTCTGGCTGTCTGTCCATCTCTCAGTCCATCCATCCGTCCGTCCGTCCATCCGTCCGTCCGTCCGTCGGTCTGTCTGTCTGTCTGTCTGTCTGTCTGTATGTATGTATGTATGTCTGTCTGTCTGTCTGTCTGCCACACTAACGCCACATGCTGAGTCATCGAATAACTAGGCGGTCACGAACTGGTCGCAGTGGAAGGACAAACCCACGACTTTGGAAGCTTCGCTCCTAAAAGCCTAACAAGCAGGCGAAACACGAAAGTGATCATAAGTTAAAATATTTTGCACATCTTGTCCAGACTTTCTGTTCACTGGTAAATCAAGGATTCAAATCAAGGTTGAATTCGTCACATTATCATGCAAATGGTGTTAAACGAAAGTACGGGTAAACGCAGGCAGAGTTTTCGTTGTTTTTCAGTCCTTTCATCACTCTTCATGTTTCACCGATTTTAATAATGAATATGTAACAGCTCCCCCAGTCTTCCATTTATAAGATACAATTAAAAATGAAATTTCACTGTCATAAATAAGTAACAGTTTGGTTATAAGTAAATAAAGTCAAAGTCGCGATGCTTTAGGCAACGTAAAGCACCTCCATATCGGTTAGGTGTCACCCTTTTAAATACCAGCAAAACATGCCCACGATTACTTGCCTAACAAGCGATTTGTGCACGAAGTAGCATTTTTCGCAAAACAAGACAATCTTTTCAAAACTTCGCGGTATGTTCATAGAACATCAGTAATTAGCTTATATATTCACGCCGGAGAAACTACAGATGAACAGCTAGATGAAACAACGCACTCAAGCAGAACTGCTTCCGACACCCGTCTCCCTTCTCCGTCCTTCCTATTGGTGACCCCGCAGTGATAGTCCGAAAAACTAGCACCGTCACGCTGATTTTAGAACTACAGTGCCGAGTGTGCAACTTTATTCAGTGTCCATGCGCCCCCTCCACTTGGCCCGTGTTCCGCATAGAAGCTGGTGAACGAGACACGCGAGCTCCATGTGGTGGAAACACCATGCCAAACAATGTCAGCCCACCCACACTAAAAAAATTGGCAGATCCCATGTACAGTGGGAATCGATGATATGCGAAGCATGAATAAGAAAGGCTGATATGTCATTTGAAAATCATGAAAATGTTACGAGGTGGAGGTATATGATGCCACATATGACTCCTATGTCATGATTATCATGTTTAGAGGTCTCGTTTACCTTCGTCATCTATTCACGTCACGTGATAACAAAGTTAGTATTATCTAGAGCTAGTGGAACGACCGCGAGCACGCTATGACCATGGTATGTTGTCATGTTCTTACATGACACGCATGTCAGTATTATCTTGTTTCCACCAGTCATATACTGTCGTCATCCATTGAGGTCACTTAACAACAAATTTGGTATATGTCCAGCAAGCAAAACGTCCACGAGCGCATCATGAAGGACCCACTATACTCCAATATAAAGTTGACGCGCATGAACGCTGAACACAGCGACGCACGTTATCAAAACGTGAGCACTTTATTAGTCTGACGCCAGACGCGACCGTCGTGACCAGCGTCCGTCAGCGCGGCCTGAGGACAACCGGTGCGAAATGCAACATGCTGCATTTCGCGCCGATGCTTTACCTAAACAACACTGCGTCGGCCTCTTATCGTGATGGAGGAACGCCAGACGCGTCTAAACGCGCATGCGTTAGAGCAACGCAGCGCGACGCGCGCCTGCGAGTATAAAGCAGCACCGGCGCCTGGCATCACAACGCCTGCGTGACGCGTCGAAATTAACGCCGGCGAGCACGCGCAGCAGTCACGTTGAAATGCATTGGCACCTTGACTGTGGCATGTAGTTATGTTCTCACATGACACAGATCTCAAGAATGTCATATTTGGACCAGTCAGAAACCTTCGTCAACTCTTGACGTCAAGTAATTACCACATTTGGCATGTGTGAAGCCAGCCAACCGGCGGCGAGCGCATCACGAGTGTGGCATGTAGTCATGTTGTTACATTACATGCATTTCGTGATTATCAAGTTTGGATGTGTCATTTACCTATGTGGTTCATTCAGGTACCGTAATACCAAAGTTTGTATATGTGACGCTAACGAAATGGGTGTGAGCGCATCATGACGTGTCGCGCGTTCTAGTCGCTCGATTCTGGTTCATTTCTTTCAACATCGTCCCGGGGGAGCCAAGGTGAATAGGAGGCTTCGAGGAAGCGAATCTTTTGCACACACCGATTCACAGCAGAATCGTTGGCGAGACGGATGGATCAAGCCCGAACAATGTTATCTCTCTCTGACAATAGCTCAAGCACTCTGCCCATTTTCTTTAATGTCGCTGGTGCCATGTCTTCTTGCAAGAACAATGCATCACCAACTTGGAGCTTTGTTGTTGGACATATCGAGCCATTGTGTGCCGACCACAGCAATAGCAGGTACGCTCTTTTTCATTTCTTCCAAAATTCCACTGTTAGACGCTGGCGATGACGAGCCTTTCGTAGCAGATCAACGGATGCGTGAGTCTCTGATGTGCACTCTTGTGGCAATAATGTCCTGTGTTTACCCAACCAGAATTGCGATGAACTTAAGGGCTGTAGCTCATTAGGCCCACTTCCAAAGTAGGTGAGGGGTCTGCTGTTGATCGCAGCTTCAACCTCACACAGCACCGTTGTGAGGCCTTTTACGTTAAGAACTCTGCGCCCGAGTGACTTCTTGAATGTAGTCGTACGAATGAGGTGCTTCCACGATCCACCCCACCATCAATAACGTTCTTCGATAAACTTCCATTGCATCCTGATCTCCGCGGCGTACTCGCGAATAGCAGTTAGCGCAGATGCAAACCATTTAGCACAACTCCGAAACGTCTGGGCGTTGACAAAGTACACAATTGAGGGTACACCATGGCGTGCGATGAAACGAAAAAAGGCGAGCACGGTTGTGGCGGTGGTCATGTCTGATGTTAGCTCGAGGTGAATGATGCGTGTGACGGTGCACGAAAACAAAAGTATGTGAGTCCGTCTTCGACCGCTTGCTGACTTCGCGTACAGCAGCCCGTAGTAATCATGCCCAACGACCGGGAAGGAGCTGGTTTCCGTAATTCTTTCGTGAGGAAGTTGGGCCATGGGTGCTGCCTCCACTGTAGTTTTCCAGCGTTTGCACATTCTACATTGAATAATGACCCTCTTCATGGTTTGACGTCCACTCAATAACCAGAAACGCTCTCGAAGCTCAGTGAGGGTTGCTTCAACACCACCTTGGATCGCAGGCAATATCTGCCGTCGAAAAAAGCAAGCTGGTGAGCTTATGATCGATTGATAATAGGATGGGTTGACGAATGTCCTGTTCAGCGTTCAGCTCTTGCAGTCGCAAGCCGACGCGAAGTAGGCCGGCCACTTGCATAAACAGGCACAAACGAAGTACCGGGGATGATGAAGGTAGTGGCAGACCTTTCTGTAGCGTTTGTACCTCGACTGGGAACGAGTCTTCCTGCATTGTATGCAACCAACAATGCTCAGCTCGAAATAATCCTTCTGCAGTCAGAGGACCAGACGATGATGGGAAGCATCTTTCACGGTAGCGGAAACGCTGGATTCATGCAGGTACTCTTAGCAGTCTTGCTTAAGGGCTTTAGTTTTCCAATGCACGACACCTTGGCGAACATTATTGGCACATAAACAAATGAATGTAATTTCTGCAGAAAATACTCTATCATTCTTCGGTTGCTGTGGTTTGGTGAACAGAATGTTTTGTGAGATTCGCTGACGTCTATAGCTTCGTAAGACCTTGTTCTGTCACAAAGCCAACTTGCGCCTTGCCTCCACTGGGACAATTTGGTAAGATCCGAATGCGATAGTCCTCGAGTAATGACATCGGCGGGATTTTCTTTTCTGGTACAGTGAAACCATTGGCATGGTCTGGTATGCTGCTGGATTTCGATGACACGGTGTGCTACAAATATTTCCAACTTGGTCACTGAAAGTTTTTTCAAGTTTAGTGCCGCAAGGGAGTCCGTCTAAAAAGCAACAGAGGCCTGTTGGAAAATGTTATCGTTTGCACCTAGCGTATAAGCCGCACCACGATGGTGCATGCCAGATGCTCCAGGCGTAGAAGCAATAAAATTTTCAAAGAAGCAAGTCGGCCCTTGCTGACCAAGAGCCGCATGGAGCAAGTTTCAGGGGGTGAGCTCACTCGTACGTAAAATCAAGCACCGTGTGCTCTAGGACTGGCATCTGAGAAGATCCGACGCTCAATGAAAAAGGCGGCTTATTTTTTCTCGTAAAAATATGTAACGTGGAATAGTGACGGACGAGTGAGACACATCAGAACACCAACTTTTCCATTCGACCTGTTCACCTTCAGGCATACTGGCATGCCATGCAAGATTTTGCTTTTATGGATTCTCGAATGCCATTCTAGGCTTAATGGTGAATAGAGTAAGGTAACACAGTGAGTCGTATACACTCGCGAAGGTTTTCAGTGCTGTACGTTTGGTAGCTGGCTCTCCGGCGGCACACATAGCTGCGTGCTCAGTGTCTAGAATAAGGTTATCACCTGAACATTCCCCGGAATCGCCAAAAACCTTACTCATTAGATTGTCTTCATCTTCATTTTCAATGGCGCAGCTGTCACGCAAGAAACTTTCTTACAACTCGTCGTAATTTGAGGCACACTTGTGAATTTCCGTGCTTGCCTCATAGAATACTTGTTTCGTTTCTTCATATACCTTCATCGCCACCTGAGTGCTGGGTAGCCCGAAGATAAGATTATCAACGTAGAACGCGTGCTCCAATAGAGCTATGGCTTCGGGATAGTTCTCCTGAGAAAATAACAGGTGATGACAAATTGTAGCCGCCAAAAGAAACGGGCTTAATGCAGCTCTAAACGGTACTCTGGTCATCCTCCAAGATGTTATCGGCGGCATGGACTCTTCCTTAGTTAGCCGTCGTTCCAGCCACAAAAACCACAGAAAGTCACAATATTCGGGCCGATTCAACATCTGAAGGTATGCCTTCTTTATGTCGGCTGCAAGAACGACAGGGTGGCAGCGAAAGTTCCGCAGTAGCTGGACAACTTCCACGCCGAATTTGATGCCCTTCAATAGGACATCGTTGAGGCAGGGACGACCAGGTTCATGTGATGACGCATCAAACACCACAAGAAGCTTCGTTGTGATGGCGTCCCGACGAACTACTGCGTGATGAGGCATATAGTATACATTATCTCCAACTGGCTGCTCTTCTTGCACCTCAGCGTGTCCGTCATAGAAATATGCGGTAATCGCCAGGTCAGATTTCTCTAGTTATGTTGGCTGCTCTCGGAAACAGTTTATTTGACGCTGTAGTCGCTGCTCTGCCAGTCAGCGATTACTGTTTCTGGCTGGTAGTCCAGGCTGTTCCACCATGGGCGGCACCTGATAACTTCTACCTTGCTTCGTTATGTAGCTCTCAAATGCGGAGAGGTGCGCGTCGATCTCTAACGGTTGTGAATAGCTTCCATTGATTCCGATGGAATCAAGACGCGAAATCGACAACATGTTTATGTCTGGTGGAGAAAAATTGCGACTCGATATGAACAGTGCGCTAGACGGGTACTTCATGTCCGACGATAAGGGTCCTTGTACCATCCGTCCAAACGTTGTTTCAATCGCTGTTAGGGTCTCATTGGTGCGGTCAATCTTGCGGATGGTCACCTTTCAATAGGCGTCAGATTCTATCAGCACGCTGATGTTGCCTTCTTACCACGTATTCGATGGACATGGGTTAGCTGCATGGTACACTTTTTCGAGGAACGGCTGCAAGATATGGTTATCTAGTGGTGGACTCGTTACGAAGCAGATCTCTGGAATCGTCAAAGCTTTTAACTCCACTTCAGCATCGCTTAATCGACTGCGCACCCGCATGGAGACACGGTCGGCGCAGAGTCGCTTCTGAGCCTTGGAGCTTTCAAATGTCATTATTGAAAGTTCTTCCCTTCCAATGACAGAACACTGAAGATTTTGGCCGCGTCTGCGCGAGTGTAGCTGCGCTGGCTACCATTGTTCAACAGAACCCAAACAAGGAGGCGTCAATTTCCGGACCATGCCCATGTGCGCCCCGTCAGAAATAGTGCAGCCATGCAACCGACGCACGTTGGATGCATGGCTGTACATTGTCGTGCTTTGTGTGGTTGTAGTGGTTCGAAGCCTTGGCCAACGGTGTCTTCCCAATGCAACGGATTACGCAGCAGGCACTGAGTCCTGGATGATGAGTCTGGACAGGTCGCAAAGAATTGTCAGGTGGCGGCGACAGCAGAAGCCACACGTGAGACTGATGGCCTTTTTGCCTGCCCTTGCGATGTCGTTTCGAGTGCCGCAATGAAAACAGCAGTTGTTATTTCGTAGCCTTACTCACTTTTCATTCGCTGACAGATTCAGTGCAGAACATAATGTTGTGCTCTTGGCTGTTGCAAACTGTGCAGATTTGTTTGATTGATGCAGTGAAACCAGTAAGAGCTGCAGCTGATGGAACGAATTTCGTTCTGTCTAAGTTTTCTGTCGCCGTGATGTCTTCTCCTTCGTAGGAGCGTTAACATGGTTGCAGGTGACCTTCCTCCCTCACTTCTACTTGGATGCGAAGAAATATCAACAGGTCCTTCGCTCTGCACACTATGTGTTCCGAAGTCTCCGTCCGACTATTGGCTCGGTCATCCTCTTTCACCTTTTGTCGGTACATGGTAGCCAGATTGTCTGGCAAGCAGCGTATTTTTACCTGATTCAGCACCATAATGTATTGATCCGGGAACACGTCGAGGCATTCTAAAGCGCACACTCGGGACAGCACATTGTCGTGAAGTGTGCGAAGTCAACAACTTCTGATGAGCTTTTCACAGGAGTAAATCGCAAGAGATGATCCACGCGCTTATTGATGAGGAGATCTCGCCGCCCGAACCAATATGTGAACGTTTTAATAGCGATGTCGTAATTACGCTCAGCTAACCGAACTCCTTTGATTGATCGTTTAGCGCTGCCAGTTAAGTACGTAAGGAAATACTTGAATTTTTCAATGCATGATTGGTCGGGTTTTCGGGGTTTTGGTGGAACGTGGTGTCGTAATCCCAAAAGGCCTGCCAGTCACGCAGGTTGTCGTCGACAGTAAGTATTTGTTGCCTTGGCAGTACAACCGATCCTTGACGTAACTCTCTCGCATGGTCCGGAGCATTGAGCGATCTCGGGAGGTCTGCGTTGCTCTATTCTCATCCCAAACCTTTATCATGCGTCGTGGTAGCTTGCGGACAACCTTGCAACCAGTATTTCATGCACGCGATGGCGTACCTGATCTTGTCACTATAATCCTGTGCCGTTTCAACTTCGCAGTCTACATCATCTCCACCTGTTAGCGGAAGAATTGCGTCGTCCACTTTCGACATTGTAGGCTCCTTGACCTCGAAATAGTCAAAGTGTACGTGAACTTCTGAGAGGTCTGGATCGGTTTGCCACAAAACACCCGTGAGCTGAGTTAGGGCTCGCGTGACGCTAGCCCTGAGTGCACCTCGTTTCCTCCGCAGCTGGTCCGAGTTCGCCATGGCCGTGGCGTCAGTTTCTAGAGGGGCATTCTCGAGTTTAGTGGCACCAAGTATTACGAAACGACTGGCTCCCAAACCGTAAGAGAAAACGCGACATTATTCTAGGTTCATGGCGAACTCTCTGTCTTGCCATCCCTCGCGAGCTCTGTGTCCTTGAGTTTCTCTTCGTCTCACCCGGTGTGGCGCATTCTAGTTGTTCCGTTCTGGTTTATTTTTTCAACAGACAGAGAGACAGACGGGCGGACACACAGACAGACAAACAGACAGACAGACGGATGGATGGATAAATAGATAGATAGATAGATAGATAGATAGATAGATAGATAGATAGATACATAGATAGATAGATATATAGATAGATAGATAGATAGATAGATAGATAGATAGATAGATAGATAGATAGATAGATAGATACGCTCAAAGTCGCAGAAGTTCAGTAAGAAATGCTTCGCATTTCTAACAGCACTATCTGCCGCTAAACTGAACAACAAGCTGATGCGAAGCAGGGCAGGGTCTGAACATCACGTTTGCATCGGTTTGGCTTGGTGTTTCTCTAATGTTTCCGTTAAAGTTGAGTATTATAAAGTAATCATTTGTGTTGGGTTCACAGGTTGAGGGTTCGAATCCCGGCTGCAGCGGCTGCTTTTTCGATGGAGGTGGAGATGTTGTAGGCCTGTGTGCTCAGAGTTAGGTGCACAATAAAGAAACCCAGGTGGTCGAAATTTCCGGAGCCCTCCACTACGGCATCTCTAATAATCATATTGTAGTTTTGGGACGTTAAACCCCACATATCCATTGTGTTGGGTTTCTGTGCTTATGTTGTTAACGTATACGCCTAGTAAAACCGATGAAAACGTGGTGTGCATCTCCGTGCTGCTTCGCAGCGCCTCATGGTCCCATGGTTAGTTTATATTGAGGTGGGCACATCTAAGCCAGGACGTTGATGTCAAGGGCGTGTTCTGCACGGGTGTCAGAATGGCGTCGCCGGTCCACAGTCGACGCGTTGGTTCGGCGCTGACACTTGGCTTTGACTTCAGCGTTGCGTGCAGCGGAGCTTGCTTGCCGACGCTGCCAATGCGTTTGGGCATGTTAAGCCCACGTTTCATCTGTAGCAGTTTCCCACCGACGCTGCCGCGTGGTGTGTGGAGTGAAGGCAGCACTCTCGCCAACTCCTGCACCTCGCCTCCTCACGCCACTCACACGAGGAAAGGGTACTCCGACATCTTCGCGCTCAACTTAGAGGCGAAATTTGGTGCATGTGCTGTCAGGATCGTCACGCCGCACGCACGCCGAATTGAGCTCAACCATAGGCTGCTTCGCATCTTAAAAACGAGCGCTACATATTTAGTTCAAGTGTTTTAAAGACTCCCTTTGGCGGTTACATGTCACTACCCGGAGCACTGATGGTAAAACAGACAGACAGGCAGAAAAACAACCTTAATTTTGTCTTGAGAGGCAAGGCAGTGGGCCAATTATCGGTAAGTCCCCACCCGGTTGTCGGCTACTCCCATGTTGTAGCAGAAACGCGATCCCTCTTAGCACGTTCAGGGGCCCTGTCACCAGCCTGAAGTGGAATTTCTTGTCTGGAGTCTATGATTGTCGTCATCCAGTCCACTTTTCGGTTGAAGTCCTGTGATGCAGGGCACTGCCAGAGCATGTGATTGAGAGAATGATATTCACCCGGAGGAACCCCGACGTGCTTGCGGGTTCGAAGAATCAAGAAGACGCCAACAGTGATCTTGTTGTTTAATGGACAAAAGGTCTCCCAGCACGTCCTGTGATGGCGTTCCATGCCCCTGTTTCTTGTACCGCGGGCAAGTGAACGTGTGCTCTGCGTGGGGTGATCTGGAGCACAGGTATAATGTTTGCTCCAAAGGGGAAAATCAAAAGCAATGCTGTGAATGCGGCGTGCTGTCTCCATTAGCAGAACATCAATATGATCCCAAATGTGCCAACTGTGGAGGCGCGCACATCACGGCGGACCGCAAGTGCAGTAAGCACTTACAGGTGCCGTACGTCATGGGTCGAAGACGTCGGCGCCACTCCGACACAGCTGGTCCTGAAGAAGCCTTGGTAGAGGAAGAATCCTTCCCCAGCTCACATCGCAGCAGGCCGGCATCGCGAATGTGCTCACACTCGAGAGAGCGCTCTGGCAGCAAATCGGGCTCTCGCTCCAAAGCGCGTGACAAAGGAAGCAGCTGTAACAGACGTTACCAATTGAGAGTGCAATCTGGTTCAAAAGCTCGAGTCCGAAGCAGATGTCTTGAGCAGACGAGGACAAGATGAACGCCTCAAGGGACAAAAAGGTAATGTAGTGCGTTTTTTCAAAGCACAATAAAGAACAGTCGGAGATTTTTATGCTTAAAAATGCAAAACTTAGAGGCGCTACAAACGGCGAGGTGCGAGTTCGAGCTCTTTCGTAACTCGCGTTAAACCCGTGAATTTGCTACACCCGTACTGGTTCAAGCAGAGGGCTCGCATAAGCACAAAGCTTCTCTTTCTATGAACGAGAAAAGTGAGGCAATGCAAATTGAAGATTGATTGATATGTGAGTTTTGACGTCCCAGAACCATGATATAATTATAAGAGACGCCATAGTGGAGGGCTCCAGAAGTTTCGACCACCTGGGGTTCTTTAACTTTCACCCAAATCTGAGCACACGGGCCTACAGCATTTCCGCGTCCGTCGGAAATGCAGCCACAACAGCGGGGATTCGATCCCGCGACTGCAATGTAAAGTGATATGTCTCTAACTCAGGTCCCTGAGCAAGATGTGCTAACATCGTCAGCGGCGATTGAGAAACCCCTCAAACAGGTGAGGGAAGCCTTAGCTATTCAATCTAGCACAACAGAGCATATAGACGGGAGCGTCTTCCACGTGGCGCGTCAAGTAGGTATTCTCGAGTTTAAATTCAAAATGATTGATTTTAGTGAAACCGGCATTTGTGTGATCTCAAAAGACAAGTTGGTGTAGCAAGATTCGCACAACAAGAGTTTGTCGAAGGTTGTGCTAATTCAGTAACATTCAAAATGATGGGTCACTCCGGAAACATAATCATCTGGCAGATAAAATGCGCGAGGTTTTTCAAGGCGCTAAACTGCTATACTGAAGCTCAACAAAGCCCAAACGTCAAAGCCGTGTGTACTGCGTCACAGGAATTTTTTAGCGAGAATGTTCCAGCCAGAAAGGTGAAAATGACAGAGGTATCGCCACTTTGGTCAGGAAAGATACCTCCTTTGAGCAGCATGAAGTCAAGATTTGCGACTCTGATTAGAGACCTGGCTTCGAGGCACAATTATTTAAAGTAACTTTAACGGCAAATTGTGAAGTAACATGTTTTTGTTCAATCTGTCTAGCCCTACTTCGGCTTATAAAAATAACATCCGCTCACAAATTTATAGGGTAAAAAATGCTGTAAAGTGACCATTCAATTGTGGCAGAAGATTTCGACGCTCTTCATCCAGCTTAGGGTTATGTGATAAAGACAAAGGAAGCTGCCAATGCAGACTTAAACCCAACGTTCGGTTGTGTTCCACGTTTTTCCACGAGAATAGGAAACTAGGTCTTCAAAGACACGATGCCTGATCTCAGCTTCACTAGAAATGCGCTGAAGGTATACGTACTCAATTACATCGCGGTTTTCTTCGTCCGTGATGTTAAGTAACATGGCATCAAGTGTCATTGCCGGCCTCCTTCCGTAGACTAATTTGTATGGACATGTCTGCGTCGTCTTTTGCACTGCCGTGTTGTATGCGAAGGTCGCGTACGGAAGAATGGCGTCCCACGTCTTGTGTTCGACATCAACGTTCATTGCCAGCATGTAGGCGATCGTCTTATTTAGGCGCTCGGTGGGGCCCTTGGTCTGTGGGGGTTACGCTGCCGTCCGGCGGTGGTTTGCCTGGCTGTATGCCGAGATCGCTTGAGTTAGGTAAGCAGTAAATGCCTTTCCTCTGTCGGTGCTGAGGACCTCCGGGGCGCCATGACGTAGGACGATATTTTTTACGAAGAACTTAGCTACCTCGGATGCACTTCCTTTGGGTAGGGCTTTTGTCTCGGCGTAGCTGTTGAGGTAGTCGGCAGCTACCGCGATCTACTTGTTTCCGAAAGCAGACGCCGGGAACGGCCCCAGTAGGTCCATACCAATCTGCTGAAATAGTCAGTGAGGTGGTTCAATAGGCTGAAGAAATTCCGCTGACCTTGTCAGCGGTGCCTTGCGTCACTGACAGTCTCGGCATTTCCTCATATAAGGAGTGGCGTCGATGGTAAGACGTGGCAAGTAGTACCTTTCTTGTATCCTCGCAAACGTGCGGGAAACACCGAGGTGCCCTGCCGTCGGATCGTCGTGCAGGGTCTGCAGGAGTTCTGGTCACAAAGATGAAGGCACAACTACGAGGTACTTGGCTTGAAGCAGTAAGAAGTTTTTCATTTGGAGAATACCGTTTCGCAGGAAGAACTACGCAAGTGCGCGCTTGAATACCTTTGGAACTTGGGAGGTCATGCCTTCGAAGTATTCTATTAGGACCTTAAGTTCCGGGTCAGCCCACTGTCGTTCAGCGAAGTCCTCCAAAGTTATTGTTCCTAAGAAGTAGTGGTCATCTGGGTCGTCAAGCGGTGGTTCGTAGACAGGCGCACGAGAGAGACAGTTGGCGTCGTAGTGTTTTTGCTGAACTTGTGAACGACAGTAATGTCATATTCTTAAAGTCTCAGGCTCCATCGATTGAGGTGACTGGAAGGGTCATTCAAGGTAGCTAGCCAGAATAATCCAGTACATGAACGAAGCAGCACCTTCACCAGATCTGACAGGGTCGTAACGGGAATGAAGGCAGGAAGCGGAAAGGTCTAAACAAACTGTTTATTTTGGTGAACCTGTACGCGCTAAATGGAAAGTCGGGTTACACTACCACATTTGCACTGATACGGGAGAATGCAGCGTCGGCTGTCGATCAATTGACAAGCAGCGAAGCGCGTCAACGTTTATAAACTTGCCATTGAATGTTCTAGCGTTATCGCAAGCGGTGACGTAGGTTCCAGAATAATCTGTACAGTTCGCGGAGTTGGCGTCACCTTATCGAAATGATCTACTGCAGTCCTGAAGCTTCTCGAAAACTGCAGGCGCGGTTTGAGGTGAGAATTGTGTAGTGTATTGTGGCGGTAACAAAACTTGAGAAAGAAACATGGCAGTATAAAGGAACAAAATATCGCTATTGTGTTTGACTCCTAAAAGCAAAGCTTTAGTATCCCTTAATTTTTTAATTACTACTGTATTCTTGTTCAGCCTTTATGAAATGAACATGATCTAAGCCGTCACTGACACGGCTGCCGCAAAGGTGTGCACAGATTTGTTTGGGGGGGGGGGCAGGGGGCAGCGGGCACTTTTTCGAAATGGGCCTTTTTCGTCGAATATACCATAACGAAAAAAAGGTTCGGGAAGGAATCCTGGGAATAGGGGGCACGGACCTGGTGTGGTGCCGCGACATGGCTACGCTATCGGTCGATCCATTCGGCTAGTATAAACTTCACTTTAGTTTTACTGTGATTCTACGAAATTTGGCGTAAGAAACAAAGAAAGGGCAACATGGAAGCTTGCGATGAACAATCCGTAAACTGTGCTGGTATCGAGACTTTTCTTTTTCGAAGCTAGCAGAACTGATTTTGTAGCGCTAGGGTGTCTACGCTTCGTACGCTCTCAGCGGCCAATGCGGTCACAGACTGCGGTATTGACCATCTAAATCCGGAAAGCGTAGGACAGCTTGCTATACTTTCGAGCATAGATATTTGTATATGCGCTTTCTAACAAGTAAAGGAACGACGGCATACAGCAAATAAAACATGCAAAAAAATGTAGATAGAACCATACAAGTTCTCGAAAGTTTGAAATGCGAAAAAAAGTGCGTGAGCGCAGGTTCCCCTGCTCTTTTCAGCAAGAAAGAAGACTTAGTCATGATAATAAAATATGTGCTAATGACGACGGTTTATTGTTTACTCTGACAGCTCCAGTCTCTGGAACTTTTTGGAAGCTTTGACCTATAGACGTCTAATCACCGAACCTATCCGATGCAGCGAACAATGCTTTATGATGGTCAAGAAAGAAGGCATGGTGGTCGTTTTTTTTATTCAAGCAGCACTTTAGATATGACAACTTACGACAAAATATCCCAGTTTCACCGCAAAGGTTATGTAATCAGTGCGGTAGCGACAAACTAACAAAGGCTAAATTTTTACATCCAGTGTTGTGTAACTCTACAAAACGCTGCTGCAACAGAACACAGCCGCTCGCGGTAACAAAGGGGAATCCGCACAATCACTTCTCATTGAAATCGAAGAACATAGAAGGGCTGTCCGCTGATGTGCATCAGTATAGTATACGCCACCGCGTCCTTATAGTCAAAGTTCACAGCTGCTGCTTGAACGCTCCTCGCCTTCTCCCCTTCACCTCCGCGTCTTTTCATGCACCTTAAAAAAGTAAACAAGGCGTATACGCTTTGCTTCAGCACCATTTGATGGCATGCTTCACCTGCGGAATAATGTTATCACATGCGCCTTCTGATCGACAGAGATGGGCCGATACGTTTGATCGGCCGTGTTCCTCCCGGCCGTTAACGCACGTTTACCCGCGCGTAGATCATACGGTACACAGGGCAATGACGTTGATGGGGACTTTTTTAAGGAACATGACGGTGACGGCGACGTTGATGGCGAGAACCTGTCGATAGTGTCCGTACGGTTGATATCCCCATAGCATGCGATTGCGATAAAACAAGAAATTATTGGTTTACTGGAATGCTACTGTTAAGCCTCTCCGAAAAATCCCTACAAATTATCATACGTGCTAATCCCATAGACAGGAGGAACTTTTCGTAATTTTATTTGGAAGATTCCAGGTTACGTGGGGATCAATGTAATACGAAGCATTCACAAGGAGTGTGACCTTGTTGTACTTTTTAATAAAGCGAAACATTACGAAGTTGTGCTAAATACATGTAAACATTTTGTCGCTCAGACATGTTAAAGCGTAGCGCATGCTTTATATAACCAGATATTAACAGTTTTGCCAAGATGCCATTAGTAAAATGGTTATTACCAACACAGAAGCAGTAAGCGGATGTGTAGCACTTGTGTTTGCGAGGATTGTAACTCTAATTAGTGGTGCTCAGACCAACTTCATTGGATGTCGATGAAGTGTATAAATGACGCTGAGCCGACATAAATCTTGTGTCATAGGAGCACATATGTGATGTTTAAAGTTTTCAAAGGCCAGCAACGCAACCACAATTGCTGTTTCGACAGCAATATGGCGTTGCCCCACCGCGGTGGTCTAGTGGGTAAGGTACTCGACTGCCTACCTGCATGTCACACGATCAAATCTCGGCTGCAGCGGCTGCATTTTTGATGGAGGCGAAAATGCTGTAGGTCCGTGTGCTCAGATTTGGATGCATGTTAAAGAATCATAAACGGCCGAAATTTTCAGAGCCCTCCAATATGGCGTCTCTCATTATCATATCGTGGTTTAGAGACGGGAAGCACCACACATCAATCAATCAATCAATCATTCAATCAATCAAACAATCAATCAAAACAATATGTAGTTTTTCTAATGCAGTTTTGAGACCTAACGTGGCGCTGGGGTACTGTACTTGATTGCCACGCAGAAAGCTTGGTTTAACTTTGTGCTGGGACCCTAATTTTTAACTTTTGCAATCACCGGGTCTCCTCGTTTCAGTTTTTTTGACACTATTGCAATTAAATTACAAATGTCTGTCCCCACCACTCCAGGTTCAACAAACGCTCAGTCCCTGATGTCGTATACCAGCATACCGCCACATGGGGTATGTGGGTATGTGCCACAAATGTGCGGAGGAAAAAGTTTCTCGACATACGTATGAAATAGGATTTGCAAGTTCCTAGTGTCAGAACCCGTCGAACTTCGTTGACAAGCTTTCTTACCCCTGATTATAAATTCCGGTTTACAACAATTTACAACAAGATAAGGCGGCGACCCACATAGTTTATATTGCGGTATATAATAAACGGCGATGTATATATATTACGTATATCGCCTCTTAACCTAGCAGACAAAGAATAGTATGGGATACACGGCAATATATACACACGTGGGTGGCTACATATATACACTGAGTTCAATGCGCCGGAGATTGTCAAGGTTAGCGCACCTCCTAGACGCCAAACGCTTCCTCATCAACAGATGTAAAATACCAAGGCTTATTTGCAGCCTACAGAAAGAGGTAGCCGTGCTCAATTGGCAAATTGAGGAACAGTGCTCTGAACTTCATCAGCAGCGGTAGATAGATGTCTGCTCGTCTGCGGAGAGAAAATGCGCTAAGGAGGCAGAAGTAGCTTCTCCAAGCACCGTCTAGACGATACCCTACGATGTTATAATCAGAAGCTTTCATAGACCGAATTTTCAGTAAGGAGAAAGTGGCATGCTTCTCAGGAGCCTCCCAATTTTGTATACTAGCCAACAAGAACATTCCTCTTAGCTTCAGCCAAACTTCTGTACGCCACTGGTATGCCTGGTGCCTTCCCCTGAGCTGGACGCCACCTTCTCGGAAGCTGAGATCAGAGAATTGCTTTATGACCTTAATGGTAGGCCTGCCCCATATTCTGATAATGTTACAAATCGGCTGTTAATAAATGTGGACAATGAATCGATACAAGAAGAGAAGCAGGGTATGGGAGAAGGGCGTCGTACGGGAAAGTAAGAACAGGACCACAGTGGTCTTAATCTACAAGTCAGTTAAATCACCCCGCATGGATCACCTCTATCCGATATCTCCTACTTCTTGCCTTAGCAAAGTAGCAAAACGTGCAGTGCACAACAGAATATCATGCTACATCGAGTGAAATGACCTATTCCCTTACAATATGGTTGGTTTCAGGCCCTCGCTTTCAGCGCAGGATATCATCATGCCCAGCAATCTGGGACCTATTTAGTGCGGCAAAGCCGACCCTAGGAGAAGCACGGGGTTTGACGATAACGCGATCTATTTTAAAAAAAGAATGATTACTTAGCAATCCCTAATTTTTCGCTAATTTCACCTCAGGCACTTAATGCTGCCAAAGTGCTTATGCTGTAGAAGGCGATTTGTTTTAATTGACCAGCTGAATTTTTTTTCCTGAGACACTTCATATGCGTATTCGTTGAAAATGTATGGGATGATTTTTGAAAAGCGAATTGTAGCACTACGAGAAATTATTCGCTAATTGCACTCTATAGCGGTATGTACAATATTACAACCTGCCTTTGTGTTTGCAATTTGGTAGGATTACGCGGGGTGGATTTTTTTCCCTAAAAAGCCTTCCTATATCAATAGTGCTGGAAAGCAGATATACAGGGGTAAAGGAATCACCTGTCAATAAATTGATGATAAAGTGGACGTTGATCATGGTAAAACCTCTGCAAAAGTCCGCAGAGGTGATGTTCCTTATGTCAATGGAGCATCAGGAATTTCATAACTTTATTAAATACATATAACTAATGTAACCATTTATTCAAACTTATGGGGGGAAGCTCTCAATGTAGAAGCACCTACGTGGTACAATAAAAAGCGAGTTTCAATGTGAAAAAATACGATAAAATGGTAGATAACATTTTCATATCATTGGTTTGTGCTCTTAATTGTTCTCAATAATGAGGAGTTCGGGTTATTGACAATCCATAAATATATGATATCTATGAGTTGAGTGATACCATACGAAAAGTTTCCGAAATTGCATGCCGATTTGAAAGTATGGAATTTTAAACTGGCTGCGGCATGATACGACTGCATGAAGAATATGAACGTCACGTTGCAACATAAAACTCCCGGCACGTATATCATGAACTGTATGATTCACATGCTACATTATTATCACTCTCGCAGCCATTTCTTAGTTTAAGGTAAGGCAAAAGTAGTGAGGCTTGTCAAGAGTGTATGACCAACATAAAAAGCAGGTATTAGCAATTGTGGCATATATGCGTTTTTTCATTACATGGTTTATATGCCATTTTCATTGTGCGCATGCGGCTGTTTCATTCGCGGAATATATACTGTAATTGGTACTGTGTGATGTTACTGTCCGAAAATTATAGATGCAAATTGTTAACACAAAAATCATCGAATGTATGTCATGTATAGCATGACTTAAGTTCCATGGTCTCGGCGCGCTCGCAGCGTTTTTTTTTCCTGGATATACACTAAATTCACTATGTCAAGACATGACTGTACGACAAACGCAACAATTAACCCATACATGAAAATATGGTACGGATGTCATGTACAGCATGAGTTGCATACCTTGTTCGTGGCGCGCTAGTGGCCATTTCATTTCCTGGATATATGATAAATTTGATATCACGCCACATGTCTGTATAGCAAACGTAAAAAAATGGTCAATGGGGCGAAGCGTCTGTCTATCTGTCTGTCTGTCTGTCTGTCTGTGTCTGACTTCTGTCTGTCAGTCTGTCTCCCCATCACTCTGTCTGTCTGTCTGTATGTTAATCACTCAGTCTGTCCATCCGTCCGTCCGTCTGTTAGTCTGTCTGTCTGTCTGTCTGTCTGTCTGTCTGTCTGTCTGTCTGTCTGTCTGTCTGTCTGTCTGTCTGTCTGTCTGTCTGTCTGTCTGTCTGTCTGTCTGTCTGTCTCATCGTCCATCCGTGTCTGTGAGTCTGTCTGACCGTGTTTCGGGCTGCAGCGATTTCGGAATTTCATATTTTCAAATCTGTGTGCCATTTTGGACGCTTTTCGTATGGTATCGCTCAACACAATGTTAGCATACAAATAATGATTGCAGATAACCTGAACTCTTGCATAATAGGAACAATAAGCAGTACAATCTTAAGATATGAAATTTTTATCTACCACTTTATTGTAACTGTTCACATTGAAACACAATCTGTACTATACTACATAAGCCCCTCTACATTGAGAGGTTCCCCTCATAAGCTTAAATGAAATGCTTACATTAGTGATAATTATTAAGCCCCACCGCGGTTTTCTAGTGGTTAAGGTACTCAGCTGCTGACATGCAGGTCGCGGGATCGAATCCCGGCTGCGGTGGCTGCATTTTCGATGAAGGCGGAAATGTTGTAGGCCCGTAAGCTCAAATTTGGGTGCTCAATAAAGAACCCCAGGTGGTCGAAATTTCCGGAGCCCTTCACTACGGTGTCTCTCATAATCATATGGTGGTTTTCAGACGTTAAACCCCACCAATCAATAAATCAGTGATAATTATTTATTACAATTATGAAATTCTGGATATTTCATAGACACAATGTAAATCACAACTACAGTCTTTCGCTGAGGTTTTATCATGATGATCGTCAACGGTGTTATCGATTTACGCACAGGTGATTCTGTTACCGCTGTAGTGCTGCTTTCATGCACTATCGTTACGGGGAAACTCTTTAGCGAAAAAAAATACCCAGCGTAATCCCACAAAATTCCAAACACAATGACAAGTTGTCCTATCGTACATGCCCCTAGAGTGCAATTAGCGAAGAACTTACCACGGAGCTCCAATTAGCTTTTCAATTGTCACCCCATACACTTTCAATAGATACACATAGGTGTCTCGAGATAAACGTCAAGCCAGTCAAATACAAATAGTCGCGTTGTGCAGCATGAGGAGGTTGCCGACATTATGTGCCTGAAGTGCAATTAGCAAAAAGTCAGGCATTGCTCAATAATAATTGTTTTGAACTTTGTTCCCCATAACGTTAAGCCCAGCGCTTCCCCTTGGGGTCGGCTTTGCCACGCTAGAAATGTCCCATATTGCAGGGCACGTGCTTCTGCACAAAACGCAGCTAATTAGCTCTGCAAGTGAAGATGTAAAGGAAGTCCTCGCACTAAACCTCTCCAAAGCATTTGATACTGTCAAATACGACTATATTCTCAAGGAGATATCAGCTTTGAACCTGACAGGTAAATTCTCTTCTGTAGAATGTATTCTCGAGAGCAGGACGTCAGCCGTCAAAATGGGGCAATCAGCCTCGAAGCCTTTATGTCTCAAACGAAGTGGTACTCCTAAAGGGGCAGTTATTTCTTCCTTTTCTTTTAACATAGCCATCCGCAAACCGCCGCGAATCCTTTCTAAAATTCATAAAATAGCTCATGTGTTTTGTGCTGCCGACATCACAATCCGGTGCCCTGGAAGATGAAGGCTGTGGTCGAACAAGCCCTACAGGAAGCTCTAAATGTCACAGAGTCGTTGCTGCAGAGTACAGGACTGGCGCTTTTGCCGGAAAAGTCAGAGCTTCCGCTGTGTAGACAGGCTAGACGAGGTGCCGAGGGCCTCACCCCACTTCATCAGGTACCCTTTCACACTCGTAGCAAAAATGGTAACACAATTTCTAGAGTAGATTCTTTTAAAATTCTGGAGCTTTTATTAGACTTTAACGTCTGCATCGCAAATACTATAGCTCATCTCACAAAAAATGGAGAACAATTTGAGATTATTATTGCGATTGTCCAACAGGAGGGGCGACATAGGCAAGGATATTCCCAAAAGAGCTTGCAATGGTTTCTTTGTGGGCCATATTATTTACGTAGTCTGCTCTCAATTGGACAAAGACAGAAATAGATAAATTGTACACAGTCATGCGTAAATGTGTGAAGAAGGTGCTCGTTGCCCCAACGATGACTAGCACTGAAAAGCTCATGAAGGTGGGAGTGCACAACACCACTTCTAAATTATTCAAGCACAGGGGCCAGCCCAAATCGTTTGGTTATCGAATTTTCAAACAGAAAGACTACTGCCAAACGCCGCAGGCCTTCGTCCTATCTTCAATTAGGGAGAAACCACGCAATTGTATAACCAAACAAGCAAACTTTTATTGTTGATCCTTATCCAAGAAATGTCCATCTCGAACAGAATAAAGGTCGTAAATTAGGAAACTCCAGGGCTTTCATACCGACGCGCTCTGGAATACAAACACTTGTTGATGCAGCGCGCCATGGCAGCGGCAACACGTTTTCTGTGGCAGTTGTCAATGACAGAGGAGAACTCCTCTCGGCCGCCTCGGTGAAGATCTGCTTGGTTAATATAGCAGAACAGCCTGCTTTAGCGCTGGTATTGCTAGACCCCAAAGCACAATAGTCTACACCGGCTCCCGAGAGACCATTAGAGCGTGTGCACCGGGATAGATATCCACACAGGCAGCCATGATTCTTTGTGGCAGATCCTCCTCCGACATTTTTTATCACATAGGCATTTGCACATTGAACCAGACGTACTACCGGGTCACCTGAACCCAAACGGGATAGTAGACGATCGTGCGCCAGGTTTCATACGCCACGATGGACTGGTCTTTCGCGTGAGTGCGGGAGAGCTCGTCCCAGTGATCTTCTCGTTACCTCTCACGAGATAACATCTCATTACTTAGGAGAGCAACAAACTTTTTCCTTTCCTCATTACAAGCTTCGTAAATCACAAACAAGCGCGCTCTACATGCTCTAGACGGGGTCTTACCCCTCCAGGGGCTTTCTGAGCATGCTTCATCCAGCTTGCCCAGATTGTGGGGAATATCATTCTCTCAATCACATGCTCTGGCAGTGTACTGCATCACAGGACTTCAAACGAAAAGTGGACTGGATGACGAGAATCATAGACCCCAGACAAGACATTCCGCTTCAGGCTGGTGACAGGCCCATGAACGTGCTAAGAGGGATCGCCTCTCTGTTACCAACATGGGAGTAGCCGACGGCCGGGTGGGGACCTACCGATAATTGGCCCAGTGCCTTGCCTCTTAGGACAAAATTAAGGTTGTTTGTCTGCATGTCTGTTTGTTTCACCATCAGTGCTCCGGATAGTGACATGTAACCGCCAAAGGGAGTCTTTAGAACACTTGAACTCATTATGTAGCGCTCGTTTTTAAGATGCGAAGCAGCTTATGGTGGAGCTCAATTCAGCGTGCGTGCGGCGTGACGACCCTGACAGCACATGCACCAACTTTCGCCTCTAAGTTGAGCGCGAAGAGGTCGGAGTACCCTTTCCTCGTGTGAGCGGCGCGAGGAGGCGAGGTGCAGGAGATGGCGAGAGTGCTGCCTTCACTCCACACACCACGCAGCAGCGTCGGCGGGAAACTGCTACAGATGAAACGTGGGCTTCACATGCCCAAACGCAATGGCAGCGTCGGCAAGCAAGCTCCGCTGCACCCAACCCTGAAGTCAAAGCCAAGCGTCAGCGTCGAACAAACGCGTCGACTGTGGACCGGCGACGCCATTCCGACACCCGTGCAGAACACGCCCCTAGATATCAACGTCCTGGCTTAGATGTGCACACTTCAATATAAACTAACCATGGGACCATGAGGTGCTGCGAAGCAGCACGGAGATGCACACCACGTTTTCATCGCTTTTACTAGGCGTCTACGTTAACAACATAAGCACAGAAACCCAACACGATGGATATGTGGGGTTTAACGTCCCAAAACCACAATATGATTATGAGAGATGCCGTAGTGGAGGGCTCCAGAAATTTCGACCACCTGGGTTTCTTTATTGTGCACCCAAATCTGAGCACACAGGCCTACAACATCTCCACCTCCATTGAAAATGCAGCCACCGCAACCGGGATTCGAACCCTCAACCTGTGAACCCCACACAAATGATTACCTTATAATACTCAACTTTAACGGAAACATTAGAGAAACACCAAGCCAAACCGATGCAAACGTGATGTGCAGACCCTGCCCTGCTTCGCATCGCCTCGTTGTTCTGTTTAGCGGCAGATCGTTCTGTTAGAAATGCGAAGCATTTCTTAGTGAACTTCGGCGACTTTGAGCGTACTTATTTATCTATCTATCTATGTATCTATCTATCTATCTATATATCTGTCTATCTATCTATGTAGCCACCCACGTGTGCATATATTGCCGTGTATACCATACTATTATTTGTCTGCTAGGTTAAGAGGCGATATACGTAGTATACATCGCAGTTTATCAAATACCGCAATATAAACTATGTGGGTCGCCGCCTTCTTTTGTTGTAAACCAGAATTTATAATCAGGGGTAAGAAAGCTTGTCGACAAAGTTCGACGGGTCCTGACGCTATGAACTTGCAAATCCCTTTTCATACGTATGTCGAGAAACTTTTTTTTCCGCACATTTGGGGCACATACCCACATACCCCATGTGGCGGTTCTGGTATACGACATCAGGGACTGAGCGTTTGTTGATCCTGGAGTAGTGGGGACAGGTTTTTGTAATTTACCTGGAATAGTGCTAAGAAAAAACAGAAACGAGAAGACCCGGCGAATGCAAAAGTTAAATATTAGGGTCCCAGCACAAATGTAAACCAAGCATTCTGCGTGGCAATCAAGTACAGTACCCTAGCGCCACGTCAGGTCTAGAAACTGCCTTGGAAAAACTTCATAGTCTTTGATTGATTGATTGATTGATTGAATGATTGATTGATCGATTGATGTGTGGTGCTTAACGTCTCTAAACCACGATATGATAATGAGAGACGCCGTAGTGGAGGGCTCTGGAAATTTTGGCCCTTTGTGGTTCTTTAACGTGCATCCAAATCTGAGCACACGGGCCTACAGCATTTTCGCCTCCATCAAAAATGCAGCCGCTGCAGCCGAGATTTGATCGTGTGACATGTGGGTCAGCAGTCGAGTACCTTACCCACTAGACCACCGCGGTAGGGCAATGCCATATTGCTGTCGAAACGGCAATTGTGGTTGCATGACTGGCCTTTGAAATTTTCAAACATCACATATGTGCTCCTATGACACAAGATTTACGTCGGCTCAGCGTCAGTTATACACTTCAACGACATCCAATGAAGTTGATCTGAGCACTACTAATTAGAGTTACCATCCTCGCAAGCACAAGTGCTGCACATCCGCTTACTGCTTCTGTGTTGGTAATAACCATTTTACTAATGGCATCTTCGCAAAACTGCTAATATCTGGTTATATAAACCATGCGCTACTCTTCAACCTATCTGAGCGACAAAATGTGTACATGTATTTAGCACTATTTCGTAATGTTTCGCTTCATTAAATAGTACAACGAGGTCACACTCCTTACGAATGCTTTGTATTACACTGATCCCCACCTAACCTGGAATCTTCCAAATAAAATTACGAAAAGTTCCTCCTGTCTATGGGATTAGCCCGTATGATAATTATTAGGGATTCTTCGGAGAGGCTTAACAGTAGCATTCCAGTAAACCAATAATTTCTTGTTTTATCGCAATCGCATGTTATGGGGATATTAACCGTATGGACACTATCGACAGGTTCTCGCCATCGACGTCGTCGTCACCGTCATGTTCCTTAAAAAAGTCCCCATCAACGTCATTGCCCTGTGTACCGTATGATCTACGCGCGGGTAAACGTGCGTTAACGGCCGGGACGAACAAGGCCGATCAAACGTATCGGCCCATCTCTGTTGATCAGAAGGCGCATGTGATAACATTATTTCGCAGGTGAAGCATGCCATCAAATGGTGCTGAAGCAAAGCTTATACGCCTTGTTTACTTTTTTAAGGTGCATGAAAAGATGCGGAGGTGAAGGGGGGGAGGAGCGTTCAAGCAGCGGCTGTGAACTTTGACTATAAGGACGCGGTGGCGTATACTATACTGATACACATCAGCGGACAGCTTGTATACCCTTCTACGTTCTTCGATTTCAATGAGAAGTGAATGTGCGGATTCCCCTTTCTTACTGCGAGCGGCTGTGTTCTGTTGCAGCAGCGTTTTGTAGAGTTACGCAACACTGGATGTAAAAATTTAGCCTTTGTTATTTTGTCGCTACCGCACTGATTACATCACCTCTGCGGTGAAACTGGGATATTTTGTCGTAAGTTGTCATATCTAAAGTGCTGCGTGAATAAAAAAAAACGACCACCATGCCTTCTTTCTTGACCATCATAAAGCATTGTGCGCTGCATCAGATAGGTTCGGTGATTAGACGTCTATAGTTCAAAGCTTCCAGAAAGTTCCAGAGACTGGAGCTTTCAGAGTAAACAATAAACCGTCGTCAATAGCACATTTTTTATGATCATGACTAAGGCTTTTTTCGTGCTCAAAAGAGCAGGGGAACCTGCGCTCAGGCACTTTTATCGCATTTCAAAATTTTGAGAACTTGTATGGTCCTATCTACATTTTTTGCATGTTTTATTTGCTCTATTCCATCGTTTCTTTCTTGGTGGAAAGCGCATATACAAATATCTATGCTCGAAAGTATAGCAAGCTGTCCTACGCTTTCTGGATTTAGATGGTCAATACCGCAGTCTGTGACCGCTGTGACCGCTGAGAGGGTACGAAGCGTAGACACGCTAGCGCTACAAAATCAGTTCTGCTAGCTTCGAAAAAGAAAAGTCTCGATACCAGCTCTGTTTACAGATTGTTCATCGCAAGCTTCCATGTTGCCCTTTCTTTGTTTCTTACGCCAAATTCCGTACAATCACAGCAAAACTAAGGTGAAGTTTATATTAGCCGAATGGATCGACCGATAGCGTAGCCATGTCGCGGCACCACACCAGGTCCGTGCCCCCTACTCCCATAATTTTTTCCCGAACCTTTTCTTCGTTATGGTATATTCGACGAAAAAGGCCCATTTCGAAAAAGTGCCCGCTGCCCCCTGCCCCCCCCCAAACAAATCTGTGCACACCTTTGCGGCAGCCGTGTCAGTGACGGCTTAGATCATGTTCCTTTGATAAAGGCTGAACAAGAATACAGTAGTAATTAAAAAATTAAGGGAACCTAAAGCTTTGCTTTTAGGAGTCAAACACAATAGCGATTTTCTGGGTCCGGATTCACAAAGCTCACTTACGAAAACATTTTTGCGCAAGAGAAATTTTGTTGCGTAAGTCGATTCACGAAGCGAAAAAACGTCGTAAGAGGCCATTGTTGTCACATCGGCCGCTGCAAATAAAGCGCCCTGTGACTGCCCGAGAACATGTCAGCGATGGTGATGCAGTTGCTATATTTGCTTACGTCACCGAAAAGTGCTCGTAAGTGGATTCACGAAGCTAAATTGTGCGTAAAAACAGCATGGCTGAGAGAAAATCCTAAGAGTGGTCCGGACCACTCTTAGGAACAATGTGGCTACTTAAAACCTGCTGCCGCAGCGGTATACTTTGGTGCCCTGGCTGGTTTTGAGTTAAATCACGCCCATTAGGGGCTTCCTGATGACTGCTGGTGCGTTTTTATTTCTTTCGGCGCTTTGAGCTTCGTGGGTCGTTTCCCTTGTACGCAGTGGATGGTCTTGACAACCACCATCGTCCAATAAGTTCGAAGTCGCAGTAATTGAAGAATTCTATTGGGCGTCAATGGCATAAAACTACGCATGTAAAGATTTGTGGTTGGATGAAAACCAATGTGATACGTGAATGGTCGGTGCATTCGAACGCGACATGGCATAGAATCAACCTTTTTTGTTATGTTGTTGTGTTGCGCCCTATCTCATCCAATTAAAAGTGCGACACGAGATCCTTGCCTCATTGGTGGAAATTACCACCAAATAGGTTAATAGGAGCACATTCTTTGCACGCTGTTGGGAAAAATGTGAGGAATTTTTCAGTGCGTGGTTCCTAAAGTTTGTGCTCTAGTGTACTTTCATTGGCTGGTCGCGATCTCTGAAATACAGCTGTCGATACACTTTGGGACGATCTGGAACGAAGCGTACTTTGTAAACTAAAGCGTATTAGGGGTGCGCGTGATTACGCATGGAACTACAAACAAATCATGCATCTTCACCTTCACTGTTCAGACACCGATATGGACCATGATATTATGGCAAGCAATCGGAATGAAATGACCCTAGTAACTTTGTATGACACCGAAAATATGCAAACCCCCACGATTCTGGACCAAACCTTGGCTGAATTAATCCCTGCGTCAATTACCAGCCATTTAACTTGGCGCACGAACATATTCAAAGGTAGAGCGAGCCACTGACATGTATTTTGTGCGACGTAGCGACCACTTTACCTGAAAATAATAGTGTTGCGAAGGCGAATCCCCTGTCGCATGCTCTCATTGAAGCAGACGACAAACGCGAGCAGACGACGGCTTGGCCGGCAGGCACAGCTTGTGATTGGTTGTGAAACAATACCCTCTACATCAGCTCACTCCATGACGTTGCCAAAACACTTCTTTCATCTGGCACGCCTGTCTTGTTCGTCATATCACCCCCTCGCACATAAGAGAAAATTTTGTCACGCCGTGAAAATAGTGCAAGTACTTTCTAAGAGCTCTCTTATCATCTTATGTGCTGCGCAGTTGTCGAAAACAACATGGCGTCGTATACAGCATATTGGTCGGTGCGACTTTCAGC
Source organism: Rhipicephalus annulatus (assembly GCA_013436015.1). Lineage (NCBI taxonomy): Eukaryota > Metazoa > Arthropoda > Arachnida > Ixodida > Ixodidae > Rhipicephalus > Rhipicephalus annulatus. Next base: position 113,469 of record WOVY01003955.1, on the reverse strand, counting down.
AAACGCTTCTCGCACGAGTTACTTCAGCGTCTGCCCGGATGTGTTGTGATTACAGCAGGTCTTTCGGTGCGTGTAAGCAGTGCGGAGAGCTGTGGCAGTGCAATGGTGTACGGTGAAGCGCAGCGAAGCCTGTGCGTTGGTGTGGTTATCAAGCGGGGATCGGCGTCGATGTATCGACGGCAACTAGCACTCTAGAAGCCTGCAATGTGTGTTTGTGTGCCGGTAACAGTTCGTTCGCTTGACTTTCCAGTATCTCAGTTTGGTGCTGTGCGACATATCGGATTGAGAGCGTTTTTACACGTTACTTGAGTGACCCCAAGTACGTACGGAAACGTATGAACTACGCGCTCGGTTCTTGCATCGCCACTGGTTAGCCCGTACGCTTCTATTTACTTGAGAGCAATGTACTGTTCGAGAGTGAAACGATGTTCGTTGTGAACAGTGGTGCTGTGTTGACGTTCAAGACTTGCGAACAAGCTGTGCTCGTGCGACCGAAAATTGAAAGACAGCGTTGATAACTGTTTTGCCCTGCGAAGTCGTGATGGGGCAGCTTGGCGCTTTTGTTTGTTAAGTCGTCACTTCTCCTTTTTGTGATAACCATAGTCCTAGCGCTGTGATGTGATCAACCAAAACTGCGAGATGCTACATTCTGTTTTGGATCGTGTTACTTTGGAAGCGCGCCTAGACTGTTCTTCGGTAACAAATTGAGAGTTCTATGTGGCAGCGAGAGCCTGTGAGCGTCAAGCTTCCCTCCAGCCTCCCCCCCTCCCCAAAAAAAAAGCAAAGATTTCACCGGTGCCTTGCTTTGGATGAAGTTGTAGGCCAATATCGCCTAACTACAGGTTTCCGAGTTCGTCTGGCCATCGTTTTGCACGGCACTGGAGCCTTGACAACAGCAGGTCATGGCCAGTCCTTACACTTTATCAATGGACGTGCCCGCCTGGCCAGCCCGTCATTGCTGTCACTGGCAGCTTCCAGTCGGCAGATGCCCTTTGCCTGTTGGCCGTACTTGGTTCCTTATGACACCGACGGCTACTAAATGCTGCCATCGGTGAGTTCACCTTGCAGAACTAAATTTCACCGGTACTATAATTCACGCAGTTCTATAACGTGTGCAAGTTTTTAAGCCCATCAGATGTAATGTTTCTCTATGGTAAGTTGAAACACGAAAAATTTACTACTACTGTTATATACATACATATATTATGGAGCAAATACATAAAATGTTTTTTGTGATTTGATACAAGTGAGCTCTTGTTTGATTATGAGGTTGGGCCTGTCGATTGACCACGTTTGATAGTTGGAAAGTTAATGTGAATTTATTTTTCAGGAGCCAGGTTGCACCTAAAAAATTTGTTATTTTGGTAAATTAGTTCTATAGACGATTACCACTGTGGTAGTACTATACTTCAGTGGGACATATATATTGCGGTACGTAAATTTTACATGAGGCTTCAGTTTTTTTCAAAGTGATTATAGCAGATTTTGGTCACTTTAACGAAGTGATAGCTTCCTCAAATAAGTATTAGAAGTGAGTGCTTTTAATGATTGTTTTTAAATATCTCGTTTTTGACTCTTCACAGATTGCAGAGATTGGTTTGATAAGGTCCTGTGATGCATCGGTTACACATTCTGGCACACCAATCCTCATCATTACTTGGAGCACCTGTACAAAAATAGGGACACGTTCTCCCTAACAGTGCAAGCCTATGTCACTGCTGGGACTGTTATCATTCAGCGGATGTGGCGTGGAAGCATGCATGGCAGCCTCATCTGGAAGGACTGCAATCTGCTTGGGAGCTTCGAGGGCACAAAACTGCCTAACGGCTGGCTGCAAGGTTAGTTTTTCTTTAATACATACGATTGCGTCAACACCACTTACTGTGCACAAATTGAAAACCCAAGCATGGTTGCTTTCAGTGGATACCTGTAATATTCTTACACATATTTCTTATTCAACATTTATAGAACTAAATTGCAAGATAATTGAGAATGTTTAAAGCTGAAAGCCCGCAGCTTATGAATGAAACTCCAATAATCTGAGACTCAAAAGCTTGTGCTTTGAAACGAGCACAAATACTTTGATTCCTTATTGAGCTCTCGAGCTTGTGACTCCTCTATGGATCAAGTGCTCTGGAAGGAAATAGCAAGTGGGGGAAAATTGTCTGGCTGTTCAACACTTCCAAGGAGAAAGACCTATCGAAGAAGCCTCACTTGACATAGGGCCAGTAACTGCATCTTTTACCTAATGTAGCTTTTTCTCTCTCAGTGCTCTTGCTTGTGTTTCAGCCGAACAGGTTCACCACGATTGCATAGTGATATATATTTTTCTACAAATTGTACCTGACCTAAGTATGCATTGTTGATCTCTAAAGGTGACTTTCAGTGTGTTTCAAAGCCATGGCTTCTCATTTCTCTGTCTGTGGCTAGCCTATTTCAGCAGCAGAGCGATGCAGCTAGCACACATGCAATCCAAGTCATGGAGCGCTGCTTTGGTGTTCTGTGCAGGACACAGCATATCCATCCGGCAAGACACTGGTATCAAGAATAATGGTGAGTGTTGGTGGCACCTGTAGGAGCCCGTTGTTTTTGTTGCGTATGATTATTTCCCCTGAAGAAGTGCATTTTTGAAACGTTTTCTTCATTGAGAATAATAGATGTCAGTAACAAGCACACTCATAATCCACAAGTTCTTTGTGTCTTCTAGACTGCCCATTTGCTCCTATATGCGGTATGGTGAGCTGGCTATGTTAGACAGCCTTAAAGTTATCAACATTGGCTGTTGTGTTGTAATGCAGTCTAACTTGTGTTTCTTAGTGTACTTATTTGTGGTCTACTTCTCGCACTTAGTTTAAAGTCAAAATAAAAAAAACTCTATTCGCTTTTTATGCCTGTCAGAAGTTTTTTTGCCGTTTCCGAGGAAAAGGGGAACCTGGGGGTTGAGCCGACGCTGGGTGATTGGACTGTTAAGGCCCCCCGGCAGAGGCAACTAACCCCTTTGGCCCCGGCTTCACGTAGACGGCACCCCTGAGCTGCCCACCCAAGGGAATCGGCAGTCGCCTTTTCCTATCTCTCTCTCCCTACATCTTCGTCTTTATCTCTTACTATTTATCTGTCCTGTCTTCTACTCTCTTCCGTTTACTTCCAAACTTCCTGGCGGCTAGTGTTAACCCTGTGCAAATAGCCCACCTTGGTCTAGGCGCATTGGATATAGTGGCGTTGTACGGCTGGCGTCTGCAGGTTTCAGCATTTGTAAACTTGTAGCGTCCCCTCGTTGGGCTCCGTGGTGGGTGGCCGCCAACGCTGCTGAACAACAATAAAGAAGACATGCATGGAGCATTCCCACTACTGTGGCTTAAAGCCGGTACGCACCGATGATCTCACCAGAGAAGGATTGGCCACCCTGGTGCAGTTTCTGGCCACCCCCTCCCGTAGGCATTCGTCAATTAACTCACGGCCCTCAGTCCCCACTAGCTACGGAGCAACTGACCACGGCGGCGGTCAGATCTGCAAAGCAGCAGAGGGTGCTAGGAATCTCTGGATACGGACAGGCCACCATTGGAACTTCAACTTAGCAACGTTTAACGTTAGAACGTTAACTAGTGAGGGAAGTCTAGCTGTATTATTCGAGGAGCTAGAAGGCATTAAATGGGATATAATAGGGCTGAGTGAGGTTAGGAGGACAGATGAGGCCTATACTGTGCTACAGAATGGGCACGTCATTTCCTATCGGGGCTTGGCAGACAGAAGAGAACTGGGAGTAGGGTTCCTAATTCACAGAAACATAGCTGGCAACATAGAGGATTACTATAGCATTAATGAAAGGGTGGTAGGCATTGTAATTAAACCGAATAAAAGATACAAAATGAAGGTAGTACAGGTTTACGCGCCTACATCCAGCCATGATGACGCTTCAGTTGAAAGCTTCTATGAAGACGTGGAATCGGCAATGAGTAAGGTGACAACACAGTATACTATAGAAATGGGCGACTTTAATGCAAAGGTAGGGAAGAAGCAGGCTGGAGACCAGGCCGTAGGAGAATATGGCATCGGCACTGGAAACGCCAGAGGAGAACTACTGGTAGAATTCGCAGAACGCAATAATCTGCGTATTTTGAATACCTTCTACCGAAAACGAGAAAACCGCAAGTGGACATGGAGGAGCCCTAATGGCCTAAATAAGAACGAAATAGACTTTATAATGACTGCACACCAAGGAGTCGTGCAGGATGTGGAAGTGGTTGGCAAGGTAAGATGCAGTGACCATAGAATGGTACGGGCTCGAATCCGCCTAGACTTGAAGAAGGAACGACAGAAACTGATACGCAAGAAGCCAATCAATGAGCTAGCACTGAGAGGGAAAGTACAGGAATTCAGAGTGTCACTGCAGAACAGGTACTCTGCTCTTAGAGAGGAAACCAACCTTAGCGTAGATTCAATGAATGATAATCTGACGAGTATCATCACGGAGTGTGCAGTGGAAGTTGTAGGCAGGGTAGCTAGACAGGACACCGGCAAGCTTTCCCAGGAAACGAAGAACCTAATTGGGAAGCGTCAAATCATGAAAGTGTCAAGCAAAACAGACAAAATAGAACTGGCAGAGCTTTCGAAGTTGATTAATAGACGTAAAGTATGCGATGTAAGAAGGTATAACATGGAGAGAATTGAGCACGCTCTGAAAAACGGAGGAAGTGTCAAAGCAGTGAAGAGGAAACATGGGATAGGCAAAAGGCGGATGTATGCGCTAAGGGATAAAGAAGGCAAAATAACTACCAATATGGATAGGATAGTTAAAATAGCGGAGGAGTTTTACAGAGATCTGTACAGTAGCCGAGACAACCACGACCTCAATACTATAAGAACTAGCAGTAACCCAGACGACACCCCACCGGTTATGATAGAAGAAGTCAGAAAAGCTTTGGAGAGCATGCACAGAGGCAAAGCTGCTGGTGAGGATCGGGTAACATCAGACCTGCTGAAAGATGGGGGACTGATTGTGTTAGAAAAACTAGCCACTCTATTTACGAGGTGTCTCCTGACGGGAAAAGTACCAGAGTCTTGGAAGAACGCTAACATCATCTTAATACATAAGAAAGGGGATGACAAGGACTTGAAGAATTACAGGCCGATCAGCTTGCTCTCTGTACTATACAAGCTATTTACAAAGGTAATTGCTAGCAGAGTAAAGAAAACATTAGGATTCAATCAACCAAAGGAACAAGCAGGATTTAGAACAGGCTACTCAACAATTGACCACATTCATACTATCAATCAGGTAATAGAGAAATGCTCAGAGTATAGCCAACCACTATACATAGCCTTCATAGATTACGAGAAGGCGTTTGATTCAGTAGAAATATCAGCCGTCATGCAGACACTGCGGAATCAGGGCGTAGATGAAATATATATAAACATTCTGGAAGAAATCTACAGGGGATCAACTGCTAACATAGTGCTTCATAAAGAAAGCAACAGAATACCAATAAAGAAGGGTGTAAGGCAGGGGGACACAATCTGCCCAATGCTATTCACTTCGTGCTTACAGGACGTTTTCAGAAGCCTAGAATGGGAACAGTTAGGGATAAGAGTTAATGGAGAGTACCTCAGTAACCTGCGCTTCGCCGATGACATTGCATTGCTGAGTAACTCAGGGGACGAATTGCAACTCATGATTACGGAGTTGGACAAGGAGAGCAGCAAGGTGGGTCTTAAAATTAATCTGCAGAAAATGAAAGTAATGTACAACAACCTCGGAAAGGAGCAGCACTTTGCGATAGGTAATAGTGCACTTGAAGTTGTAAAAGACTATGTCTACTTAGGGCAGGTAATAACCGCAGAGCCTAACCACGAGATAGAAGTAACTAGAAGAATAAGAATGGGGTGGAGCACATTCAGCAGGCACTCTCAAATTATGACAAGTAGATTGCCACTGGCCCTCAAGAGGAAGGTATATAACAGCTGTATCTTGCCGGTACTTAGCTACGGAGCAGAAACCTGGAGACTCACAAAGAGGGATCAACTTAAATTGAGGACGACGCAGCGAGCAATGGAAAGAAAAATGGTAGGTGTAACCTTAAGAGACAAGAAGAGAGCAGAGTGGATTAGGAGACAAACGGGAGTTAAGTATATCATAGCTGCAATAAAGAAGAGAAAATGGACATGGGCCGGGCATGTAGCACGTAGACAGGATAACCGCTGGTCATTAAGGGTCACCAACTGGATTCCCAGAGAAGGGAAGCGCGGTAGGGGAGACAGAAGGTTAGGTGGGCAGGTGAGATTAAGAAGTTTGCGGGTATAAATTGGCAACAGCAAGCACAGGACCGGGTTAACTGGCGGAACATGGGAGAGGCCTTTGTCCTGCAGTGGACGTAGACAGGCTGATGATGATGACGAGAAGTTTCTTGCTTTCATCTATAACATTGTGGTTTTGCTCTTGTATCATATTAAATATATTTTCAGCCTTCACTGTTTGTGTGTGTGTTGAGGCTTGTCATTGGCTTCTGAAAATACAATATCTGTAAATATGAGCACATAATTGACAACTATACACTCTTGCATGTAGCATGGTTGTAACAATGATCTGTATTTTTCTAAGTTCCAGCAGTAACAAAGGGTTCGGTGCTCCACGGTCATGTACAGTGTATCAAGAACAGAGCACAGGAGACCAACAAGTATAAAGGGAGTGCCAGTGACTGTTTTCCTGCTCAAAGTTTACAACAGCAGAAAGAGCACATTGTGATGTTAGGAGCAGCCACTGTTTAACTTATTAGCAGTGCATTATTCAGCAGTTCCTTTGCTTGCATTCGAAATTATTTAAATTTTGCATGGAAGGTACCAAACTATGACACTAATTTAAAGGCTGCTGTAGTGTTAGTGGGCAAATATTTTTCAGCTGAAGTTTTAACATGTGTGTTAAGTGCCTGCGTGCCTCTACATTTGCATGCCAGAAATCACAGCATCCATGGTCGCCAATGGTAACTGTGTTTGCATTCTTTGTAGTACAAGAAGTAAAGCCATGGATGCAGTAATCATGTACTAAGTCGATGTAATCCTTCAGTGTACAATCATTTGTATAGCACCAATGATGCCATGAGTGTATATGCTCTGGGAAGTGAATCTATGTGGAACATTTTATTTGGAAGGAAGAGGATCATCACTACTCCTAGTATACCTTAACAGTAGATTTTAGTGCATGGGTATTCTCCCACTGCCTGTCCGTCCTTCAACAGTCTACTTATCTACTGTGTAAGTGTAACTTTTTAAATGTATACTTTGCTCGGATAGGTTTGTTCATAATGTAATGCAAGTGACTTATCATCTATACAGCTCTACTCAGACTAGAAATAAAGTATTTATTTTATATGTAGCTATAGCATGCATTCACTTGTGTTTTTCTAGGTGCCTGTACAATTGTTTAGCCCTACAAAAGTGCTGGTATACTCTAATATTGAATCTGGCATCTTAAAATAGTTTTTTAGTGGAAGTAAGAATGTGTTTACAACCAATACAACTATCCTCAGGTGAACTGTGGAAACTCTGTGGAAATTTGTTTACAGTTTTTGAACGTTGTGAAGGCAAATGTTGTTATATTCTTTTATTGTGGTCCCTGTTTCATGCAAATGACACATAATTACTTTGCAGTGGCATAGTATTAGTTGTTATTTTACACATATGTGCTGAGCAACATCGCAGTTGAGGCCAGCAGCAAGACATACATGCAGCGCACTGGAGCATCACCTCACATAGTGTACAGTGTTTGCCCACCAGTAAACTCAATATCTTTCAAGCAGACTAATAGACAGCTGTATGGGAACTGTGTGGGTGTGCAAACTTTGAAGTCTTCTTGAAGAGTGTTCTTCATCATTTTTGTTCAAGTGAAGTAGCTACCCAAGGCCACAACTGGTGGGAATGTGGTGGTTTCCTCTCTCCAAAAGCACTCCTACGAGCTGCCTCAATGTTAGCATGGGGTAAATTCACGAACTGGAAAAATAATTGGTCTTTGTTTTCTTGGCCGAAAGAGTCACTGCCACCGTTGAGCCACCACGACGCGCCGGAATAGAAACTTTTAGCTAAATAAAGTTGATTCTACTTTTGAGAAGTGTTTTGAAGAAACGAAATGGCACCTATAGCTGTCAATATAAGCACTGTTTGCACCAAGGAGCTTAGTAGCCTATAATTGTATTATTCATGTATTGTCTAGAATTTACTCGCGCTGTGCCAACTTTCAGCCCAAGTGTCCTAACATGCATTGTTAGTGGGTTGTGATTGAGCCAAGCTATGTAAATAAACAGAGTGATATTGCAGATATGTACAAAATATTGATGCACAGCCCTTTTCTTTAGCTTGACATTGTCAAGGGCTTTATTCTTGTGTTTTTTTATAAAAACTGCTTCTCACTGGGCAGCAGCGGAAATCTATGCATCAAGCTTTAGCGAGATGGTTTGAGAAACACCGTGTTCAGACATAACAGTGCCAGTGGATTTCTCTCGTAAGTTACTTTCTGTAGTATATTCAAAATGAGTGTACTAGAATTGTTGTTTTTAGCCATTCATTTTATTATTTACACCTGAGTGTATGTATGTATGAATGGGTGTACATATGTATATGTGTGTAAGCGTATATGCATGTATATATGTATGTATGTATGTATGTATGTATGTATGTATGTATGTTTTAAATGAGAATCCGTTTATCATTGGTGAGTAAGTTTGGTAATGATTTGTCTGAATTTTTTCTAGCTATTTCTCTTTTGAGCCATTATACATTTCAATTTGTTTTGTACTGCATAAAAATAAATGTAACCTTAGATAGGATATGTGTTCAAAGAAGTTTCATTTACCAACCTACAGTCATTGGCAAGAAATTGGGTAAAATGAAACAAACCTGCGAAGATTAGTTTAGAGCATAGCTACTCTACATGGCATATCTCGTACAGATTGCATTGGTTGAATATGTCGATTTCAACCTTTCAATTTTATTCAGAATACGCAAGCTATCACCCGTGGTTGTATATGTGTGATATTTATGCATACTGTGATACCGGTTCGCAATTACAATTAAGGTGACAAACCTAGTCAAGCTGAATACATGAGTTTTGTCCATGCACCTTCCATCTGCACTGGAACTGTTGTTAACAAAAAATAAACTTCAGTTTAGAAATTTACTATAGTAACCAAAAGCAGGGTATCTCTTTATCACACAAATCAAATTGCCATTGTTTTGTTCCATTCTGGATAATAGGGGACCCTCTCATCAGAACTCGATTAACTGCTGTAGTTCATTTTAACCATTGACAGCGACATTTCACTGAAGCGTGCAGCATGTCAAATAGCGAGAGAGAAGACACAAACTAATCACTCTGTTTGCATCAGCTCTAACTGTCCGTGCTCTTTGGTCTTGCTGCATGTGGTGATGCCCACCAAATTAGCACGAAAGCGTGTCCCTACAAAGGCGGTCAACTTGGCTGCAAGCAGTTAGCGCACTGAATGTGCAGATTTTCTTCAAAACACCGTGAAGACTGATTGCTGGTCGAATATCCAAACACGCGAAAAGTAATATACCAGGTATGATATTGGTATTTCAGTACTGGACACTTTTGCGATAAGAGAGGATGGAGGAGAAAATTATGAACCCTAAATTGTTTAACTTTTGAAGGAGCACAGTACAGCGCTTTTGGAACAAAAGGGAAGTGAAAGAAGCAAGTGCGAAAGCCTACTTCTCAAAAAATTAGTACCCGCCACCACGCATAATGTCAGGCCGGGCAACCTCTTGAAAAAAAAAGTGCTCAGTGATTCTGCGAATCGAACCAAGTACCTCCTAGATTGTAGTTGAGCGCTGTAACCGCTCGTCCACTGCAGCAGTGCTTGCATTCGCCCTATTGCTGATATATCGTCATTCCTTCAAATGAAGCCAAATGCAAAAACGTCCGGGGAAACTTTGTCAAAAATAGAAAAAAATAGTTAGAATGCGTTTGCCCAAGGTTACTAGAAGATAGAAACCGCCACGTGTGAATGTATAACCGTGCGCTATTTATTCTTGTACATCATTATCATGACGTTGGGATAGCCGGCTCTAACGTAGGCTACCTTCTCATAGTTTGCCAAATATAAATAAGAAAATAAAAATATATATCGGCCTGTGACAACGCTAATCAACTATTATGAGTTCACTGTCACTAGTGTCACTTTCACTAGATGAATGCTCAGTTTGCTTCCAGTATCGTTATTTAGGAAAGTTTTGGCTCATTAACTCAACTCTCCTAATTAGCATTGATTCTCACATATAAGGACAGTCACACTTCATCTCGCTTTCTGAGTGGCTGGCACTCTCATATAACGCGTACTCCACTTTTTTACGCTCTCGGAGCATCTGACGCTGCTTTGCGGAGACTTTCCCTGACGTCTGCTTGGCCAGAAAATTGTCTTTATTATCTATCAATTTCAAGCTTTCGCGAAGCCGAAACGAGAGTCTCTCTCTCTCTCTCTTCATTCTTTTCGCACGTGTGATAACGTCTCTCAACCTCAAGACTCGTATACACGTCCCTTGCTTTGTTTGCGCACTCAAACAACGCTGGACGAAATATTTGAACCATGTTTTGTGAAAAGCATTAGCACTGAGACACCTCCCGACGAGTCTCCCTCATTTTACGTAGACATATACCTAAGCGTGAGCGTATGCCCGTTCTCGCATTCCGACTTTATAAACATGCTGTGGTGCATGAAACCAGCGAAATCGTGCTCACAATTTCATTTGATTACTGCTGCTATCTATTTCCGCACAATTCATCTGCAGGCACCAAAGTCGCTTACGTGTCTTGTAATAAGAATATTGTAACAAAGGCTACCTTTGACTATAGGTACAAAACACCCTTACGTTCACCACTATACCGCGCTAGATTGCACCGACTTAGTTAAGCAGCAGCGCAGCTTCAATGAAATGTAAGGTAACTGGTCGCGTTAAATAGGGGAAGGCATTCGAGGCACAATTTCAAACATTGCATGCATCGATTTATGTGTGGTTTCATATATGTGGTGCACCTGGAGTGTTGTTTACTTGTACTTGGCGAGATAGTGCATGGATTGCTTGGTGGCTTAAGGCCATCGAGAAATTATTTTTTTAGCTACAGTTGTTCATTAAAGGTGAGTGCTTGGCTTTGCACAGCCCAACAAAACGTCTATTACAACGTACGTGGCATCCTGTAGGCGCTGTAGCAGACGCTCGCGGAACTGAAACTTAGATGCAGCAAATCATTGGCTACCATCGCATACTCTCGATGCTAGACGCTTTGCGTGCTACCTTGATATTATCGGCACACACTTCTTTCTTTCCTTGTCGTTTCATCGGCTATCGTGTGTCCTTCTTGCCCTCTTAAGTGCCGAATAAGTTAAATTCATACCCGCGCTATAGTAATCCCTCCAGATAAGACAATTTTTGGCTAAAAAAATGCGTAGCCAAAGAGAAAGCTTTGTAAATTCGGCCCCTGTTCTTTGATATCGCCATGTTTTTTTCTCAAGTTTTGTTACCGCCACAATACACTACACAATTCTCACCTCCAACCGCGCCTGCAGTTTTCGAGAAGCTTCAGGTCGTCAGTAGATCATTTCGATAAGGTGACGCCGACTCCGCGAACTGTAAAGATTATTCTGGAACCTACGTCACCGCTTGCGATAACGCTAGAACATTCGATGGCAAGTATATAAATGGTGACACGATTCGCTGCTTGTCAATTGATCGACAGCCGACGATGCATGCTCCCGTATCAGTGCAAATGTGGTATTGTAACCCGACTTTTCATTTAGCGCGAACAGGTTCACCAAAATACACAGTTTGTTTAGACCTTTCCGCTTCCTGCCTTCATTCCCGTCACAACCCTGTCAGATCTGGTGAAGGTGCTGCTTCATTCATGTACTGGACTATTCTGGCTAGCTACCTTGAATGACTCTTCAAGTCACCTCGCTCGATGGAGCCTGAGACTTTAGGAATATGACATTACCGTCGTTCACAAGTCCAGCAAAAAACACTCCGACGCCGACTGTCTCTCTCGTGCGCCTGTCTACGAACCACCGCCCGACGACCCAGATGACCACTACTTCTTAGGAACAATAACTTTCGAGGACTTTGCTGAACGACAGCGGGCCGACCCGGAACTTAAGGTCCTAAAAAAATACTTCGAAGGCACGACCACCCAAGTTTCGAAGGCATTCAAGCGGCACTTGCGTAGTTCTTCCTGCGAAACGGTCTTCTCCAAATGAAAAACTTCTCACTGCTTCAAGCCAAGTACCTCGTAGTTGTGCCTTCATCTCTGTGACCAGAACTCCTGCAGACCCTGCACGACGATCCGACGGCAGGGCACCTCGGTGTTTCCCGCACGTTTGCGAGGATTCAAGAAAGGTACTACTGGCCACGTCTTACCATCGATGCCACTCCTTATATGAGGAAATGCCGAGACTGTCAGTGACGCAAGGCACCGCTGACAAGGCCAGCGAGATTTCTTCAGCCTATTGAACCACCTCACTGACTATTCCAGCAGATTGGTATGGGCCTACTGGGGCCGTTCCCGGCGTCCGCTTTCGGAAACAAGTAGATCGCGGTAGCTGCCGACTACCTCAACCGCTACGCCGAGACAAAAGCCCTACCCAAAGGAAGTGCATCCGAGGTAGCTAAGTTCTTTGTCGACAATATCGTCCTACGTCACGGCACCCCGGAGGTCCTTATCACCGACAGAGGAACGGCATTCACTGCCGACTTAACTCAAGCGATCTTGGCATACAGCCAAACAAACCACCGCCGGACGACAGCGTACCACCCACAGACCAACGGCCTCACCGAGCGGCTTAACAAGACGATCGCCGACATGCTGTCAATGTACGTCGATGTCAAACACAAGACGTGGGACGCCATTCATCCGTATGTGACCTTCGCATACAACACGGCGGTGCAAGAGACGACGCAGATATCTCTATAGAAATTGGTCTACGGAAGGAGCCCGGCAACGACGCTTGATGCCACGTTACCCAACGTCCCCGATGAAGAAAACCTCGATGTGAGCGATTACCTTCAACGCGCCGAAGAAGCCCGACAACTTGCGCGTCTCCGTATCAAAAATCAACGGACGACTGACAGCCACCGTTACAACCTTCGGCGACGCTTCGTGGAATACCAGCCCGGTGAACGTGTTTGGGTGTGGACGCCGATACGCCGACGTGGACTAAGTGAAAAGCTTCTGCGATGGTACTTCGAACCGTACAGGGTGGTTCGACGCCTTGGCCCACTTGCTTACGAGGTTGTCCCCGACGGCATCACGATCTCTCAACGACGCCGACCGCGACCTGAAGTCGTCCATGTCGCGCGCCTCAAGCCGTTTCATGCGCGTTAACCAACTGAACCAGTGTTTTTTGTATTATTGTTTGATCGTAATTTATTCATTGTACTTTCTTGCATTATTATTGTAATTTCATCTTTAGTTAAAGCATCGGGACGATGCCTTTTTTCAGAGGGAGGCAATGCCACGTTCTATTTCCCAAGTTTTTGTTATCGTCCCAAAACACCACACGATTCTCAGCGCAAACCACGCCTGAAGTTTTCGAGAGGGCTCCGGACTGTAGTAGATTATTTCGATAAGATCACGGCCACTGTGCGAACGGTACAGATTGTTCTAGAACCTACGCCACCGCCAGCGATAACGCTAGAACATTCGACGGCAAGAGTATAAATGCCGACGCGCTTCGCCGCTTGTCAGTTGTTGATCGAAGGCCGACGCTCCGTTCGCCGCTATCAGGCCGAGACTACTATTTGTGCGAGACTGCTGCTGTAATTGGACTTTCCGTTTAGCGGGCACAAGTTCCCCCAAATAAACTGTTAAATTCCAACACGAAGTCTCCTGTCTTCCGCCACGTCACGACCCCGTCACAATATAGATAACGAAGAAAATGTCACTGTTGAGCTTGAGCTTGCAGCCAGAGTTCAAGTATGCTCTAATATGTTCCTCACTTGGCGAACACTTTTACGCACAGCTGCTGGTTCATTGTTTTACTTTGTTTAAAAGCACGACGCTACACTCTAAGCCAAAAGGAAGCAGTAGGGGTGTAGGGGTTGCTCCTCTCAGGGAGCTATTGCATTGCCACTCCCATTACTCCCCTAAAAGGAGTAACTGCAGAGCGTCGAACCGTTGCTCTCCTTTCAGTTCCTTCTTCACGGGATGAACATTTACTCCCTCCAGTTGCTCCCTGCGGATCAACAGTTACCTCCACCACTTTCTCCTTGCGGATCGATCATTACTCCCACCAGTTGCTCCCCTAAGACCAACGGTTTCTCTATACCGTTCCTCCCGCGTGTTCGCTGTTGCTCTCTGAGGACGCACTGCACATACTTCCAGCTATTCTTTGTGGAAATGAATATTTATCTCGAGTATGCTTGTCACACGCTTAACACATGGCGAGAGCTCCTTGAAAGAGCACTGCTTGGGTGCTTATAACACAAAAAGTAGACAATATTGAAAGGAAAGAAAAGATTTATGTTTTTGTTTAGGCAACCTGTGAGCACATCTAGAAGTAGACTTCGCCACACCACAGCCAGCACTAACGAAGCGCCATAATACATCAAAGGTTTTCTGCGTCTTCAGTGGAAAAACAATCGTTAATTTCTAGCACAGGGTAGTCTGTGTCATCATTTTAGAAAGAAGGGCGACTTCTCTAATTCTGAAGGACTCGGGTTTCGCAGGACTAGTGTTTCCATCAGGCTAGCGCAGCGGAATGTCACCGCAGGCGTATGTGAAGCATCTCATTGCTGCGAGAAAAAAATAGAAGTGTGAGGTTTACCATGCCAGAAACAATATATAACTATGAGTCACACACACTGCAGCATTGCTCACATTCTAAGATTTCTACTGCAAAACAAAATAGGAAAAAAGGAAGGTTCGGCTAAACGTTACTTGCAAGTCATATAAGTGCTTATGTGGTTGACGCTCTTCACATGATGTCTCACATAGCAATATTCTGGAACAAAATGGGAAGCACCTCAATAAGGCATATTTGTAGCAGTTGAAGATACCCTTGGTTTCAGTTAACTTGTTTCCTATACACAGCTGAATGATATTTCTATAAGTCCATTCACCAATGAGCATACTAAGCAAGATCATGTGCGTGGCAGATAACACATACCGTCCCCTCATGTTAAAATACATATTTAGCTCGTATACATAGTTGCTCTTGACTCTACTGTTCTATGATACGCTGCTGGGTCATTAATTGTGCAATACCTATAGGCACAAGTCAACCATGCAAAGCTTGGTTGAAAGCAACCATTTACTCAGGCTACATGATAATCTTCGGTACATGTCCTTGTACCTGACGTAAACGGCTGCACAAAACTATAGACCCAAATAAATGTAGACCGTGGTACCTTAAAAAAGTGCTTTAAATTCGGAAAACTAGGGTGCACTTGTTCACTTGGTTGACGAGTCACACCCACGAGATGTGCGCACGAAGCAACATATCTTAAGGCATGTACAGATATTCTGATTTTTTGTTTGACAGTGTCACAGATAGCTTGCCGATACGCATATATCTGAGCGCAACAATATTCGAAGCTTTTGTTAGTTCAACGTCTTGTTTGTTCACAGCCGAACAGGTTACTGCTCTGTTGGACAAATTGGAATAAGCGCACCTTGGTTTCAAAAAAAGCATTATTAGAAGTTAGCGCCCGGTGTGAATGTCTACCTATTCATTTTGTACTGACTTCTACATGTGCCACAAAGACATTTGTTGAGGGTGTGCTACAATTTAAGCCAACATCGCATACTTGGTCAACGTGATGGATATACAAACATTAGGAGCAATGCCGCCTCTTGTAAGAGCATAACACTACAGGATCTTGGAACAGCAAGGAGGTGCACAAGAAAGTTAAGCCCACTCTTGCTGAACATTGAACGAGAATTTTTCCAACTGAGAGAGGTCAACATGCAGTGGCACTTTAAACCCACGAAACAACTGCAGAAAACGGGGTAAAGGCGAGTTAAGAAGCGCTGTTAAGATGGCCTGCACACGGACAGCTTTGTGAATCTAGGCCCAAGTGTTATGTTTTGTGCAAGCCGAAACCCGTGTAAATGAGGAAAACGTACTTTTAGTAGCACCAGCGTAAACAAATCTTGGTAGTTGGCTTTCTAGTACAAACAGAAATCCCTGCAATGAAAACAGAAACATTTTGTCTTTACGGTAACAGTGTAATCACACACACAGGCCAGCGGAGCCATGTCAAATTGTCAGTGCCAGTGTAACCATGTGGCATGAAAAACTATTCGCTGGCCAACACATGCGCAGTTTGGCCCAAAAAGCGATGCTTTCATATACGTAGTACAAAAAGTCTGCACTTAGCGAAATTCACTTGCTTTCTGTACTTTAGCAACATTGGGGGCATCATTATCTGCAGTATAACCGAATTGGCGCCGAACACCTGAAAAAATGTAGTGAATGACTTTCACCAAATAATGTTTTATTTCGTAGCAGTGAAGACATTTAGGAACAGCCAAGTGGGAATCGGCCTGGTTATGTGCATGGGGCGAATCCCAAACGGTTTTATTGTGGTTGTAGAAATTTTCGTTGATTGTTATTGACGTCAAAATGTGACTTCCACCACTTGCCAAGTTTTCACGGCGCATAAAGATTTCACAATGCACAATAATGACAACGCTAACGTGAACCCACAGCATTTATGATTGTCTTTCACGATATTCAGTTTTGCGAAGGTTTTGCATCACTAAAGAAATCTGAAAGATTTGGATCAACCCTCCTCCCATTGTTCTGTCCATATGCAAAGTGCTCGCTTGATGGTGCGCTTGTAAAATATTACGTTCAGCGTAGAGGTGAAGCAAGTAACGCAGTGATGTAGGCATATTTTTTTTGGCGGGCGGACAGGAGAGGGGGGTCCACTTATCTGAATTGGAGGCTGGGCAAGCCAATATGGTCGTTATATTGTTTTCCCTATGCCCGGCCTAAAAAAATTCCGTGCGCCACCGCCTGGCTAGGCCAGTGAAGTGATGCGAAAACAATTTGTTGACTTACTGGTCTACATACACTTTAAAGCTCTAAAAATGCGGTTGAAGGCCTCAACTCCCAGCCGCTAACGTTACATAAAGCCAATGATAGAGCCCCACCTCAGTGGTCTAGTGGCTGCTGGTACTCGGCTGCTGAACCACAGGTCGCGAGATTGAATCTCGGCTGTGGCGGCTGCATTTCCGATGGAGGCGGAAATGTTGCAGGCCCGTGTGCTCAGATTTGGGTGCATGTTAAAGAACCTCAGGTGGTCTAAATTTCCGGAGTCCCCTACTATGGCGTCTCTCATCATGTTGTGGTTTTGGGGCGTTAAACCCCACATATTAATGAAAGCCAATGATAGACAAGTACCGGTATGAAGGCAGCTACAACCTCGTCCCTATGTTTTTTTCAAACGAGGTATTGTTGCCGAAAGGAACTTTTAACTGCAAAAGTACACTGGCACTGCAGTGGCGACAGAGGCGGTAATAATAGAGTTATTTTAGCTCGATACGGCTAGCAATGGATACGGTGAATAAGCAAAAGCAAATCATTTCTTTTTAGATAGCGCAACCACTCAACAATGTTTTTGAGAAAAAACAATGAGCAGGCTGTTCAAGAACTAAACATTTTTCAGAAGCTGGGAACAAGCATAAATTTGGGGTCGAAAACGTCCCAACCAATGTTAGACTGTAATTACCCACACTGTGAGAGAATTAGTTTTGCTGGAAATGCCACTCACCTGCAAGCTGATGCATACACATTCTTTTGTCCGACGAACAAACAGGCTTGCAGATAGCTGAGGAGGTGTTTACGTTGTGTTTGTTCCATCCGGCAGCAAAATCCACACCAACATTGCGCTCTCTAAAGATAAATATACACTAATCTTCATCACGAATAAGTTGAAACGCAAATCTGCGACACACACGCACGATGAAAACATAGCACACAAGCTCGCATGTTCATGTGCTCACCGACCACAAACCATAAGAATATTAGTAGTGTGAACGTGAACCTAGTTGCGCCAAGAAAAAAACGTCGAGCAGTGACAGCACAGGCGTCAGCGCAATGTTTTCAGTGTGTTCTCCTATTACATTTATAAGGAAAATCTTAGGTGTAATAAAACTCATAAATATTTATAACAAAGTGAGTTTACTTTTTTAGTGCCAGTACACATAAACATTGAATAATGATCACTTTGTAAATTACATCGCTTGCAATACTAGCACCACACTTGTCGTGCGGGCGTAGATAGCGCAGATTTGGCATTCTGCCCTGATTGATTGCTATGTGGGGTTTAACGTCCCAAAACCACTATATGATTATGAGAGACGCCGTAGTGGAAGGCTCCGGGAATTTCGACCACCTGGGGTTCTTTAACGTGCACCCAAATCTGAGCACATTGGCATTCTACCCTCAAACTACACGTTTAAGCATACTACTAAGTTTTACGGCTGATAAAAAGCGCGTTTATTTTACTTGCTTCAGTGACATCTCAGTGGCATGTTGTTAATGGTGTGGTTTGCATCTTGCAGGACATTGTTATGGGTGCTTGCGTTGACAAACTTTCTCTTGGGAACCGTCTTATTCACCTTACTCAGACAATACTCAGTGGTCCGTCACACGCAATCACTCAACGCAAGAACATCAACGCAAGAGCAACCCCGTCCACAAAGCTTCTACGATACTGATGGATTAACAGGGTACAGCTACGACGTTGTTCCCGACATAATCCACCTCGTGAGGTAGGTGCAACCACTCACAGTATATAACCTCAGTGAAAAATTAGTAAGCAACCGTTTTCACTCGATGTAGCGTCCCTTCGCCACCCCTCTCCGAAAAGTCTGTGCAACCAACGTGCCTGCCTTTTAGCACCTCTGCTGATTTGAACCGCTAACGGAGACAGTGTAAACTGACAACGTTATGTGATAACGTCATCATATGAGTTTATGACGACGTCACAATTTTTTACAGCCTGTGACGGCTTCTTGAGACGTCAAAAGCAGGCGCCACTGCGTTGACGTCAACGCGCCATGACCACTAGCCGGCGCGCACGCCCGATAGGTAGCACTGCGTCAGTGAAAGCATGCCTGCGGCCAACGAGCGAACACAAAACCGCGTGAGCAAGAGCGTGCTCTGTCAGGCAGAAAGCATGCTCTTGAATTGCAAGTTGTGACTAAGATGTTATCAGGCCTATATATGTTGACATGTCCTTCAGCGAAAGTCTATAGCTATATATGGCACTGCACAAAACTCCTCTTCGACGTGTACCTTGATTTTAAGGCATGTCTTCGAATATACGTCGCACTGCAGTAGTTTCTGAATAAACAGTCTAAAATGTGCGTGCCTCCACATTATTGTCTCGTTATTTTTTTGCGCTGTATGGCCAAAGCCATCCCCTCTAATTGATCATTAACCGACTATCCCAACAACGGCTACTTCTACAAAGGGCGAGTGTCAGACTGAACGTCATTTGTTCTTCATCTCACGGGTAGAATCAGGCGCTCACGCCTCAACGTGTGAGAGGTAGTGTACAACAAGGAATGCCCTGAGTACATCACAGTGACAGTTAGAGATTGAATGCACCATTGCAATACGTGCAACTTGTTGCTTCAATAGAAGACTGCAAGTTGATACGAATATTAAAACATGCAGACAGAATCTATGCACATTTTCCTTTGTCTCTTTTACTTCAATTTCATTGAGATGCGTGGCAAAGCTGCCTTAATTTTGTTTGTGTTCATGTTATTGCCGTTATCGCGTCGTGCCGGCGCAAGCGCTGAAAACGCTTCGCGCGTTTTTGGCGCATTGTCTCTTACAGCTGTTCCAGCGCCGCGGCACTTCGTAGCGCGGTAAGAATACATGATCCCTGCCAGCTCTTTCCTAACGTGTGCGAATATATCCTTCCCACAGAAACAAGCAGTGCACTAAAAGGAACACAAACACGACAACACACCGCTTGCGCGCACGACCTGGCTTGGGCATGTCATGCGCCAGGGGCGTAGGCAAAAATTTTTTCATGTGGGGGAGGGAAAGTTCTGCTCCATCTGATGTGAGAGCCGGAGAAGCGGGTGTGGTCAGTGCCTTTATGTTCTCTCAAAAAGTTTTTTGGTAGAGAGGGTAAGCGGATTCGGCGTGTCACCACCTGGCTGCGCCACTGTCATGCGCGCGTAACCTTACGTGCGCACGACGTGTTTCTAAGTCTGCGTGTTGTGATCTTCTGGCACTGAGTTGCTCTGATACCGAAGGGAGCAAGCAAATAATCAGGGTTCTGAAGTCTGCAACACCTGAGTGGCAAATGTTTCAAGCTCACCCTTCTCGCATCATGCTTTCGTGGCTCGTAATGAACGATTAAAAATTGTGGGAGCGCAAAGCTTTTCATTGGGCACGCAACAACATCCATTGTCTTACTAATAGTTTTCACGTGACATTCTAAACAACCCTTTAAAAACAAAACTAACAAACAATAGAAAAGCCCCGTGCAGACCTGAATTTTCAGGTTGGAGCTTCTTACACTCTAACCTTGCCACTTGTCACGCATGACCGAGCGAAGAAGGGACGAGAAAGAAAAATCGTTGACTATTTCTTGTCCCATTTCCTTGGTGGCTTTACTCTGCCGCTACTCTCTGAAGTGCCACTATTCTCCGATTGGCTGCTGCGTGCGCTTAGCCTAAGTGCGCAAACGAGTGCCTCTCAGTCTCCTAGATAGTCACCGTACGTGGCGGACCATTGGTTGGGGTATGGACGGAGCAGAGCTATGGCTGTGTTGCAGACGCTTGCGCTGAGCTTCCTCGGCTCGCGTTGCGGCGGGGTTACCTACGCGCCATCTGCATTCTCGAACGTGATCGGATGCATGGACGCATGCACGGACGGATAGATGGACGGACGCTTCACTTCACTCATCATCGTTCACTCCGTGAATATGGTGTAAATTTTTACCTAGCCTCCACTTATCCCTGACGGCTTCGCATGGGTTCATCATCTTCCTATGGCTGTACAGAGCCCCCTCTTGTTCCCTGCTCTCCTCCACACCCAGGTTTTCAAGGAGATGCATGAATTTTTTGGGAGCACTGTATTGAACAACCCACTATAAAACCACCCGTCACTTGCTCGGCCACGGACATTGCTCTCCTATGCTTCCCCTACCTTTTTCCTACCTTTATTTTTCTATAGACTAAGCGGCGCTCGGTGTATACTAAATGTGCCCCAATTAGTGTTGCAGAAATAGTGTTTCTTCCTCTCCACCTCCTCCAACCACTCGCGCCATGTCAGTGTGCTACCATAAGGTTACCAGCGAGTGCCATTTCTTTTCTGGTCGCGCCTTCTTTCCGGAATTTTGTTGAAGCTCAATAAACTTGTTGGTGAAGCCAGTTGGTCATTTGCCATATTGTAAGATATTTAGCGCAACTTTGGCTCTCGCAAACACTCGCACAAACACTGACACATCCAGCCCAGTAACACGCACGACACTTAGCTCTCACTACCGACTGTTTATTGCTGCTAAATGACCTTCTTGTATACGCACAGAAAATGCGCAAAGGCAATACAAAAAGAAATATGTAACGCAGATAAACCAGCTGGGAGTACTAAATCTTTGCATAAAAAAGATATTTCCTGTTGATGCAATATCAAAGACGGCTCCCTGATACAGATATCGTTATTTTGTTCAATAAAGTATGCTTCCAGCAGCAGACATGCAGATAAATTTTAACTTCTTCCAAAAACTTGCGTATCTGTGAATAGTGGTTCACACATGCGGCAGTATCTGTCACAAGATGCACGTTCTTAAGCTCGTTTTTCTTAACCTTGAGCGCGTGCTTCCTAAGCTAGTAATTTAGGCTTCGCTCGATTATTCTTATGTACATGTTTCCGGAGAATATAGAAATAGGGTATACAACTCCCGTGGAGCATTTACCGAAGAGTTTTTCAAGTTTTTCAGACAACCGTGTCTCTTTCAATTGTAAATGCGCGGAAAGAACGCGGTATGGACAAGGTATGAACACTGTCAAAATCTTACCTCTTTATTGGCATAAATGCAGTGAAAAACAGATGACGCTCGAACTAAGGAAGACTGGTCATGGTCGAAGAAGGCACGAAAACACTGGAGGACCTTCAACGGCTGTTCCTGCTGCCTAAGCATGGGGTGTGAATTGATGGATTTATGGAAAACGATGATAGCAACATACGTGACAGTTTCAGGTGTAATGACACAAGTCGGTAACAATGGCTTGTCTGCAAGCAATCGGGTCTTCGAGAATTTTATCTAAGGTCTCGAGACTCCCAAGACACTCACCGTCTATAGTAGAATATACGGACAAGCAGAAGCGTTGCATACCTAAAGTACAGCGGAATCATTGAAAAGGTTTATGACGGCAAGTGAGAGGACGGCGGTTCAATGGCGCCTATCTATAGATGGTTGAAACAGTACCGTCGAGTCAGAGGGAACAGGCGAATAAACATGCACTAGGGCGGCAGACAAAGGCGCGGTATAGACGTCAGCTGTAGCAATTTTTTTAGGAAGACTGCAGTGGTCGAGATCAGGGCACGGATCCTTATTGTGAGTTCAGCACAAGTGCCGTCAACGAGGGTTCGATGGTAGAAAGGAAATCCCATCTAAGTATGTGGTCGTAAATTGACCGGAAAAGGACAAACTTGACTTCGTACGAAAAATCTCGAATAACAACACGTGCCGTGCACTGAGCCATCAGTGCAATGTAATGCGAGGTCGCTGATGCAGAACAAGATTGGTAAGCGGCATTGTGACTTCTCAATTTGTGGCACAGCTTTCCAATATTTACAGAAAAAACGGCACCTGTATCCATAAGTAAACACACGTACGGTGACACCTTCTATTAGAACATCAATTTTGTTTGGTGCATAAAAAAGAGGTCTCGGAGAGCTCGACGACAATGCATTTCTTGCCTCTGCGGCTGTCAGTTTGCTCTTGTGCGGGGCGAGAGAGGTGATACATCAGAGAGACGGTTCGGTGACGAGGCGGAGTTCACCAGCATGAGTCGAACGGGCGTCATGCAGAAAACGAGTCGGCGAGAAAAGAAGAAGGTCGTTGGGGTTCTGAGTAGCTTGAAAGTTTGTGAAAATCTCGCGGTCCTGGGGCAGGTACTTGCAACGGCGGCAGTAGTGTGCGATATACCCCCACCAACCAGGACGCAAAACAGATGGACTCACTGTCAAAGGTACGCCATGGGCTAACGAGAGAAGATTCGCTGGGTTAAGTAAGATGTGTACCTTGCGTGTTGGCATCGTCGTGATGTAGAAGGCACCGGTGTCACGGTGAACGCAGGGAAAGATGGGGCCGGTGATCCAGACGACGGCAGTGTATGTCAGTGGTGTAGTTACAGGCGGTGATGACGGCAGTGCTTGCATGGCGAGTCTCAGTGACCTGGCGTAGACGTTGGTCTAGTGAGTTCACTGGCTCGGGTGTTTGGCCCACATGATAAAGTTGACACGCAACTTTTTCAAGGATGAACTGTTTCATGTTTACCAGCAAAATGCTGAGATCAGCAGCGAAGTCGTGCATCAGGGCGGAAACGTCAGCTGTATCTTCAGCTGCCCGGCGCGTTGAGACGCACTGCTTAAGCAACTCCTCATACGCCTGACAGAACTGGACCACCTTCGTGACAGTCTGAGGATTCCTGGTGACCAGAATTGAGAAGGTATCGTCATCGACCCTTTTTATGTTGTGCTTGATCTTGTCGATTTCAGCGAGAGATGCATCGACGCGCTTGCAGAGAAACAAGATATCATTGAAAGAGTAAAAATGCGAGCATGTTGGCATAGATTCATCGTAAAAAGCAGTGCGAGTTTACGGGAAGAAAATAAATACGACATATCAGTGCTCTCTCCTATCACAATTCTTCTTCCCTCGTGAGGCCAGGACTCCGGCTCACCAGAGGCTAGTTCCCGAAACGTCCACCATGTGCCGTATGACTTGGAACCCCCCCCTCATTCTCGCAATTCTCCTTCCACTACCGACCAGACAGGCTCCGAGAGGAACAGGTACAGTGTATAACAGGTTTTCCCAATGCCTACCGGGTCAACACAGATACTGTACCACGGAGTAACCAGCCGAGCCCCCTCCCCTTTTCCCCGTCTAAGGAGCAATAAAAAATACACACTGAGGCATGATGAGGGAGAGACGTGCCACCAGAAAAACAAACTGCTGCGCGGAGAGGGGTGAATACACACAAAAAAGAAACTTAACAAAATAGATTAAGAAGAGAATAAACAGCGCTAGACACGGGACGTTAATAGGACGACAGACGAAACCTTCCGCCTGTCGCGTCCTCTCGCCTTCCCGTGTCCAGCGCTGTTTGTTCACTTTTTAATCAGATGCCAACTAGCTCAGGTAGGCACACTGCAACAAACTAAAAACAGAGGGGTGTTGGGCAAGACACAGGCAATAGACGCACAGGGCTAACGAGCCTTAAGAGCGAGTAAAGAGGTCGGCATCGCTGAGACAGCTGTCAATTTTTCCACGTGGCAGTTTTTAAACACGACCGTCCTTCTTGGGTACCTTCGACGCAAAATTTTGGTCTGTCTGTCTGTCTGTCTTTCTTTCTGTGTGTCTGTCTTTCTGTCTGTCTGTACACTTTTCTGTTTGTCCACTCCCAACGGCACCGGGTACTTCAATCGGCCGACTCCATTCGCAGCGTCCACAAATGTTGCGCAAGCATTAGCGTTCGTACTTGTGCAATGTTCATTCAATAAGCAATTTGCGCAAGTCTGCGGCACCACAACATTACGCATGTATTCCGCATGTGTATATTTTTACTAGAAATTGTATACATAAGTAATTTTAAGGACCATAGTGCTTATCACGCTGCGCTGACCATGTAACGCTTGCACGAAAAGGTGAGTGTTTCCAACGCTTTGCCAAGACGCGATGGTGGTGGCACCTACCCGTCACCTCGCGTTCCTCACCTTATCACCTCTGAGGTGGGTGCGCACACCCGTCTCAAAGCCACGTGCTTCGTTTTCCAAGAAGACTGCCAGGTGGGGCTCATGTCTCACGCGCGACGTGACTTGAAGCACTCGTTCGCCTCCGCTGCACGCTCGGTGCACTCTAACGCAGCGCCTCTAAAATACCACTCACCGATATCCCTGCGCAGAACATCAAATTGATTGTTTACTCTCTCCGCACGCGAAACTATCGTTTTCGATGACATTTGCAGATTACATGCTGATACAGGGCCATTTTTTTTCTAAATCTGTTCACAATTTTTAAATACTTGATTCGGTATGTATTGATGCAGATTGTTCTTAATTCTGGGTGTTGAAGCAATTTTCAATCTCATTATTAATACAACTATGTGATAACTCACTACCTTCTACATGATGTTTAGCGGGCACATTGGCTGCAGTAAATAAACATTGCGCTATAGTGTTGTTGTTTTCACTCTCATTTCGTTTTGAGAACTTGTCTGAGATCTGCCGATCTTTTAGCGCGAAAGTTTCCCGCAATTAACCGCTGAAGCCCTTTTAAAGAAACTGGCACCATAGCCGGACAAACACGGCGGCCGACGTGCCAGGTGTGTGAAAGTAAACGAAGCACTGGTTTTTCATACATCTTGTTCTCTTCACTATAATGTTTCATTTAGGCCAAGAATAGCCCACCTGTCATAGCCATATTCTTCGTGGTGAGTGAGTTCCTCACTTTCTTTTCTGAAGTGGTGGATTGCCGAATGACGGCTTCCAGTTCGACGCCTAGCTCTTCTTCTAAAGTGTTTACGGTGCTTTAGGGTTTTTGAGGGGCTTTAAGGTGTTAGGTTGTTTAGGCTGTTTCAAGGTGTGTGCCGTTCATGGTAATCAGAAGTAAACACCTACTTTTTGCGACGCGGTTGTTACCAGTTATCTTGCCTCCTTCCCGATTACACTGAACTGCACATAACTTGAAGCAGCGAAGAGCAGAGCTCTGAAGGTTCCGTCAACCAGATTTAATGTAGCAGACGACGCGCCGTTTTTTCATCCACCTATTATTCCTGACTTATGAACGGTTCACGAGTAGTCTGATGTGCCAGCAAGTAGTCCTCTCCCTGCCCGTGCCAGGGCGAACTTCTTCCTTTTTTAACCTCCTAATTCCTCTCCTCCTCTCTCTTCCTATCCCCTTTGTACCATTTCGCCAAAGCGCTAAGCCATGACCCCAATACGGAAGGCACAAACAAGCGTCTTCGCATTTCTTTTCCTCTTATAAAAGACCACTCTTATGTAATCTGAACCGGCTATACACGGCTTCGCAGGCTGAGGACTTCCTTCCCTAGCTCGGTTGAGTCCGTGACCCACAATTTTAAATATGTGCACTCACAGACAACTTATAGTACACAAAAACGTCATGCCCAGCCAATACTTTTTTGTCACTGGTAATATATTATATTTATAATTTAAGCTTTGATGATTATAATCGAGGCCCCAATCATATGTTTAGCAACCAAATTATTAGCGCTTTGACATTGTACATTGTTTTTATCTGATGTCAGAGACAGGTGCTCTGCAATATGGCGGGCACCGTGGCTTTTTATAACGTAGAGTGTCAGTTCAGTCAATGATTTAGGCCCGTATTCACAAACGCTCCTCCACTCGACCCTTCACTCGAAACGCTGCTTAAGTGGCGTTTTCCCATTCACAAACCGCCCTTCACTTGAAACGCTTCCTTCACTTGAAAAAAATCTTGAGCGTTTCTTTGAGACTGTCAAGGAAGCGATCGAGCTACCTTGAATCGTCCCTCGAGTGAAATATTTGCGCCAGCATTGCGTCCATGGCGGAGCCCGTCTCATTTTGACGGCGTTTCTTGATCAAGTAGGCGACCACCGCCGCGTCCTTTCGACAATGACGGTGCGCGTTTACTACGGAGCTGTCTTCGAACGGTTCAGCAACGGCTACTGTGGCGCCGGGACAAGCGGGCGTGGTGTCAAAAGGAGCACTCACCAGTGCCGTGATATGTTGCGTTCCGTGCATGAGCCAGTAGATTACCTGTCTTCGGGTGTGCATATACTCTTCGTGCGAGTGCTCCATGACTTACTGCGGATTCCAGTGCTTTGAAGTGTTTTGATGAAGCTCGCAAACCACATCAGTTCAAGCGTGGTGCGAAAGCTTGACAAGCAAGCGGCAGAGCAAACTTTTGAAGTGCTGGGTTCACCGTACTTTAGAGTGGCTTCCTCTCCGGTGAACCTTTGCTGCCCTAGCCTAAATTTACGACGGAGCACACCTCCGTTAGACGACCATCTGTACCAATGATAAGGTAAGTTCTCCAGTGTTTTTTTTATTTTTTTTTCCTGCTTCGGTCAGATTACTATTAAAGAAAGTTTAAGAAAAGCACAACACAATACATTGGGCTCAATGAATGTGCTACTGTAGCTATTACGCGTGAAACTTAGCTTCTTTATAGTGTGGCTATGCAGCTCACAATACCAATGAACAACCAAGTACAAATTTAGGGGATCAAGCAGATGATCATGCTCTGTGAAACCTGCATGTACGCAAAAGTGCGTCGAGTGTCGTATGAAAACGCAAACATATGAAATATAAATGCAGAAGATACATAATGAGATTGTTTTTTTTTAATTTAACCCCATTCCTACCCACCGAAGAAGAATTGCTGGCAACGGCACTGATTCGTGCAATTAGATAATGAAATTATATACCCATATGCCTGGTCAGCTGCCCAAGTGCCTGAGCCAAACATGTGTCAAAATAGTCAAAGCTCAATACTTCAACCATGTCTGTTCTTGAACGCAAGACATACTAATGAATGTGTGCACAGCTAGAATTAAAGAAAAATGCGGCTTTTGTATCCAAGCTATTAGGTTTTTCTAATAATATTTCTAGCCTCTGTTGTGCAGGGGACCAGCTGCCGACCGAAGAACACAAAGAAAAGGCCTCCTAGAATCTGCCGTAATATCAATGCATTGCAGAGTTTGCACGACTGTATACAAGAGCACAAAAACAGCAGTGAATGCGTGCAGATACACTGCATTAGGTGCGTTATGGTGTCTACTTCCTTAATCTTATTTATGATGTCCTCCGAGCTCGTACTTTATCTTTACAGTGTGTAGGTTGCATATGTTTGATTGATGAACACTTTTCATTTGCATTCTTATGTTTGCCACGTTGCTCCTCATCAGCCACATGTAATAAAGGTCCATTTGCCATTCACAACTTCTGTTTTGTTCATTTATCAATACATAATTATCGTCGTGTTTGTCTTTTCATGATGAGACAGGATGGCAAAAACCACTTCTCCGATTCTACAGGAAAGCAGTTCTAGGAAAATTAAACTTGTTTTATATAAAGCAGCACCACTCCTCTTCCACGGAACTGAGATGGCGTGGTTCTAATTGGTAGACTTGCTAATCATGCAGCAATAGCGGATATTTTATTTACAGGGTTCTGACCAGATGTATCCGTGATGACTGCAATACTCTTGAGCATTTTTCACCGCTTTGTTGCACTGGTCTTCAATAAATCAGCAGAATAATATACGCTACTCTTGATGACACTTTCTCGAAGGTTGAGAGAACCCACAGGATAGTTTTTAAAACAGAACAGTGCCAAAAGTCAGACGCGCTTCAATTTTATAATTTTCAAACATCCCCTATAATTTATGTTGTGCCGGGGCTTTGGAATGCAGCACAGACACCATGATCCTTTTCAACAGGTATTTCCAGTAGTTATATAGCAAATAAAATCCAAAACATTAGTGCGAAGGTCATTCAAGCACTAACGATTGTGCTTCTGAGCATGCAGATTAAGAAGATGGAATAAAAATTTAATAAGTTGCCGCTGTGTGAACTTGGAGACGGAAGCTACACAAATTTAAAGGTTACTTCTATGCGAATCTGTCAAATTAGACGCATCCACAAATGCAGGGCAAATAGAAAATCATTGCAAAAACAATAACTTATTTCTTGGAAGTTTAAAATGTTAAAGTTGACACACACACACACACACCAGTCCTTGTTAACCGACTATATATGTTACTAAATGAAGAAAACAACTTTAAAATGTATTTTTCGCGAATAGTAAAAGAAAGGCACACGATCGCTTTTCTTAACTTGCGTAGCAGTCTCATTCGAACTCTCAGCCACGAGTATATTATGCCTAGTTTTTAACGCTACCCTGGTATAACCTTGATTATCAGTTGCGAGCAATGTCTTTCAAATTTCCTATTATACGCAGAGGAACAACTACGAAAGCGCCACGATGAAATTCGCAGTAAATGAGAAAAATAAACATCGCACAGGCCCCTGAAATTAGGAACTGTGCACGTACTCCCGTAGCGAGAAGGAATTTACGTACGAGTAATCCTTATACATAATGCGGTGGTGAATGCTAAAAGCACGCCAACATACTGTGATATATAGTAAAAAGTACTCATTCCACCGCGTTATACATTCGGTGGCTACATTAGTGATCAGAAGGCTCTCAGAAAAGCGAAAGTAAACAAAGCAACAAACCATCTATTGCGCTTCCTGTCATCACTCACGTAGTTCGTTAGTCACCCCGGCGAAAGTAGGCTCTGAAACGACACACACGCAAACACTACCGTAAATATAAACTGCAATTATTAGATGCATACAAAACAAAATAAACTGAGCAGGTAGAAACGTTCAGCAGCAGACGAAATGCCATCAGCTGTTCATTCAGCTGCCTGGGTTTGACTGTTGCCAGACTTGAAGGAGGGTTTCGCTAACTCTTTCAGCACAAGGCTTAGAAAAACAACACTACCACTCTAAATGCACGTATTTTGCTGTAATGTCAATTTAGAACAAAGAATAACTAAAAAAGGCGTTCTCCTAATGTACATAGATAAGCAATTCTTAACCACAATTGCGAATACTCTCGTTATCAGGCGCTTTTCTCGGCGCATGCAGTTCACTCAAGTGAAGGGAGCATTTCCAAGGCCTCCCTTGGCGAAGGAAGTGTGGAGGAGCGTTCATGAAACGCAACGGCCCCTTGAGTGGAGGAGCACGCTCCACCTTGACTTCGTCAAGTCGAGGGGAGCCTTTGAGTGAAGGAGCGTTTGTGAATACGGGCCTTAGAGTTGGTCGGTCCATCCGTTCTTTTGTGCTCTCCCCGCTTTTTCTGTTCACCCACCACGTCGAAGGGGAACACAAAGTAAAGCGCGGTGGCACCGGCACTAATTTGGTATCACGGTAACATGGTTTCTTGCTCCGCGCGTCTTCATATAGCACAGCTTCTAGAATATGACCCTAGAGCACCTTCTACTTTGCCTATCAAGTAAGCAAAACTAGTGCAACTTCACAATGCCCTAGAGTCTCCGTGGAAAGCAACAGCAATGTTAGGCAGTTTTCAGTCATACTGAATACTCTTTTTTTACTCGTATTTGATTCTTCATTGCCCGCAGTATTGCGCATTTTTAAGGCAGTCAGAGAACCACGTTTGATATAGAAATACCTTGGAGATGAGATGTTGAGTACACTGGCTGAGAAGAGATAAGACTGATTTCACATTTCATTCATCTTAGGTGAGCGCATAAGAAACCTCGTGAGATTCGTTTGTTTGTTTTTTTTTCCTTTAGCATATAAGTCGATACGGCACAACGTCCAAGCTTCGTTGTTCTAACGTAGCTATACTGCGTACAAGTGCACGCTGGATGTTGAAAGTTTACTGTACCTGATTTAAAGTACGTTTGAATGAATTCCTGAGGTCTGTCTTGATTGCATATTTGTCCATAATGCATGCCAGTTGTAATTTGATACTGTGAACATATTGCAGTAAAATATATTGGTTGGCGAGTTGGAACTGACGCATATTGAAACATTTTCAGCGCGAACACGACGGTTGTTTGACCAAGTAATAGAAAAGCACGGAAACTCGTGGAAGCGTACTTCATAAATATGCGGGAGATGTTTGCATATCCAGCATCCGTTTGCCTTTCAGAATGTGAGCTACGTAAGACTAATGAATATGGTTTGAATTTTAAATGAATAAATCTTCAGTTGATAGACAGCGTCTACGTTGTGTAGTTTCTTCTTTGTGCTCCGCACCGTTCACGCTGAAAAGTTTTCAATTTGAACAAACATGATGACATTATCAAAGCAATCTCATTAAAGTGTGTGTATCACGTCCTCGAAAAACCCTGCGATAGCGTTCGCTCCCCGCACGCTGACATCTGCTGAACTAAAATATTCTCAGGTTTATCAGGAAGAACGGACCATCGTCTATGCAGCCATGCAATTTCTTACTTACATCGCGGGCAGACATGTGACTGTTCTGAGTGATCACAGGCCACTTATGAGTACCTTAGGGCCCTAGAAGCAGATTTCACAGACATTTTATCCTCGTAAAATCCGATGGTGCATTAAGATGTCAGCATAGGTGTATGACATCGTGTACTGTCCTGGAAAGAAGCACGGAAACACCGACACACTGAGCTGCTTACACCCCAGCGAAACCATCAAGGATACACCTCAAGTTGGCTGCGTGCTCATGTTCGAAGCGCTACCAAGGCCCGCCATTAACAGCCGACGAAGTCACAATGGCCACGCAAGATCATCCGACATACTTCAAGCTGTACAACACCCAGATAGAGGGCTGAGTTCAAAACTTCAAGAATGAGCACTTCAACGTATTTCACATTTGAGCAACGGAGTTCAGCTGTCATCGTGGTTGTATCAAATGGGGATCACAAGTTCTCATTCATAGCCCTCTTCGATAACAATCCATGGCTCTCATTCATGCCGGACACCAAAGCGTGATCACAATGAAGTGCGCCCGCACCTATATGTGGTGGCCGGGAATCGGCAAGAGCATCTAGATAGCTGCACAGTGCACATATCGCCACTTCAATCAACGTGCTCCACCACGAGCTCCAGCACCAGACTAAGGTAGACCGAGCACACCTTAGCACCCATGCCTGGTAATTCCGCATGCCTACCGTATATGAATTGAAATTAGCCATGTGAATAAAACAACATTGACAGCTGCCATCAATTTCCTGCGCTTGTTCAAAAGTTCCGGATTACCCCACAAAGTGGTTTCAAACAACGGAATCGCATTCGTGTCAGCCAAAATACGGAAATCCTGCGGGTGACAACTGCGTCACACTGGTGAAATCTGCTCCGAACGACCCAGCCACAAACGGACAGGCCAAACGCTACGTAGTTGAGCTAAAACGTGCTCTTGCAAGAGAGACTACGGGGTAATACAGCGGCACATTGCATGCTTTTTTTTTTTTCAAGCAACTCACAACGGGGCAGACGGGCCAGGTACCGGATAATATCATGTTTTCTTGCGAGCTGCGGGCATGTATCTCCGCCATACTGCAACAACCACCTTGAAAAGTCACACCAGTTAAAAAAGACGCCTCGCGCTGCCGGTTACTCCGCAAAGGACAACCAGTAGTCGTTCGCCAGTTTCACGGAATGCCTGAATGAATGGCGGCCATTGTAAACAAAAAGTTTCGGCCGGTGATTTCGGCTTGTTGAAGTTGAAGCCCCTCCACCGCGTCTTCTACCGGAAACGCATAGAAAGGCTTTAGATCAGGCATTCCCGCTTCCAGTCAGCTGCAGGGATGCACCCTGCCCTCCACAGCAACCTCCCTCCCCTCGAGACTTGACGCCGCGCTCCCGGGGACTGACTGACTCGCGGAGTAATCATCGCCCCCACGCACTGGTTGCCCGTCCTTTGTGCTCCTCCCCGCTTTTACGGCCCACAGCGGACTTGAAAGCCAGCGCTCGGACTATTTTGACCATGCTGCGCGCAAATGCGTTTTCTGAAAGTAGTAAACTCCGTTCCTTGTTACGTACGCTTGTTATTCTGGCTACCGTGCACGTAACACATTGCAAATAGGGTTATTTGCTCTTAAAAAAATTACCTCTCCACATTTCAGCATTATATTTTTTTAGTTTAAGTTACTTACCTTAATATTTTCATTTCTATCGTTAAATTGGAGAGTTCCGTAATAAAAAAGGGGACGTAGATTTATTTATTTATTAGTAGACTCGTTATTTATTTTTGGCAAAGACTGCCAGTCTAGTGCTGGATTATGTGCTGTCTGGCCAGTCTAGTGCTGGACCAAAGTTAGTAAATGTGCAGCTAGCGAAACGTCCGCGAGCACGCTATGCGCGTTGTATGTTATCGTGTTCCTACATGACAAGCGTGTCAGCAGTATCACGTTTGCACCCGTCATATATTTCATCATTCATTTACGTCACGAAACTCCAAATTTGGTATATGCGGAGCTAGCAAAACGGCCTCGAGTGCATCACGAAGTGCCCAGTATACTCTAATGCAGCGTTCAGGCGCGCGCATGCTGAGCACAGCGACGCTACATTAGCGATACGCGAGCACTCTATAGTCTCACGCCAGGCGCGACCAGCGTCCGCGGGCGCAGCGCGACGACAACTAGCGCCAACTAGCGCCGACATGCTGCGTTTCAATCGTTCACTCAATCAATCAAAGAATTTTATTTTCACCCAAAACAAAACATTTATGGTGAGAAAAGGTTGTTCGCCATGCCATGGAATAACATTATTCTATACCGACGCTTTACCCAGACAACACTACGTCTGCCTCTTTTTGTGACGGAGGCCGCTGAACGCGCTGAAACGTGCACGCGTCAAAGCAACGCAGCGCGGTGCGCGCCTGCGAGTATATGGCAAGACCGGCTCCTGGCCGGCCAACGCCGGCTTGACACAAGGAAATGAAGTCAGGCGAACACGCGCACCGCGTCATGTCCAAATGTATTGGTGCCTTGACTGTGGCGTGTAATCACGTTCTTATCTGACGCGCATCTCATGTTTATCATGTTTGCACCAGTATTATACCTTCGCAATTCATTCGCTTCCCGTAATACCAAATTTGCTTTAAGTGAAGCAAGCGAAACGGCCGCCAGAGAAGATTTACCTAAGTCCTGCATTCGCGTCACGACATACCGAGATTGGTACATGTGAAACTAGCGAAACGCTTACGAGCGCATCATGAGCATAGCATGTAGTCATGTTGTTTCATGACACGCATCTTATGTTTATCATGTTTGCACCAGTATCATATCTTTGTCATCCATTCACATTCCGTAATACCAAATTTGGTATATGTGACGCTAGCTAAACGGCCGCAAGCGCGTCATGAGCGTGGTATGTAGTCATGTTGTTACTTGACACGCATCTCCTGATTATCATGTTAGGTTCTGTCGCTTGTGTTCACCACGCAATCATGTCATACCATAGCAGTTTTGCAACATGCAATGTGAACGAAAATACCGCTGAAGTTGGAGGACCATGAATTGTAAATCATGACATTCATGACATTCATGTCATTATTTCCATGTTGACTAGCCAAATTTATTCTTCACACAGTCATGTTATGAAGATACCAAGCTTGGTATTGATACCGTTATCGAAACGGTCAGGATAGCTAAAAGTCGTAGGTGGCTGGATAGATAGATAGATAGATAGATAGATCGATAGATAGATTGATAGATAGATAGATAGATTGATTGATTTGATTGATTGATTGATTTGTGGGGTTTAACGTCCCAAAACCACTATTTGATTATGAGAGACGCCGTAGTGGAGGGCTCCGGAAATTTTGACCACCTGGGGTTCTTTAACGTGCACCCAAATCTGAGTACACGGGCCTACAACACTTCCGCCTCCATCGGAAATGCAGCCGCCAAAGCCGGGATTTGATCCCGCGACCTGCGGGTCAGCAGCCGAGTACCTTAGCCACTAGACCACCGTGGCGGGGCATAGATAGATAGATAGATAGATAGATAGATAGATAGATAGATAGATAGATAGATACGCTCGAAGGTGCCGAAATTCGCTAAGAAATGCTTCGCATTTAAAAAGGTACCAGTATATTGTGAAGTCTTGGTAGTCTTGGTCGCGACAGTGTTTATTTGAGGAGAGAGCTCGCAAAACGAACTGGCAGAGCCAGTCCACAGACGACGTTGATGATTGCACCGAGTGGCCATGAGGAAGAGGCAAGCGGATGACGGTGATTATGATCATGCAGGAATGAGAACAATGCAAGTAACAAACGGCCACATTAATAATCCCCTTGGAAGCGGACACCTTGGCCACTGTAAGTCTAAGGGACGGGGAACGTTGCGTGAAAGGTTTCATGCGAGAAACGTGGACTATCTCGGTGCTACAGTAACGGCGGTCTGTAGGGGCTACAAATGGTGTCACGCGATAATTGACCAGTGAAGTATGTTCTAAAACTATGTATGGCCCGATAAAGTGCGGTTGGAATATGTCATAGAGACCACGAGTGCGAATAGGTGTCAAAAGCAGCGCCTCGTCACTAGGTTGGAAAGACACAATGCGATGGGATGCGTCATAGATGATCTTCCGCTCATCCTATCTCGCTTCAGTATTGATGCGAGCCTGTTGGCGAGACTTGGCCAGGCGGGAAATGTATTCTTCGCTAGAATACTGACATGAATTACCATGGCTGTTAAACAAAGAGACGTCGAGAAAGGTAGTCGGGTTTCGTCCGTACACAAAGTAAAACGGTGAGTAGCAAGTTGTTCGCTGCACGTCAGCGTTGTAGGCTAAGGTCAGAAACGATAGAAGAGTATCCCAATTTTTGTGGTCGGGTTGGACGTATAACGGCTATCATGCCAGGAAAGGTTCGATGAAATCTTTCTGTGAGACCATTTGTCAGAGGATGGTAGCTTGAAACGGTCTTGTGAGTAGTTCCAGAAGCGCGCAGTACTTCATTTACCGTTCGTGACAGGAAGACTTTACCACGGTCACTAAGCAGTGCACGAGGAGCCCCATGACTCAGAATTAGGGCGTGAAGAATAAAGTCTGCAACTTCTACAGCTCAACCTGTAATATCAGAGGACTTATCAGCGTATCGTGTCAGGTGTTCCACGGCAGTCACTATCCATCGTTTGCCAGCAGATGTTACGGGGAGAGGCCCTTAAATGTCGACGTCTACAACATCGAACGGCATTAAAGGGCATAGAACTGGATTTAGAGGTCTAGCAGGTGCAGACGACGGGATTTTGCAACGCTTGCATGGGTAGCAGGAACCAACGTACCGTGCTACGGTAGAAGAAAGGCCAGTCCAGTAATAAAGACATCGAATGCGGTCAAGAGTTTTTCTTTTAAACCAAGATGACCAGCAGTCAAGTCATCGTAGAAGGCTTCGAGCACTTGAGGTCCAAGAGAGCATGGCAAGAGAGGAACCCAGCGCTGACCGTTATGGTGGTAAATGTGGCGGTAGAGAACCCCATTGTCCAGCAAAAGTGCAGGAGTTGACGACGAAGTCGCGCGTTTGGTGGAAGAGAAACTCCCGAAAGGTGGTTCGTCATGCGTGTGCAGTATGGATCGGATTGCTGGTGGGAGAAAAATGTTGGCTAGTCGTCGGAAAAGGGTTGCCTTTTCGATGCAAGCGTATGAACTTTGATAGATGTGGCGGTTGAGTTCTCACCAACACAGATATGGGTAGTTGGAAGTGGGCAACGAGATAAAGCGTCGGCGTCTTGATGTTTTTTACCTGACTTGTAAGCTATGACAAAGTCACACTCCTGCAAGCGTAGTATCTACCGACCCAAGCGTCCGAACGCGTTCTTTAGTGTAGAAAGTCAGCATAAGACATGGTGGTCCGTACCAATTGTGAAGTGACGGCCGTGGAGTTAGGAACGAAACTTGTGCACCGACCAAACCACAGCCAAACGTTTTCGCTCAGTTATCGTGCAGTTCTGTTCAGCAGGGGTGAGTACGCGACTGGCATATGCAACAACTTTCTCTAGAAAAGACTTGTCGCGTTGTAAAAGAACCGCTCCGATACCAAGGCCGCTGGCGTCCGTATAGAGGATAGTCGGTGTGGCTTCTTCAAAGTGGCAGAGCAGAGGTTCAGATGCGAGGGCACTCCTGCAAGCGTAGTATCTACCGACCCAAGCGTCCGGACGCGTTCTTTAGTGTAGAAAGTCAGCATAAGACATGGTGGTCCGTACCAATTGTGAAGTGACGGCCGTGGAGTTAGGAACGAAACTTGTGCACCGACCAAACCACAGCCAAACGTTTTCGCTCAGTTATCGTGCAGTTCTGTTCAGCAGGGGTGAGTACGCGACTGGCATATGCAACAACTTTCTCTAGAAAAGACTTGTCGCGTTGTAAAAGAACCGCTCCGATACCAAGGCCGCTGGCGTCCGTATAGAGGATAGTCGGTGTGGCTTCTTCAAAGTGGCAGAGCAGAGGTTCAGATGCGAGGGCCCACTTCAACAGGTCGAATTCTGTTTGACATTCTTGAGACCACACAGATGGGACGTTGGAAGCGAGTAGCTGGTGTAATAGAGCAGCAATAGAGGCGAAGTTCATGATAAACTGGTGAAAATAGGAGGCGAGGCCAAAAAAACTGTGAAGCTCCTTTGGTATTTCGAGACGCGGAAAGTGAAGGACTGCAGAAATCTTGTCAGGGTCGAGCCGAATGCCGTCTTTGCTAACGACCTGTCGTAAGGCTTTGATAGATTTGCCAGCGAAAGAGCATTTATTATTGTTTATTTGGAGCCCGGTGCTGGCAAGGCACGTCAGAACTTGATCCAATCGTTCTAGGTGTTCAGGAAACGTTGACGAAAAGATAATAATGTCGTCCAGGTAGCAAAGGCAAATTTTCCATTTCAGACCGCGCAGCACGGTGTCTATCATGAGCTCAGAAGGCGCGGGTGCGTTGCAGAGCCCAAAAGGCAACACGTTGAATTCGTACAATAGCCCATCGGTGGTTGCGAACGCCGTTTTCTCCTTATCGTCTTCATGCATGGAAATATGCGAGTACCCAGAACGCAAGTGGATGCTTGAAAAAAATTCCGCGCCTTGCAGGGAATCAAGGGCGTCGTCCATGCGTGGCATAAGGTACACGTCCTTGCGTGTGGTCCTATCCTTTTTACGAACCAAAACATCAGGATACGGATAATATGATAATAAAAGGATAGAGTCATCCTTTTTACGGACCAAAACAATAGAATACGACCAAGGGCTAGATAAGGGATGAATGACTTCCCGTTTAGGCATGTCAGCAACGTTTTCTTCTATATTTTTTCTTTAAGCTAGAGACACGCGGTAGGGTCGGCGGTGTACGATACATGTACCAACTGTTTAAATTTCACGTGCTGTAGTAATAGTGCGGCCCAGCTTAGACGAGCAAAAATTGAAAGAATTTGCGCGCTTATGCAATAATGTGAGCAGCTGCTGCGCCTTAATTTCTCAAGTCGCTGCTGATTGCAGTGGTAAAGGTGGAGGAAGAGACATGCTTACCAAGAGAAGGGCCTTTGGATGCGATGGCTTGAAGTGGCATGACAAATACAGGCTTGAAGTCGGCAACACAGGCCACAGTAGTGCCCTGTGGCACTAATATTTTCTCCTGTGTAGAGTTTACAGCGGCGACCAGTGCTGTGCCATTGCAAAACAAAATGACACCGGATAAAAGAACTATGCCTTTATGAACGCCAAGTGGTGACAAGGAGACCAATACATCACAGTGATAGATGTCGTTCGACGTAATGCTGACAATTTGTTCTTGTAGTGGCAGCAGTTCAATGTCTTTGGCAGCGACAAAATGAAGTAGCTTTTGATTGTCGTCATCAACCATGTAGTCGGTGTCTGTAAGGCGAACCACGCGTTCTCCGCAACATATAGCCGCGGAAGCAGATGATAGAAAATCCCACCCTAAAATAATTAGTGAGAGCAGCGGGACAGGACAGCAAACTGGATATGATGGTGGATGCCGTCGATGAAAACACGCACATTACTAAACGCGGAAAGGTGAATGCTGCTCCCCTGGGCAGCAACTAATGTGGGACCATCGTAAGGCGTCATTACTTTCTTTAAATGTTCACGCAAATCAGCACGTATAACAAGGTCGCAACTGTGTCCACCCAAACATCGACTCGCGCTTTTTCTACTTCCACAGAAACCATGTTGAACGGGTCTGATGGAGGAATTTCAGTTCTAATTTCGAATGCAGTTTCTCCTCCACAATCTGCATCATTTTGTTTTCCGAATAATTATCAGAGTAGAATGAGGCATGCCGAAGCGGAGAAGTGGAGCGGCGGAAGGGCGAAGGCGAGCAGCGTCTCGTGTTTCGGCTGTTCCGCGGTGCAGTCGATGCCGGAGGAGGTGGAGACCGGGGCGGAGAGACGAATACCGCCGAACTTGATAAGAGGCCACAGTGTACAAATCCCGTTCACGCATGTCGTTCCGACCCTCATCTTGTTGGCTCTTTTGGCAGAAATGAAATATGTGGCCGCGATATCCGTAGTAGTAGAACACATGGCGGGACGAGCGCCAGGGTGGGGAATAGA
This sequence comes from Rhipicephalus annulatus, assembly GCA_013436015.1. NCBI lineage: Eukaryota > Metazoa > Arthropoda > Arachnida > Ixodida > Ixodidae > Rhipicephalus > Rhipicephalus annulatus. Next base: position 74,148 of record WOVY01003955.1, on the reverse strand, counting down.
AGGCGTTCGGGGCCCCTGGAGATTGCACGGTCAAGTGGGTCGAAGAAGTTTCAGCGGGCATCGAACGGTAGTTCGCCGGGGGAGAGGCAGCAACTGACGCGTAGGTGTGCAGCGGCAATGTCGCGTGTACGTCGCTGGGAGGCCCAGCAGCAACTTGAGGGTAGGTGGACATGGGACATGAAGCAGGTGGCTGTACGGGCGCAGAGTCGGTCAGAGATGTAAGCTCCTCTCTGACGATGTCACGCAAGAGCACTCCCGAAGACTGTGTAGGACATGGTGTAGGAGGTGTGAAGACCATGGACCACAATTCTTCGCGTATTATGTCCCGGATGAGTTCACGCAGGTGGCCATGAGACGTGGAGTGGTGGTCGTCAATGTGTGGTTGGATACGAACGGAGTCCAGTGCATCAAGGTGCTGGCATGTCGTCACGATGTCAGCGATGGTAGTTGGGTTTTGCACAGCGAGGGCATTTAAGGCAACAGGCCCATTGCCTTTCAATATGTGGCGCACTTTGTTCGATTCTGGCATGGATTTATTGACACGCTGGCACAGTGCGAGGACATCCTCGATGAATGACGTGTACGATTCACCGGGATGCTGCCAGTGAGCATCGAGTGTCCTCTTCGCGACGGCGGATCAAATGTCCAGTGTCCCAAAAACGTGTCGCAGCTGAAGCTGGAAGGTAGCCCAGTCGGGTAAGTCAATGACGTTGTTAAAATACCGCGTCTTTGCGACTCCGGTCAGATAAAAAAGGACGTAACGCACTTTGGCGGCTTCGTCCCACTGATTAGCGACACTTACATGGTCGTAGTCATCGGGCCAGTGTTTTACGTCTTCTCCACGAAGACGAGCGAAGAGCGGGGGTTCTCGCTGATATCCGTGTATGTGAATAGGAGGGGAAATTGCGGCGGTGCGTGCTTGATAGCATCAGCGCCAGCTGGCTCGGTGTGGGACATGCTGCCTGACAGTGGGCGCAATCGGTGGCCTGAACAAAGCTCCAGGGAGTAGAGCGGGCTGCGGGAGGTCAGAGGACCGAAAATCTACCTCCACCCCGTATCTAGTCTGTGTAGTCTTGGTTTCGACAGCGTTTATTCGATGGAAGACCTCGCAAAACGAACGGGCAGAGCCAGTCCACTGACGACGATGATGAAGGCACCGAGTGGCCATTAGGAAGAGGCAAGCGGATGATGGTGCTTGTGACCATGCAGGGATGAGAACAATGTAAGTAAGAAATGCCCACTATATAGGGTCTCAGTCACTCATTTAAGATTGGAGGCATGCACTTCGTGGCGCAAAATTGTTTGGATATGATCAGTTTTTTATTGCAGCTTATTATTATATATATGAGATAGAACAGCTTCGTTATTTCGTGATGACGTCTCCATTAGAAGGTTTCTAGTTCAGCCCTTTCTATAAGAACTGACAGAGATGTGTGACTTTTAGGCATTGAATTTGAATATTACAACTTTTTGCTTTATTGATTCAAGATCATCTGCGTTAGCTTGCGTGGGCGCGTCCAAGACAGCCGGTGAATATTCTAGTATTGGTATTACGTACGTTTCACATGCAGTCATTCAGGTTCGCCGGATGCCTTAGCGAGTGGTCTTGTTAGGTAGCCTAATATTTTCAAGGCCTTTTTCTCAGAATAAGTCCCTTGTTCGTTCCATCTTAAATCAGATGGGACGACAAGACTACACTCTCAAAAAATTTTACACCCTAAAAGCTTGATATGTGGGGTTTACCGTCCCAAAACCACAATATGAATACGAGAGACGCTGTAGTGGAGGGCGCTGGAAATTTCGACCACCTGGCGTTCTTTAACGTGCACCCAAATCTAAGCACACGTGCCTATAAGGCTACAAATGCACGACATTTTCGGGCAGTATTGCTCATACTGTTAGTATACATTAACCATCTTGATACCAGCAAGGCTCCTACTACTAGCTTTTTGCGAGTCTAGTAATGAATCGAAGCAGGAAGTAATGTAACCGAAACGCAGTATTCATCAATGAAGCATGTAAACTACTATAAGACGGAGGATAGAATAGGAGCGCCACTTGTTCGATAGAGTAAGGGCTATATCTCCTGTATCTGTTTCTTTCATCTGTGTCATTTGCGTGATTAGTCAACACTCACAAAGTGCACTGATTTGCCTGAACAAGGTAATGTTGCGCACATTAGTGTAGCCTTGCATAAAACACTCCCCCCTCCCCCTGTCCCCCATCCATAAGATAGAAGCTTTTAAAGCTGGAGATAAAACGTTAACCACCTGCAAAAAACAGCACAGTTGTTTAGTCATAACCACCACCTCAGCATGACTGCATCTTCATCTGCATCGCCGCACCTATTCGTAACTTTTGACAGTTGGTTCGTCACTTCGCACAAAGCGTCAACAGAACCAGAAGGAGCGGTCACAGACCGAGTAGCGGTGATTTCTTCTACTGAATTCGCCTTAGTACTCAAACTTTTATTTTCGCTGTCTGCTGCTTTCATTTTGTCCGACATGGCAGAAGGGCGTCAGCATCCGCACCAGCCCCATCAGCAATACGAACAGCGTTGGCTTTTTCAAGCGTTTCTACTTTGCGCTTTAGCTGTTTAATTTCAATCTGGGTGGTAACTTGTTTTGAGATCAAAGCTTTGTAACTTTTCTTTAGATCGCCTTTTTCAGCAAGGGCTGGAGCGAATGCATCGGCCTCCGTCTTATTCATAGGACCTGGATTTGATTCCACATCAACGGCCAGGATTATTAAAAGCTCATAAATTGCACCACATACATACATGCAGGATAACAATCGCTTCAAAACATTCCTAAGCTTTAGAGTACGACACCGCAAGAAAGCAACAGTTGACACTTCTTATGCAAGAAGCTATATTCAAGTACCGAACCTGAAACAGCAAAGGCCGTAAGCATGGCATCTTTCCAGCGGTGTCGAACCCAAACTAGCAAGTCGCAGACTGACGCTTATATAGAGAACTGCACTGTCCAGCCATCGTGACGGAAGAGCCCTTTTGCCAGGCAAGAAGGTCGTTTCCATCCATGTTTGGAAAACCGAGCGTGACCAGTCGCCATTCCAAAGGCCAGGAATTGGGTACCAGCCAAGACGAGCCAGAAACTCCGCTGTGCGCGGCGCAGCTGAGGTCGGTCAGCCAAGAGGCGATAAAGTGTTACATGTGTAACACTTTATCGAATCGGCAAAACAGTGCCCACATTTACACCAAAGGCCCGCTACGCATTTGAAAGCCTAAACACAGCTGAAAGAAAAGAAAACAATGAAACTCAAACCAATAAAACACGCAGGCTTATCATCTGCCAGCACAACCACTCAAATGCATGTGCAACCATTTTTTAAATTGGCGAAGCTCGCTTGCATCAACTAAAATGCCTGGCAACGAATTCCAAAGCTCAGTCGCAGCTGCTGAAGAAGAAGAACTAAACGCATCGCTGCAACAAGAGTAAGCTATTAAACCACAGTCGTGATCAACCCGTCCGCTTCTTTTCCCTGGCAATTATAGGTACATATCTTCATTACGTGTTAGTTGTCCCTGTAGTATCCTGAAAAGAGCTTTTAATAGGATATTTTGTCTTCCTGTCTGAAGTGATTCCATCTCACAGGATTCCAACATGTGCGTGACAGAACCTAAACAGTGGTAATTACAAGTACATTACAATTCAGTCTATTTACTTCTCATACACCTTTGTTGGAATCATTGTCTGTTATATCTCAATAATATTGTGTCAAATACAAAAAAAGTGTGCCCTTAGGTACACACTCATTTCCCCATTCATTAACAAGGGTCTCGTACAGGAAGACTTGGTTCCGTTAGGTTGTATATACGAGGGACTATTGGTCAGCTGCCAGCTTGTAATAAGTTCACGTGCTGCGTGACGCCAAAGGAGCTTATAAAGAGTGGGCCACTTTTGTCGCCATGGCTACTGGTGGCGCTGACTGACACTCCGTCGTACCGCGCTATTAGAAGCTAAGTTCAAGTTTTCTCGGTTTCCTTTCTGTCTGCGGTATTCGTGTACTATATCTTTCTGTACTGCGGTGATATAAAGGTCCAAGCACTTGTCTCGATTACTGTTCGGTGTCCAATCATTTGATTTGAAACCAATGTTATACAGAAGATACATAGACGACATCTTTCTTATTTGGACCCACAGCGAGGACGAACTTCTCAGCTTTATAGACACTTACAATGCTGTACATCCGAATATACACTTCACACACACATACTCGCAAGTTACCGTAATTTTTCTTGATGTTACCATAACGATAGAAGAAGAGAAGCTCTCTACAACCCTATATCGCAAACCAACGGATCGACAACAATACCTTCAATACCAAAGCGATCACCCACGCCACTGTAAAAACAGTATCCCATACAGCCAGGCTCACCGGTTTAAGCGAATCTGCTCTAGAGACGCTGACTTTGACACAAGCTCACAGAGGCTAAAACTTATGCTCGAGCAACAAAAATACCGCCCACATGTAATTAATGACGCTGTTCAAAAAGCGAGAAAACTAAAGCGTGAAGACTTACTTATGAAGCGACCACCACGAAAAGACCCACAACGAACAAACCTCTGCTTGACTTAGAGCACAAACTTCCCCAATGTAAACAAAATCCTTAAACGACATTACAACATTCTGGAACAAAGTGAACGTCTGAAACGCGCATTCCCATCCGCTCCAGGCGTCGTTTACCGACGACCACGTAACCTCAAAGACACCCTTGTCCACTCCCAAATTAACACATCACCCCCCAATAATTCATGCCGCCCTTGCTTAAAGCCACGATGTCTTGTATGTAAGGCGATGCGAGAAACAGACAAAGCAACCAGCACGCAATCCAAGTTTTCCATTAACTTACGAGGAAACCTAACATGCGATTCCTCTAATGTGGTGTACCTACTCGAATGCAACGTGTGTGGTATGCAGTACATCGGACAAACAGAAACACCATTTAGGATTCGCTTCAATAATCACAGAGCCCATGCAAAATCAGCTCCAAGTCTACCTCTATCAAAACATCTCAGTCTTCCCGACCATGCATTCGACAAACTATCGGTAACGCTCTTAGAGACGGGATTTGAATCAAATAGAGAACGTGAACAACGAGAGTCATACCTTATTCACCGATTTAACACCCTCGATAGAGGAATAAATGAGAATCCTGGTACACTTGCAGCAATTAAAGCATTAGAAAACAATAACGGCAACATTGAAAATAGTAACTGAGTTCACGGCACTGCAGCTGCGAAGGGCGCTGGACAACCCAAAACAATTCCTAGTGTAACTACTCTTGCTAAGTACAGCTGTCGTCTGTTTTCAGTTTTACTTTAATACACAATCAATTGTTCCATGCACGACATGCCCAACAGCAACCATGTGCACAGCCGGGAGGCCCCCACGACACGCGTAATTTAGAAGCAGGCAAAGAATTTGCATTGCACGTGCTTGCACAACCTACCGCAATACGGGGCACCCCTATTTTTACGACGAAATGTTGACAGGGCGCGGAGTAGTTAAAGGCTTAGAACTTCCTAAAATGCCCGCTGACCAGCCTCTGCCACAATACGCGGCCCCCGTCCTTCTACGACGAATTGTTTACGGGACCCCTAGTAGTTAAAGGCTTAGGACTTCCTGAAAAGCTCTTTTTTGCCCCACACCCAACCGCCAGTGCCAGGAGGGGCCGTCTGATCGGGAGGAATGCGCTAGTGAACGGAAACATACACAGACCGCTGACATCAGAAAGGTGAAGGAGAGAGGGGGAAGAGATGAGGGAGGAAGTGGAAGAAAAAGAGAAAAGGGGGGCACCCGAGGAGCGTCCACTGTATATTATTTTTCTCTTTTTTCTTTCTTTTCTTTCCTTTTCTTTTCTTTTTTTCTTTCCTTTTTCCCCTCTTTCCTTGCCCTCTGATTTGAGATTGTATAAAGCTGAGCACCGACAAACTGTAGCTTTATTCCTGATGAAGGCCAGACTCTAGGCCGAAACGTCGAAATAAACCACGTTGTGACCGCTCACGGAGGATCTACTAGACTATATATATATATATATATATATATATATATATATATATATATATATATTGTTGCGTACATGCACGAAGAAAAAGAAGCGTATACGGTGAACGCACTTGTCGCCCAGGGCGAGAGAAGAAGAAGAGGGGATCAGGAGGATCGTTAACCAGTGGGCCGCTTCTGAGCTGCCCCTCGCGACCAATTAAACGGCCCCTTTTTACGTCTACCAGTCTCTTTCAAACGTAACAGAGTGGTGGAGGAGCTGGGTAAGCGCTTCAACTACGGAACGATCACTGCCACAGCTTCGACGAAGCCGTCGACTTGCCGGTCTCTCACCATCTGCCGTGAGTGGCTTCGACATGCCCGAAGAAGCAGGCGTTTCCAGGACGGCACCATCTGGCCCGCTTCCATACTACCGAGTTCCACCGCCCTTCGGAGGAAAAGCCGAAGAAGATGTCGATGCCTGGCTCACCAAGTGCAAACGTGTGGGCAAGTCCAACGGTTGGGATGCAGCCGCTATAATAGCCAACGTAGTGTTCTCCCTGACCGACACCGCACTGGTATGGTACGAGAACCACGAGGACGCACTCACGACGTGGGATCTTTTTGTTGAAGAGCTCAGGGCGTGTTTCAGCGACTCGGTTGCTAGAAAGAAACGGGCTGAGCAAACACTGTCGCAACGGGCACAGCTACCAGGTGAGACATGCACCACTTACATAGAAGAAGTGTTAAGGCTGTGCAAGGTGGTCTGTGCTACCATGTCGGAAGAGGACAAAGTTGGGCATCTGCTGAAGGGGATTGCTGAGCACGTGTATAATTTTCTAATTGGAAAAGAAAGCCTCAGTTCTGTATCCGACGTCATTCAGCATTGCCGGACGTTTGAAACGCTCAAGATGCGTCGAATCGCGCCCAAGTTTGGTCGGCAGGCTAACGTTACAACTGTTGCCAGTGTGGACACGAATCCTGGCCTCGACCTTTTCTCTACCATTCGACAGATTGTTCGTGAGGAACTGTCCCACCGAGAAATGTCGTGTTCGACAGCTGACCATCGCGAGTTGTGTCTGCCACGTGAGGCTATGGATGTGCCTCCTTTGACCCAATGGCAACCGACGATGAGCGCGGCAACTGTGGAGTACAGCCCAGCCCCACAGTCGAGAATGACAACCAGATTTCCCGCGTCGCGGTATGACCGACGCTCTCAGCGCATGCCTCCTCGACACCCGACGTCTTGGTACGACGCACTCAACCAGTACATCCGTCACACAAGAGCAAATGATGACGCTCTATTCATCGACGAGTGACCGACGTTTCGACCTCGGCCGGTGTGCTATTCCTGCGGTGTGCCAGGCCACATATCGCGATTTTGCAACCGTCGGGTGACTCCTCGGTATCACCAACCATGCGATTTTTCACGACCCTTCGAACAGCCTCATGGTGTCCGGCGGCCGGCCCACATACCACCTGACGACAACTATTGGCCCAGCAACTTCTGCAACCATTCCCCGGCATCTGACAGGAGTTTAACGCCCCCACCGTGACCTCGTACTCATTGTTCTCCTTCACCGCTGCGTCGCAAAGTACCCTCTTCGCCACCGGAAAACTAGCCAGCGCGGCCAATGGGGGTGAGGTCGCTGGAAACGTGCTACTAAGAGAAATACCTCCTGTGTATGTTTAAAAACAAAGTGCGTGTTTTGGTGGATCATGTGCCTGTGATGGCGTTGGTGGACAAAGGTGAAACGATTTCTGTGATCAGTGGATCTTTAAAGACGTGTTAGTGCGGAAAGTTGTTTTTACCTGGGATGAAACTTCGACGTTCTGTGGAGTGAGTGGAGAGCCATTGCGCCCTATTGGTGTGTGTAGTGCTGAAAAATTTTTGGAAGGCCTTATGATAACGACAGAGTTTGCGATTATTCCTCGGTCGACACATGATGTCATTCTCGGCATGGACTTCTTGCGAGAATGTGGTGCCACTGTAGACTGTCGCACGGGGAAAGTCTTTGTGAGTGGCCAGATGCCTTCAGAACTTCTGAAAACTCCAGTGAATGACCAAACTACGCTGTATTTCTGTGGCGATATGTTCATACCTGCGTTCTCTACCGTACGTGTTCCTGTTGTTTGTCGCGGCGCTGATTCTGACAGCTTCGATGCGAGCGTAGTACCAATGCACATAAACTGCGTGAAGAAGAATGTGTTGGTTCCCCATTGTGTGGTGTCGATTGATGGCGGAAGAACTGGCCTATGGACTGTAAACTGTACCTCTCAGCCCGTGACTCTACCCAATGGTTTGAAATTAGCTTCGGTCAGCAAAGAACACGCGACCTTATCAGTGGTCGAGCTCACAGACGTGCCAGAAGAACGTGACGGAACTGGTTGTCACAGTTTAGACGGGGTGCTTATGGCAACAATAAATAAGTCGCTTAGCTCAAGCGAGCAACGAACTTTAATGAATGTGCTCTTGAAGCACGTTTCGGTATTTGACTTTGCACAGAAGGGCAAAGTAATCCCTATCCCCCTGTCTCGAACGCGCCATACCATCAACACTGGTGCGGCAAGTCCGATTCGCCAAAAACCATATCGTGTTTCCCCATCAGAAAGACAAATTATCAACGACCAAGTGCAGGAAATGATGCAAAATTGAGTGGTACAAGAGTCAGCCGGTCCGTGGGCAGCACCGGTAATCCTTGTTAAGAAGAAGGATGGATTTTGGAGATTTTGCGTCGACTACCGCCGACTGAATGCCGTGACTAAAAAGGACGTATACCCGCTGCCCCGTATAGAGGACGCAATAGACTGCTCACATTCGGCCTCTTATTTTTCCTCCGTAGACTTACGATCCGGTTATTGGCAAATTCCGATGCACCCAGATGACAAGGAAAAGACTGCCTTTGTAACCCCTGATGGGCTCTTTGAATTCAACGTAATGCCATTTGGACTGTGCAATGCACCGGCAACCTTCGAGAGGTTTATGAACACCATTCTGCGTGGCTTGAAGTGGAACATTTGCATGTGCTACCTCGACGACGTCATCATCTTTGGCCGCACGTTCAGTGAACACAACTCTCGTCTGGATACTGTTTTGAACTGCATCCGAAACGCTGGCCTAATTTTAAACTCGAAGAAATGCCACTCCGGAGACCACCAGACGCTTGTGCTCGGGCATCTCGTTGACAAGGATGGCATCCGCCCTGACCCCCAGAAGACAGCAGCAGTTGAGGCGTTCAATGCGCCGCGTTCCGTCAAGGAGCTTCGTAGTTTCCTGGGGCTTTGTTCGTACTTCCGCTGCTTTATTCCGAAGTTTGCCGACGTGGCGTATCCTCTCACATGCCTCTTACGAAAGGACAATTCCTTTGAGTGGACTCCGGAGTGCGATTCTTCATTCCGTCAATTGAAGTTTTTGCTGACGTCACGACCCTTCCTTCAGCACTTCAGTCCTTCTGCTCCGACAGAGCTTCATACGGATGCTAGCGGCTTAGGTATTGGAGCCGTCCTAGTACAACGTTACGGCGACCGCGAACACGTCATCGCATACGCAAGTCGCTCCCTAAGCAGGCCGGAACAAAACTACACTGTTACTGAACAAGAATGCCTGGCGGTATTATTTGCTATTCAGCGGTTTAGATCTTACCTGTTCGGACGCCCACTCACTGTCGTAACCGATCACCACTCGTTGTGTTGGCTTGTCAACCTTCGTGACCTTTGTGGCCGCCTTGCGCGCTGGGCACTCCGGCTACAAGAATACAGTTTTACCATCGCTTCAAGAGTGGTCGTCGACATGCTGACGCAGACTGTCTTTCACGTATGCCACTTAGTACAACAGACTGTCAATCCGATGACCTTGACCAGCTTGTAGCGTCTGTGTCGCCTACGTTCCCGGACTATCCCAGTTTCAGAGCAGAACAGCGGAAGGATGCTAAACTGGCACCACTATTCGCCGCTGATCCGCTTCTACTAGTGCCCGCCGTTTCTGTATGCGTGATGGACTGTTGTTCAAAAGGAACCTCTCTAGTAGTGGCGCGCGTTTCCTTCTAGTGGTCCCGGAGAGCCTGCGAACAGTTATTATGACTGTCATGCACGACGACCCTACATCTGGACATTTAGGTTTGGCGCGGACGCTTCACCGGACTAAAGAGCGCTTGTGTTGGCCTGGTATGCAGAAGTCTGTTGAGAGCTATGTGGCAAGCTGCATGCAATGTCAGCGTCACAATTGTCCATCAACTGGTCCAGCTGGTCTTCTACAGCCGATGCCTACTCCAGGCGCACCTTTTGAACAAGTGGGCATTGACTTTCTGGGCCCCTTCCCAAAATCGGCTAAGGACAACCGATGGATAATTGTTTGCCTCGACTACCACACACGCTACTGCGAGACGGCGGCCGTCCCCTCCGCAACTGCCACTGAAGTCTCCTCGTTTTTGTTACAGTACGTCATCCTCCGACATGGCCCACCTCGCCTGATTATCAGTGATCGTGGACGACAATTCACAGCGGATGTCGTGGAGGAGCTACTGCGTTTATGTGAATCCAACCTGCGTCACTCAACACCATACCACCCCCAAACTAATGAGCTGACGGAGCGTACCAACCGCACCATTATTCATATGCTGTCTATGTATGTTTCCTGCGACCGCAAGAACTGGGATGACGTACTCCCTTTCATTACTTACGCGTTCAACACCGCGAAGCATGAGATTACAGGCTACAGCCCTTTCTGTTTGCTTTATGCACGTTCGCCCCGGTACACAATCGACACGATATTGCCTTTCTGTGACCACGACAACGTCACTGTCGCCAAGACTCTCTGCCTCGCCGAAGAGGCGCGTCGCATAGCTCTACTGCGCACATTGGCATCTCAAGACAAGGCGAAGGCACGCTATGACATTCACCATCGACCAGTGATTTATCGCCGTGGTGATCTGGTGTGATTGTGGACTCCGATGCGCAAGTGCGGGTTATGCCAAAAGTTTTTGGCCACTTACGATGCACCTTTTGTGATTGTCGACAGACTTACAGAGGTCAACTATATAATAGCTCGTCTCACGGCGAGTGGTCGACGAGCTGCCAAAACTCAAGTGGTTCATGTTGCCCGCCTGAAACTGTACACGCCACGACAACTCAAGTGACTCGTCCGGCGGCCTTCGTCTGCGCGGAGAGGAATGTTGCGTACATGCACGAAGAAAAAGAAGCGTATACGGTGAACGCACTTGTTGCCCAGGGCGAGAGAAGAAGAAGAGGATCAGGAGGATCGTTAACCAGTCGGCCGCTTCTGAGCTGCCCCTCGCGACCTAATAAACGGCCCCTTTCAACGTCTACCAGTCTCTTTCAAACGTAACAATATATATATATATATATATATATATATATATATATGACGCTATGATGAATGGGAGACGTGGCCTGGCTCATATGGCATGTTTATTCCAAACTACTTCTTCATCGGCTTTTACCAACCGTCGCTTCATACGTCACACGACGATTCCTCTATCCCCGAAAGAAGGCATGGATTATGAACAAGAAAAGTAAACGAGGAGAGGTTAAAAAGTCACAACTGGCAAAATTCACAATTGGTTATATGCTCCAGGGAAGTTCCGTAAACTTTTAAAAACTTCTGGGGAGAGTGAAACGGTCCGGTTGGCGCTGGAGTTTTGGTGGGTGAGGCTGGTGGTTGCGTCCTGGATAACACAAAAATGTTTTCGCGTGGAGATAGGGCTAATCACAGCTGGTATTCTTCTGAAGAATGAACGAAGTTCGCATATCTTGTCTAATCAATAGTTCCGATATTTTTGGTATCGAATTCCTCGTCGTAGGTGATACAGAGACCGTACAGGCAGCTTGCGTGCGCGTTGATCGAGGTTGATTGGGCGCTGCCTGTGTTTCTGGCGAGCACAAGGGGTGCTTTTGTGGCTTTTGGAGATTTTTCTATTGCAATGTCGTAGATGTTTTGACTGAAGGCGAATTTTCAATTTTTGATGGTCAGTGTATACACGACGATGGGCCTTTTTGCAATGATCTTTGAGCCTTAAGAGTGGTTTTGATGGAGTTTTCTTTCGTCGTTGACAATGTTGAAGTATACCTTGACGTTGTAGTTTCTTGGTTTCGTCGAATTGCTTGTGGTGTGGCATTGATCGTGCTGTTCCAGGATTCTTAGCAAGTCCTCCGCAGGCTTCTACGACACCAACCAACGCAGCTGTTTCTGGCGCAAGACAATGTGGGGTTTTCGCGCACTTGAATCTACTGTATTCATAAACCGCTCATTAATGGTGGTTGCCTGAAGAGTACTTGCCTGAAGAGTCCGAAGTCACACCTGGGCTTTTGTTTTCATCGTTATCCGTGAGGTTGTATACTAGATTCACGTCACTTCTATTTTTAATTGATGAACACTAGACGCTTCTGCAGAAGACTCTTCTTCACAAGATGCTGATTGTGAATGTTACTGCCTTTGTTGAGCTGCTGAGCTGAATACATTGAACGAATAAGATTTCTCTGAACATTCGTTGTCTGGTTTGGTTTCACGCGAATTTACTAACTCATCTTGCCTAAATGCGACGGTCTTATGAGGTACTTCAGGTTTATCAGTAGTGTGTATGACAGGCGATGCCCAGTTAGTTTGCAAGGTACGCATGCATGCCGCACGAAGTAATAAATGGATCTAGGTTACAAATAGTGGATTCAAATTTTTTATGCAGCGAAGAGTTAAGCATTGGCGATATTTGCACTGATGAGGAACCAGGTGGAAGGTTGTGAAAACGATCGCGCCCCACCATGGTAGTGTGGTGGCTAAGGTACTCGGTTGCTGACCCGCAGGTCGCGGGATAGAATTCTGGGGTCGGCAGCTGCATTTCCGATGGAGGCGGAAATGTTGTGGGCCCGTGCGCTCAGATTTGGGTGAACGTTAAAGAACCCCAGGGGGTCCGAACTTCCGGAGTCCTCTACTACGGCGTCTCTCATATTCATAGCGTGATTTTGGGACGATAAACCCCACAAATCAGTGAAATCAACCAATGTGAAAATGATCGCGTGGTTTTTCCGTTAGGGTGTGGCTAGCTTCACATGACGGGAATTGTAAGGTCGTGCTCCGTGGTCGAATGCACGAAGACTGCTTATGACTGCGATGACGAAGTTCGAATGCATTGAGAGTGCGTGTTCTAATAGAATCTTCATTATAGTCTTGAAACCAGATGATCATTTCTTCTTTCATCTTTCGCGAGGACTTGTCGCTTTCAAAGATATGGGTGAGGTAAAACTTAAAGGCCTCACCGGAGATGTAGTCAGTGAAGTTGGTGATCATCTCCTGTTCCAATCAGGATGCAGTGGCGGCACGGATCTCGAATATGTTGAATCAGTTCTGACGGATCCGTCGTACGCTGATCCAGTGTCCTTGGGGATGTCAAAGTCAGCCGATGGTTTTGTCGTGGTGACGGTCGCTATGTGCGGCCAGGATATGATTCCGTAGTCGATGTATGGTCAGGGCGTCTTGTGCAGAACTGCGTCGTTGATGAGACACTGATGAAATGGCTGGGAGGTCTCCATTCTGTCGACTCACGTGATGCTATGACGAATGGGAGACGTGGCCTGGCTCATAGGCCATGTTTATTCCAAAGTACTTCTTCTTCATCGGCTTCTACTGACGATCGCTTCATACCTTATATATATATATATATATATATATATATATATATATGACGGAAAGAAAGATCTCAATATTATATATATATATATATAAGGGAAAGAAGTGTATACCTAAGGGCTCGTTTTTTCCTGTTTTAACACAATGTTAATGAGATCTAACAGACAGTAATTCCAAGTAATGTACAGGAGAAGTTATTAGAACCAATGGAATGTAAATAGGAAGAAAGAAAAGTGGATGAAAAAGTAAGCAGCCATGAGCAGGAACGGAACCTACGACCTTCAAATAACGCGTTCGATATATATATATATATATATATATATATATATATATATATATATATATATATATATATATATATATATATATATATATATATATATTATATATATATTTCTTAAAGTACGAAAACTTGCTGACAAACGAATTAGACATGAAATGCATTAATCAACATTGCAAGTGTACCTTCGTGCTAGAATAGCCCCCAAGGGTATGACACTCTCCCTCACACCAGCCGCTACAAATCTAGATGAACACGACAAAATAACATGGAAAAACGTCCTCCTTGAGGCATCTCTTAAATTAACAGAAATCGCTCTTGATCACAGTGATAAGCAGGTAAAGAAACTGGTCGCTATGACCAACACCATTCTCCGCCACAACACTTTATCGAACAAAGAAATCACGCGATTAACAGAATTTGAACAGAATAAATACCAAGCCATCATGACCACGAAAATTCATAAACTCGAAAGAAACCATGTGCCCAAACGCATTCGCTCTGGCAGACGCTGTTTAGACTTTTTTTCTTCTTTAATCCTGCGACGAGGTGACGAGGTTTATTCGGTGCCCCGCCGCCCCGGCTGACGTGGTTTTTCCTGCCGCGTGCCGCCCCGGCTGACGCGGTTGGGACTTCGCGTTTGTTTGGCCGCCACGGGTTGCGGCCCACTCGCTCGGTTGCTTGTTGTTGCCACTTGTTGCGAACCCAGGCTTCTTGAGCGAGCGCGGGCGTTTTTTTTCCTTTCTTTCTTTCTTTGTTCTATGTGTTAGCGAATCGGCCTTTTATATCACATGAGGACTCACAATCAACAATTTTCAGTTTGAAGTGTAAAAAACCTGCAGGTGTTGACATAGCTGACTTGCGCCGTACACTTGAGAACATCCATGATGTTCTCCTAGTACTACTAAATCGCATTATTCCTACTGGAGAAAATTCCGTGAACTTGCAAACCTCTACACAAAAATGGGTGCGCGTGATAAAATTGAAAATTATCGTCCGATATCAAATCTGCATTCTATAGCACAAATGCTAGAAAAACAATTGTTCGCCATTTTCTGTGCCGTGATTGGCAGCACTCCGGCAAAGCGAAACGAGGCCTATTCGCGCACGATATCGGCGTCTTTCGACGTGCTCGCCGGCGACCGTCGCACGATTACGGCAAAACGCGTCTGCCGGGGCGGGGTTTGCGACGCCGACGCTAAAGTGGGAACCGCCGTTTTCGGCAGAGTGAGTGTTGGCACTCCGGGGAAGCGAAACAGCGTGAATGCGCCCACGAAAGCGGCGTATTTGGAAGTGCTCGCCGGTGACCGTCGCACGAGTATGATTTACCGCGTCAGCCGGGGCGGAGTTCGGGACGCCGACGAAAAAGTGGGAAGCACCGCTCGAATCTTCGCCGTTTTTGCAGGAGTGAGTGGCGGCCCTCCGGCGAGACCACGTTCAAACTCACGTTCCCTGTTATAGTTCCTTATCACTACAACACCACCACGCATATAGGAACACACCCTGTGACACTGTGGTTGTAAACTAATCGGACACGAGCTTGTCATCTGACGAAGAAAAACTGCTATCTGAGGGACTAAGCTTCTGCCCGACCACAAAATTTTTCGATGAATTCCACTTGCTCTGAGACCTCGACAACTTCGCTCGAAACTTAAGGTTGCGCTAATATTTCTTGGACAGGCCTTCTAACAACGAAACAATTCACCATCGTAAATGAAATGATTGGACACCGAACAGTAATCTAGACAAGTGCTTAGACCTTTATATCACCGCAGTACAGAAAGATATAGTACACAAATACCACAGACAGAAAAGAAACCGAGAAAACTTGACAAAATCTGAAAAATAAAGTATGAAAAATTTGGCATCTAGGACAGACATAATAAAACCCGCCGACAAAGGAGGAGCAATTGTAGTCATTAATACAACCAACTACTTACAAGAAGCATACCGCCAACTAGACGCCTCAAGATTTTACGAACGCCTCCCAGCTGATCCGACAGACGAATACAAACGTATCGTATCAACAGAACTAAAGAAACTGATGGATGCAGAAAAGATAACCAACACTGACCACAAACTGATGCGAGCAGCATACCCTCGTCCAGGTCGCTTCTACATCCTCCCAAAAAATCATAAACCCGGTAACCCAGGTCGACCAATCATATCAGGCATCGGTGCAATAACTTAACCCATATCAGGGTACATGGACATACTAATAAGCCACATTCCATGCACCATCGCGTCGTACATAAAAGACACCACACATTTTCTTCGAGACATTGCAGGTCTCTGTGTGCCGAAAAACTCGTACTTGGTTACTCTTGATGTCTCTTCATTTTATACCAATATTCCTCGTGATGACGGCGTAGCTGCTTTACAAAACATGTACACAAACCATAGACATTCTAACACCCCAGATTTCTCTGCCATTGCAACTTTGACGAAGATGGTCCTCGAATTAAATTCATTCGAGTTTAACCAAGAATATTTTCGACAAATCAGCGGGACCACTATGGGCACCAAAATGGCACCTAATTTGCCAACATATTTATGGGAAAGCTAGAATCTGAATTTCTTGCACAAAATTCCTTGAAACCAGTGTTATACAGGAGATACATAGACGACATCTTTCTTATTTGGACCCACAGCGAGGACGAACTTCTCAGCTTTATCGACACTTACAATGCTGTACATCCCAACATACACTTCACACACACATACTCGCAAGTTACCGTAAATTTTCTTGATGTTACCATAACGATAGAAGAAGAGAAGCTCTCTACAACCCTATATCGCAAACCAACGGATCGACAACAATACCTCCCTTACCAAAGCGATCCCCCACGCCACTATAAAAACAGTATTCCATACAGCAATGGTCACGGGTTTAAGCGAATCTGCTCTAGAGACGCTGACTTTCACACGAGCTCACAGAGGCTAAAACTTATGCTCGAGGAACAAAAATACCCCCCCATGTAAATAATGACGCTGTTCAAAAAGCGAGAAAACAAAAGCGTGAAGACTTACTTAAAAAGCAACCACCACGAGAAGACCTACAACGAACAAACCTCTGCTTTACTTACAGCACAAACTTCCCCAATGTAAACAAAATCTTTAAAGGACATTACAACGTTCCGGAACAAAGTGACCGTCTGAAACGCGCATTCCCGTCCACTCCAGGCGTCGTTTACCGACGACTACGTAACCTGAAAGACACCCTTGTCCACTCCCAAACTAACACATCACTTGCCAATAATTCATGCCGCCCTTGTTTAAAGCCACGATGTCTTGTATGTAAGGCGATGCGAGAAACAGACAAAGCAACCAGCACGCAATCCAAATTTTCGATTAACATACGAAGAAACCTAACATGCGATTCCTCTAATGTGGTATACCTACTCGAATGCAACGTGTGTGGTATGCAGTGCATCGGACAAACAGAAACACCATTTAGGATTCGCTTCAATACTCACAGAGCCCATGCAAAATCAGCCCCAAGTCTTCCTCTATCAAAACATCTCAATCTTCCCGACCATGCATTCGACAAACTATCAGTAACGCTCTTAGAGACGGGATTTGAATCAAATCAAGAACGCGAACAACGAGTCATACCTTATCCACCGATTTAACACCCTCGATAGAGGAATAAATGAGAATCCTGGTAAACTTGCAACAATTAAAGCATTAGAAAAAAATAACGGCAACAATGAAAATAGTAACTGAGTTCGCGGCACTGCAGCTGCGAAGGGCACTGGACAACCCAAAACAATTCCAAGTGTAACTACTCTTCCTAAGTGCAGCTGTCGTCTGTTTTCTGTTGTATTTTACTACCAAATCAATTGTGCCATGCATGATATGCCCAACAGCAACCCTGTGCACAGCCGGGAGGCCCCCACTACACGCGTAATCCAGAAGCGGGCAAGGAATTCGCATTGCACCCGCTTACCAGCCTCTACCGCAATACGGGGCACCCCTCTTTTTACGACTAAATGTTGACAGGGCGCCGAGTAGTTAAAGGCTTCGAACTTCCGAAAATGCCCACTTACCAGCCTCTGCCACAATACGCGGCACCCCTTTTTCTACGAAGAATTGTTTGCGGGACTCCGAGTAGTTAAAGGCTTAGGACTTCCTAAAAAAGCTCTTTTTTGCCCCACACCGAACCGCCAGTGCCAGGAGGCACCGTATGATCAGGAGGAATGCGTTAGTGAAAGGAAACATACGCAGACCACAGACATCAGAAAGGTGAAGGGGAGAAGGGGGAGAGAGATGAAGGGGGAAGAGGAGGGAAGAGGGGAGGCGGAAATGGAGGAAAGAGTGGAAGGGGGGCGCCCGAGAGGAGTCCACCATATAATATTTTTCTTTTCTTCTTCTCTTTTTTCTTTTTCTTTTATATTTCTTTTTTTCTTTTTTTCTTTTTTTCTTTTCTGTCTTTTTTTCTCTTTCCTTGCCCTCTGGTTTGAGATTGTATAAAGCTGAGCACCAACAAACTGCATCTTTCTTCCTGATGAAGGTCAGACTCTAGGCCGAAACGTCGAAATAAACCACGTTGTGACCGCTCACGGAGGATCTACTGGACTATATGCAACGCTACGGCCACTCAACCACCATGCCTGCATATATATATATATATATATATATATATATAGTCACATGCAAGAAGATCTTCAACTCGGAAGAACTTAGCCGACAGATACGCGCACAGAAAACCTAATACAAAACAACTAGCAGGATCACGCACTGCCCCAGAACATCTTCCAATTTTGAGGGCAGCCATGTATCGCGCTCGCTGTATCTAGTGGGTAATGGGCATTATTCGACTTCTTAAAAAAGATGGGCATCGTTCTGATGTTATCAAAGTAGATAGGCGAAGTCCAAGCAATCCGGTCTAAAATACGCACATACACAAAAACAAAGCTATAAGGTTTACGCAGAGTTGCACTACGCGTGAAGTACACCTTCAGTAACACAACTTGCACAATCTCCAAAGAGTTTTTTCGACGCCGGGGAGAGAAGGCCACCTCCGGAACTGTCTTGTAGTTCATATTGCTCACGTCTCGCAACACTTTGTATGGTCCCGAGTAGCGACTGAGCAGCTTTTGTGACAACCCTTGGTGGCAAAGAGGAGTCTTTATCCAAACTTGATCGTTTCAATGATACTCAACTTGATAGGGAGTGTTTTCACGCCATGCGTCTGTGCTGTGCTAGTAGGTAGTTTGCAGATGTGCTGATTGTTGCGCTTCTTCGGTGTACCGGGAAAGTGTCACAGCGTTAGGCGTGATCAAAGCGTTGCGATTGTGTGAAATTGTGGCATCCAGCATAGTGTAGACCTCACGTCCCTATACAAGACGGAAAGGCGGGAATCGCGTAGTTTTCTGGACGGCAGTACTGTGCGCTCATGTGACATACCATACCACCTGGTCCCCCGTCTTGTGCTGGACATCTACGTACAATAATAACATGTCAGCGATGGTTATGTTTGCCGCTCTGTCAAGTTGTTGCGTGTCAAGTCTGTAATTCATATGCCGTGGTCTTGCGATGGCTTGTGTAGCTGAGCTTCAATACGTCATGAATGAGCTGGGCCGTGAATGTGTTTCCTGTGTCTCTGATTACGCACGTAGGAGTGCCATACTGAAGAACGACCTAGCCTATAAAAATTTTGGCAACAACGGAAGCCGTAGCGAGTTGCAGTGCCTTTCTTTCGGTGTACTTCGTCATGTATTATGTGTTGACTACGATTCACTTGTCGCGAGCAGATGCCAGCGCATAGGGCCCAACTAAGTTCGTTTCTAGTTGGTCGAATGGGACCCTAAGTAGTTCGATTAGTTGGAGAAGCCCCGCAGGCTTCAGAAGTGGGGATTTTCAGCTTTGGCATTGCCGGCAGCTTTACACGTATCGCTTAACAGACGCGCAAAGCTTAGGCCAGTAGTATATGTGTCGAACTCTGGCGAGAGTTCAAGGGGAACCTAAGTGACCAGATGCGAAGTCATCGTAGCAGAAGAGAAGAATGTCATTACGCATCTCAGCACTCTAGAAGTTAGGTCTTCCAGTTACCGTCGTAGTTCTTTTTATACAGGGCCCGGTCACTCAGGCAGAACGACTACAGACTTCGAGAAAGGCGTGGAGAGGTATGAAAGTGTTGCATCTTTGAAAGTTTTCAATAACTACGCAGACTTCTTCGTCCTAATGCTGTCATGTAATCAGATACGCTGTAGTAAGGGCCTCAGGAATGCCACAGTCATCCTCGATGTCGTGGCTACAAACTTTGACAGCTACACGGGGCGATGAATTGGTATCTTTGTGCTTGTAACCCAATTTGTAAGCGATCGTGAAATCGAATTCTTGCAGACGAAAACTCCTTCGTGCCAGTCACCCGCTGGGTCCCGTAGGTTGGCTAACCGGCACAACGAATGATAGTCCGTCACTACCTTGAAATGGCGTCCATAAAGAAAAGACCTGAATTTCAATGTGGCCCAAACAACAGTGAGGCACTCTTTCTTTTGCGTGAAGTAGTTGACCTTGGTGCGAGAACGAGTGGAGCTGGCATAAGCTATCACTCACTCTATGCCCTCTTCTTGTTGGATGAGGACGAGACACCCACGTTGCTGGCGTCATTATGAATCTCAGTACCAGCATCTTGGTCAAAGTGAACGAGTTCTGGCAGCGTCTGCAAACGCTGCCTAGTTCAGAGAAAGCTACCTCCTGCTTTTCCCCCCCGACAAATGGTACATCTTCACAAGTGAGCCGAGTGAGTGGTACCGCACTCTTAGGAAAATTCACTGTGGCCCAAACAACAGTGAGGCACGAGACACCCACGTTGCTGGCGTCATTATGAATCTCAGTACCAGCATCTTGGTCAAAGCGAACGAGTTCTGGCAGCGTCTGCAAACGCTGTCTAGTTCAGAGAAAGATACCTCCTGCTTTCCCCCCCCCCCCCGACAAACGGTACATCTTCACAAGTGAGCCGAGTGAGTGGTACCGCACTCCATATTAAAAAGCGGCAATAGTGCGCGCGGTGTCCGAGAAAGCGTCGCACTGCTTCCTGTCACGTGCAACAAGAAACAAGCCCACGGAGGTGCTTTTGTCAGCGTCTGGTCGAACACCATTTTCACTCACAACATGGTCAAGAAACTTAGGTTTTTTCTAATCGAAGTGCATTTTCTGACTTCATCGTCAAGTTAACAGAGTGGAGCGCTTCCATCCAGTCTGCAGATGCTTCACGTACTCCTAAAAGTGTACAGAGGACACGACAACATCAACGAGATAAACTATGCAAATGTACCACTTTAGACCGGTGAAAACAGTGTCCATCATTCTCCAAACTGTCGAAGGTGCTGAAGAAAGGCTGGAGGGAAGCTTTTTGAATTCATATAGGCCATTGGGGGTAAAAAATGCGTTTTCTCACAATCTCGTTCATCAACATTGATCTGCCAGTAACTGCTTTTCAAGTCTATCGATGAGAAATACTTGGTCCAGCACAGTATGTCGAGGAAATCCGGGAATGATCAATACGGGGCAGTGAATAAACGTCTTTTAGTCAGGCTGTTAGGTTTCCAGTATTCCATGCAGAAGCGCCGTGTTTCAGCTTTTTCCTTGACGAGAGCGACCGGAGATGACCCGGGACTACTTCAAAGTTGTATAACGTCATCTTCCAGCACCTGTTGCACTTAATCAGCTATCACGTCACGCTCCTTTGACGAAACGTAATAAGGGCGTTGTTTTATTGGTGAGGCATCGGTATGAGTAATTATTTTGTGTTTGGTGGTCAGCGTCTGCGAACCTCCGAGGTAGATGGGAAGCACTCTTCAAATTGATGTAGCAGTTAACGTAGCTCTTTCTGTTGCTCCAGGAAAGTCGCATTGACATCAACTTTGGCAAATAATGAAGTCAAGTGTGTTAGTGTCGGTCGAAGCCCGCAATCAGCTAATGAAGATGCGAAACGTGCATCAACTAGGGTAGGAGAAAGCGGTGAAGGTGTGACAAAACAAATGGCGGTACTTGTTACTGAAATTAGTCTAAAGTAGCGCAGGGTGTCAGTCATAAAACGTGACAGGCCTCAGGGCAGCGCAGACACATAGCGCGCACAAAAGCGCCGAGTCACCTTTGGCGACAACCTCACCAACATGTCGGAAACTACGTCAACTAAAACGCTGGAACGCGGAGGCAACGGGGTGCTGTAGGCAGAAACGCGAAACGTGCTGTCACAAATGTCGTCAGATTTGTCGGTGGATTCAGCTGTCTAAAATGTCACGGTACGCTCCCGAAGACCGATAATAGCACCATGCTCCCGCGAAATGTCAACACCCAGGATTAGGTGTCGGGAACAGACACGAAGTGGGAGACAGCTTGCGAGAAATGTACGTCCCCGAATGCTCATCCCGATATTGCACATGCCAATTGGGTTGACTACATACCTGCTTACAGTACAACTTTTCATGTCATACCAAGCCGTAAAAACTTTCGTCTTGTGCGCTCCTAGTTTTCCGCTCATGATTGAATAGTCTGCACCTCTGTGCAATAATGCACTAACGTCGTGGTGACCGTCGACTACCACAGATATATAAAAAAAATGCGCTGCTGTGATAGGTGCTCTTTGATAGCTGTCAGTCGTTCAACGAAGCACAGCTGTAGCGAGTTTGCGAGTCGATGGTGAAACCCTGGAGTCCAAGGGGGCAATAGGCACAGTATCGCTACATATATTCAGCTTCGCCACAGTGATGGCACAGTGGTCGCCTGTCCGGTGCATGCCACACGTCAGATTTTCTTCGAAGCGGCTGTCGATTTTTTAAGTGCTGAACCGGCTGCAGCGAAGAAAGTGCATTTGAAGGCATAACGTTAACGAAGCGCGGTGAGGAAGGATTATACTGGCAGCTTCCGCGTATTATTCACGATGTGGCCTCGTCGGATGTGGCCTCGTCGGACATAACTGAAAGGTGTCACTTGCAGTGCCTATTGTACTTTGTTTCAGACGAGGCTTCAGATGGACCCCGCAGTAGGTTGGGAATGGCACTGAATCTTTTGCAGCTCGTCGCGGTTCCAGGACTGAATGAAGTCGCAGAGAGATTCAATGTTTATGACTTTTACTGCATCTCCAGTCTGGCGTATAGACGAAGCGACACTAACTTTCCGGTCGTACACAGTGAGCATTGCTGCAGCACTTCTTTCATAGTTGTGGCTTTTGTGAAAACCTCTGCCATGGTCTTGAGGGGACATCGAAGATGGCCAGCAACAGGCTGCTCTTTCTCTCCTCGCATCAAATGGCGGAACTTCTTTAGTGCTGTCATGTCAGGGTCGACTCGACGAAAGAGGCTTGTCATGTCGTCGATGTACTTCATGACGCTTTCATTCGGCATTTGGATGCGCGACTCAATCGCTCACTCAACTCGTTCATGGCGATAAGGATTGACCCAGCTTGCCAGCAGCTGACGGCGAAAGACGCTCCACGAAGAAAAGGGCTCACAGTTTTCGTATCAAGAACGAGCTCCAATCTCTAGGCTGAAATACAAGTTCCTTATCTTGTCAATGTAGGTACGAACATTGTAATCGGAGACCCGTTAGAATCGAGCCACACAGTCCTCGAAATTCTGCAATATGAAACCGCTGAACACCATCGGCACTCGTGGCTTCCACTGCGTATGGGGTGCAGCTGCAGTGCTTCCTCGCCATTGTGGGGTGTCACTGACATTTTCTCGGGAAGAGTTTGAGTCTCACGAGGTATTCCGCGGATTCTTATGCTTGAGATGTGAATATTCTGTGGAATACCATGTAACAATGGCTACAACCAAGTATGATTGATTGATATGCGCTGTTTAACGTCCCAAAACTACCTTATGATTATGAGAGACGCCGTAGTGGAGGGCTCCCGAAGTTAGACCACCTGGGGTTCTTTAACGTGCACCCATATCTGAGCACACGGGCTTACAACATTTCCGCCTCCATCGGAAATACAGCCGCCGCAGCCGGGATTCGAACCCGCGACCTGCGGGTCAGTAGCCGAGTACCTTAGCCACCAGACCACTGCCGCGGGGCGACCACCAAGTAGCACTGAGGTGCATCGAGGAGCACCTAATTGACAAGAGCCATCTGAGGCGTTGTGGTTTGCTTCTAGTTGATGAGATTAAACTAAAGCAGTCCGCAGCATTCTAGAAAGCTTCCTACAAAATGGATGAATTTGTGGACTATGGTGATGAGCAAGCGACAGGCATGGATCAGCTTGCGGATCATGGGCTAGTACTCATGTATGTCCCGCTTTTTGAAGACTGGGTACAGCCTATTGCTACATTTGCCACCAAAGGAGCTGTACCAGGAGAAGTCCTGTCCGAGATTGTAATCAGTGCTGTCATACAACTCCATGAACATGGTGGTTCTGTGCTGGCCATCATGAGTGACGGAGCTGGCAATAACCGCTCCATGTGGAGCCAGCTCGGAATATCTGGAAAATTGGATTCTGCATGTCACTTCATCGAGCACTCTTGAAACTATCGCAGAATAGCTATTTTATCTGTGATATCCCACATGCCATCAAGTGTATCCAAAATCCGCTGAAGAAACAACCCTACGGAATGGTAAAAGCGAATAGCGTACTATAAATTGACAAACCTTTAACTACTTGTTCTCTCTCTTTTAGGCGGGTGATCATCAAATCAATTTTGAACATTACGTTACTCTTTACGAAACAGAGAAGAACAAGCAACTACGAGTGGTGCCCAAGCTGACAAGAGCTCATGTGGCTCCCGACAACCTCCGTAAAATGAGCTTCCGTCTTGCTACGCAGATATAGTTCGCCTGTTAATCAGTGCATGATGTTTGCCTGCAAATTTTGATGAGATATGGGCTCCTTTATGACAAATAAAATTTTTTTTCATTCATCCAACAGCTGCACAAAACCATAAAAGAAGTATTTTTCCCACTTTCTAAGAATCGCAGCTTCAGTAAACAGGGACAAACTTTACTGAAACTACGATGCTGTCTGTGAGGTTTATTTTATACGCAATTGTCCACCTAACAGTAAAACAAAGCTGCAACTGAATTGAGACGCTTGTCGAGCTTGCGGATTTCTACAGAACTGATATGCCAAGCATTTCTTTGACAGCTTTTCAGCTATTCTGCATCAGTTGGAATCAAAGTGTACCGACAAGCAAAAATGCCAGGCTTCGAACAAAGCGAAAGAACAAAAGCATTCACCAAAATCATGAATGACCTTTTTGATGCCTTGAATGTCAAGTTGCCGTCCCAAGAAATCAGACAAGGCTGAGAAAAAATACAGGTGATAAATCTGCTCGTTTTATTTGCTTTATAATGTCTTCGGCTCATGTTATATCTGTTCAAGTTTCTGCTAAAACTTTTGCTCATATCCCTCTTTATGCCATTCATCTTCAGGTCATCAAAGATTTTTTGGCTCTTTTTAATATGACCGAGAGAAGTGTTGTCTGCAGTGGCCTGAAGATTTTGCATCACAGATGACGACAGAGGCTATGCGGTTAACTTTGCTGTTAACACTTGACATCAATTATTACATGTTTGGCCAGAGTGCTCACTATATTGTGACAGCTAAGCTTAACCAAGATCCTCCAGAGATGAGTGCAAAAGCTGTGTTTATTCAAGTTCAATAGAACTGACAGATTTATGTTACTTTTTTCTGCACCACTTCGAATTAGTGCGCTCATTTGGTGGCGATGAATCACAACCAACAGTCGTCAACTTCACACAAATTTTCCGACTTCTGAGTTTGTACATACCGATCAAAACAGCTCTGCGCGGGAGCGTGGAAGGCGCACCAAGTGCTGTGCTTGTTGGTGTTCAAGATAACTTGAGAAGGACGAAAGAAGACGGTAGCTTGAATAAGGCCAAGTTGCGTGATACGATTAAGGCTAGGATGCGTGACCACCACAGGGCCAGGGGACTCCCACCAGCACAAAGACAGCGACCACGTTGATTTGAAAGAAGTAGACGAAAGTAATCTGTACTATTTGTCAGGATATGTGGTTCATAAATTCACAAAAACTACCACCTGCTCTTCATGCATAGCAGACATAAGCTCCACTGAGCCAGACGTAGGCGAAGATAATTACCTTATTATTTACAGGAGCTTCAAGGAAGGGTCTTTCCAACATCCTTGGAGAAAAAGAATGCACACTTTGTGAAAATTGTGAACCGGACAGTTTCACATTCCTTGAGCGGCAATCAAGTTACATCAGACATATTTTGGGACGTGCTTGGTGAGCTGGAGATGGAGAACGTCGATTGTTTTGGATGCGTGGAGCATGAGGCTGCCTTTACATGCCAGGTGCTGAATTTTATTATAGTTACTAGGATGCACTTTTACGCTAGGGATGTGAATCGTCACCTTGACAATAGCGAGAAAGCCGCCATGGCAAATAAAAAGGCCCGTTTGCTGTAGATGAATGCGTCATTCATGGCTAAGTGGGCGCATAAATTTTTTTGTACTTTTACAGAGCAATAAATCACTTTTTTGAATCAAAGCACAGGCTCTCTTTCATTCGTCTACACTCCCGAACAAGCACCAAATACGCGAAATGAATGCGGAGTCTCGTAACTTACGCAAAGATTGGAAAGATCGCTGGCTATGCTCTCAAATAAACAACTTCTCTAGGAGACACCGAAATAATAAGCGAGATTGGCCATTTTTGTGTTGAGCAGTTTAACTGAACGTCTAACGTGCCATTACAGCTGAATAGCACGTCAGTCAATACCCTCGCATTGCTCTTCGCATAACCGCAGATGTTTAATTAAGGTAAAAAATTCACCATGCCTGAGGTCTGTACTTCAATCTTATCGTGGAGGAAATACAAATTCACGTGTTGCAAACGAAACCCCCTCGGAGCAGGCGGCCGCAGACAGCAGAGCAGAGGAAAGCGAACATGGTTTTAGGGCCAAGAGAGGTGGCAGCGCCACCCCAACATTCGCGCGCGTGGCCTGGGCGGAGCTTGCAAACTGAAAAATTAGTAACGTTGCCTCCACCAGCTGTCTCGTGCTACAAAAGTCTTCAACTCGGAATAACTCGAAATACACTGGACGTGTAACGTTCCAAAAGTACAAGGCCCTGCTACAACTCATTCTGTCGAAACGCCCCCTGATAAGCCAGATTTATGCAACTTTATTACTACCCCATGCCTTAAACTGCAGTCGTGACAAGCACAATGAAGCAGTTGTCTGCCACTGTAATCGCGAAGCCTGCGATTTCACCGACCGTCGTATGTTGAATCCTACTGAATCGGCTTCGCTCGTTAAATACAAACAGGGAAAACAATTAGAAACTGAACAAAAGAACGAAAAAAAGTTTTTGCGTGACAACATATCCCTTGCAAAACCACTGACCAAAAAATATTTTCTTCCCGTCGAATTATCTTGTTCTAGACAAGACAAACTATCAGCTAGACCTAACGTACTAAACGTTTCAAACGTGGTTTTATCTGACTCAGAAATGAGCGTGCTTTCTCGGGGCTTGAATTTCTGTCCAGCTACTCACGGCTACAATGAATATAACTTGATAAAAGACTTAGATGAATTCGCGCACAGTATGCGGCTAAGCTAATTCTTCCATAAACGTTCATCACTCAAGAGCAACATGTCTTCCCATCAACATTGGACGCCGCCAACACAACGCGATGAATTCCTCATTATGTATATTTCTGTAGTTCAGCTTGACATCCTGCAAGCTTATGGGAACAGCATTTCATTCAAAGAAAACCTCACATAGACGACATTCTTTGTCTGGCATCACGGCAAAGCGGAACTCATGACTTTCATTCCAGACTTTAACAAGGTTAATCCAACCATTTCATTGTCACAATCGTACTTAAAGGAATCCATATGTTTTCTGGATGTAACAGTATCCCTCTGCGGCGAAAGATTGTCTACTAAAGTATACAGAAAACTAGCCGGCGTTCACCGATACCTCGATTTCAAAAACAGCCATGTAAAACATTGTAAGACGAGTATACCCTACAATCAAGCACTTCGTTTCTAAAGGCTGTGCTCTGAAAATTCAGACTTTGTTGAAAACTGCGATAGGCTTCGTGATGCCCTAATTGTACAACAGTACCCGCCTCAGATGGTCGACAACGCGATCTTGCGCACCGATGCAACGGACCGAAGAGTGCTTTTAAAATCAAATAAAAAACCTGCACACCGGAAGCACATCAATTTATTTCTGACACATTCTGTATCAATTACAAATGCTAACGCGATCCTCAAAAAGCACTACAACATATTAATGCAGAGAAATCGTCTTAAAGACGTCTTCCCGGAGCCTCTACGAGCAGTTTACTGCCGATCGAGAAACCTATGAGACATACGCAAAAAGCGCCACCGTGGTGCACGAATTACCACTACTTCCTACGATCCAGGTTCGCTCGTCTGGCTGCATGTCCCTTCCGCTACAACTGGCCTTCCTACCAACTTGTCCACAAGCATCAAGGCTTAAATCATATACTGCGAAAAACGTCACCGGTGAATTACCTCATCGAGCCACTAGAAGCAACATCTGACCAACGTGGTTGTGGCAAGGAAATCGTCCACGCGTCGAGACTTAAGCACTGCTACGACCCTCCCGTGTTTACATGTCTATAGGTCGCCAGGGTGGCTCCTTATTTCGCAGGGAGTAATTGTAATGAATATGAATGGCAGATGCTCTGCTGTTACTTAAGAAGACGATTATGATCAGTGGATGGGGTAGTAGCTCGCGTACACCGCTCGCCAGTAGCCGAGCTGCGCCTAAACATTTCTTGACGTACAATACCTCATATATATATATATATATATATATATATATTAGTAATAGTATTAATAGTAAATTATTGTACAACCATCTCGCAAATGAGCAGCACTTCGAGATAGGTATCAGTGCATTTCAAGTTGCAAAAGACTGTGTCTACTAAGGGCAGGTAATATCCGCGGAGCCGAACCACGAGATTGAATGAAGTAATTAGAAGAATAAGAATGAGGTGCAGCACAATTGGCAAGCACTCTCAAATTATGACAGGTAAATTGCCACTATCCCTCAAGAGAAAGGTATATAACAGCTGTATCTTGCCGGTACTTAGCTACGGAGCAGAAACCTGGAGACTTACAAAGAGGGTTCAGCTTAAATTGAGGACGACGCAGCGAGCAATGAGAAGAAAAATGGTAGGTGTAACATTAAGAGACAAGAAGAGAGCAAAGTGGATTAGTGAAAAAACGAGTGTTAAGTATATCACAGCTGAACTCAAGAACAAATGGACATGGGCCGGCCATGTAGCGCTTAGACAGGATAACCGCTGGTCGTTAAGGGTAACTAACTGGATTCCCAGAGCAGGCAAGCGGGTGAGGGCGAGACAGAAGGTTAGGTGGGCAGATGAGATTAAGAAGTTTGCGGGTATAAATTAGTTGCAGCAAGCACAGGACTGGGTTAACTGGCGCAACATGGGAGAGTTCTTTGTCCTGCATTGCACGTATTCAGGTTGATGATGAAGATATATATATATATATAGATATATATATATTTATATATATATATATATATATATATATATATATATATATATATATATATATATATATTGTTACGGGGAGAAGGTCCCCACACAAAAGTCACATTTTTTTAGTATTTCCGTGAGTGGTCGTGCGACGTCAGCAAAATTCCGCACAAATCTACGAAAGTAAGAACAAAGGCCCACAAAGCTTCGAACATCGTTCGCAGAGGTCGGCACAGGGAAATCTTTGACGGCACGGATTTTCTCAGGATCGGGACGAACACCAGAAGAATCGATAAGGTGTCCAAGGACAGTAAGCTGCCGGCGGCCGAAGTGACATTTCGACGAGTTTAGTTGGAGCCCTGCTTTGCGGAAAACCGAAAGAATTATTGAGAGACGCTCGAGGTGAGTTTCGAAAGTTGGCGAAAAAACAATGACGTCATCAAGGTAGCATAAGCAGATTGACCACTTGAAACCGTGAAGAAGAGCGTCCATCATTCGTTCGAATGTAGCCGGGGCATTGCATAAACCGAACGGCATTACTTTGAACTGATAGAGCCCGTCTGGAGTTATAAATGCCGTCTTTTCACGGTCCAGGTCATCAACTGATATCTTCCAGTACCCGGAACGAAGGTCGATGGAAGAGAAATAATTTGCGCCACTAAGGCAGTCAAGAGCGTCGTCTATCCGCGGCAGAGGATACACGTCCTTTTTCGTAACCTTGTTAAGATTTCTGTAGTCGACACAGAAGCCCCAGCTGTTATCTTTCTTTCTCACAAGCACAACGGTGTGAAGCCCAAGGACTTGACGAAGGTTCAATGATGTCTCGGGCAAGCATCTTGTCGACTTCTTTCTGGATCACGTGGCGCTCGGTGGAGGAAACTCGATAGGGTCGCCGGTGTACTGGATTTGCATCACCGGTGTTGATCCGATGTTTTACGACGGTAGTTTGACCTAGGGGTCAGTCGCAGAGATCAAAGACGTCTTCATACGACGCAAGAAGGCCACGAAGCGCAGACACATGCTCGGCCGGGAGATCAGAGGCAATCATTCCAGTTATGCAGTCTAGTGTACTGCGCGACTGAATACTTGTAGATGACGGTGTATCCTCTGTTAAGGCCGATATGTGGAAGTCGCCGGCTGGGGCAAGGGTTGCAAGGGATATTCCTCGTGGCAGCACTTCAGAGCAAAGTCCAAAATTCACAATAGGGAGACATGCCACGTTGCTCTTCATTTTGATGATGGTGTGGGGGAACGCAACATTGAGCGAACAGAGTACTGTAGGATTAGGTGAAATGACATAATCGCCGTCAGCCACAGGTGGATCAGAAGAGACGTCGATATACGTCACAGCTCGACAAGATAGGCGAACAAAGTCGGCGGAGCATAGCTTTGGCGGCGCAGGATCAGGAGGGTCAACGGCGTGTGGTAGGACGAGTTGAACAACACCAGCAGAACAGTCAATTAGGGCGGAATGTTCCGACAGAAAATCGAGTCCCAATATGATGTCATGTGGGCAGTGGTCCAGTACGTAAAACAGAACAGTGGTATGACGTCCAGCAACAGTGACACGGGCGGCACACATCCCGGTGACCGCTGGTGTTGCACCATCAGCTACTCGGACAAGAGTGATCGGAGCAGGGGTGAGCACTTTCTTGAGTCGAGCACAAAGGCTGGAGTTCATGACTGAGATGTGAGCGCCGGTGTCAATGAGTGCTGCCACAGAAGTACCGTCAACATTTACTTTAATCAAGTTGTTGTGTCCGGGTATCGTGTGTAGAGGAATTTTGGGTCGGGTCGTCGAAGCAGGCTCACCTCTAGGAGCTGCGCCCGTCAGTTTTCCGAGGACTGGTGGTAGGAGGGCGAGGGGGAGCGACGTCGGTTAGTTGAGCGGGACATGCGTCCAGAGGGCGACGGAGAGCGGCTTGGTTGGGCGGGCCTGGATGGCGAAGCATCATCTTGTGCCGTGTAGATCGGCATCCGAGAGCCAGCAGGTTGGCGTCGGGTGCTGGCATAATGCGACCATGGCTGCCAACCCCAGGAAGTGCGGCAATGACGTGAAATATGGCCCACTCGTCCACAGTTGAAGCAGATCGGTCTGTCATCGGAAGTTCGCCATTCTGCCGGGTTCTGGTAACGTGGGCGGTTGTTCGGTCCGCGGGACATATTAGGTGTACTGGGCAGTCGGTAGTCAGGTCGGTTAACGGGGCATAGCGTCTGAAGTCCGGCGTTGGCCAGTTCGTGGCGTACGACACTCTTGAATAAGGAAATCGTGGCGCGAGAGTCATCAGGGGCCTGGACTTGGTCAGACAGAGGAGATGCTGCTTCGATTTCGTGGCGCACGATGCGCACGATATTGTCGGAAGCAGCAGGGGCTGGTGCCAAACGGGCGTCCTCGCAGGTTGATGTTGCAGCCGTGTTGGGAAGACGCGAAAAGTGTGGAGTGATGCGGCGACTTTTCGCGTCTTCGAAGCGTCGGCATTCATTAATAACGTCATCTACGGTCGATGAGTTTCGATATACGAGGAGATTAAAAGCGTCATCGGCGATTCCTTTGAGGATGTGCGCGACCTTTTCGGATTCCGGCATCTTGTCATCAACCTTCCGGCAGAGGGCGAGCACATGCTGTATGTATGTGACGTACGACTCGGTGCCTGACTGGAGTCGGGACGCTAGTTCTTTCTGCGCAGCACGACGACGCCCGATGGGCTTGCCGAAAAGATCGATGAGTTTTTGCTTACAGATGTCCCAACTCGTGATATCTTCCTCGTGGTTGGAAAACCAAAGTTTAGCTGTACCATCAAGGTACAAAATAATATTGGCCAACATGAGCGTCGGATCCCAGTTGTAAAGAGCGCTCACCCTTTCGTACAGCTGAAGCCATTCCTCTACGTCAGTACTGTCACTGCCCGAAAATGTGCCTGGGTCACGCGGTTGAGTCAGGACGATGGTGCGGTTAGTAGCAGCTGGATGTGGTGCTGTTGGTGGCTGCGTAGTTGGACGAAGCACGCTTGGGGTAGTCTCCGAAGAATCCTCGTGTTCGTCTTGATCAGGCATCGCACAGGCAGCCAAGGAACGTCCGCTGCGTAGAATCGTCGTGGTGTTGACTGTGGAAAGACCCGCACTCTCCACCAAAATGTTACGGGGAGAAGGCGTCTGAAAAGTGCCTTTACTTTTCGTAAACAGCCAGGCATACAATATGGAGCCCGGTCTGCACGAGCTCACGCTAAACATCGTCCTCTCTTCTAGAATGTTCATTTGTGGCGCCCCGTAGCAATATATATATATATATATATATATATATATATATATATATATATAGTCTAGTAGATCCTCCGTGAGCGGTCACAACGTGGTTTATTTCGACGTTTCGGCCTAGAGTCTGGCCTTCATCAGGATCAACGAGAGTTTGTTGGTGCTCAGCTTTATACAATCTCAAATCAGAGGGCAAGTTAAGAGGAAAAAAAGACAAACAAGAAAAAAGGAAAAAAAGAAAAAAAGAAAAGGGAAAGAAAAAGAAGAAAACAAAGAGAAGAAGAAGAGAAAAATAATATACGGTGGACTCCCCTCGGGCGCGCCCCCCTTCCACTCTTCCCTCCACTTCCCCCCTCCACTCTTCCCTCCACTTCCCCCTCCATCTCTTTCCTCCTTCTCCCCTTCACCTTTCTGATGTCAGAGGTCTGTGTATGTTTCGTTTCACTAACGCATTCCTCCCGATCAGACGGCGCCTCCTGGCACTGGCGGTTCGGTGTGGGGCAAAAAAGAGCTTTTTAGGAAGTCCTAAGCCTTTAACTTCTCGGAGTCCCGTAAACAATTCGTGGTAGAAGGAGGGGTGCCACGTATTGTGGCAGAAGCTGGTAAGTGGGCATTTTAGGAAGTTCTAAGCCTTTAACTACTCCGCGCCCGGTCAACATTTCGTCGTAAAAAGAGGGGTGCCCCGTATTGCGGTAGGCTGTGCAAGCGGGTGCAATGCGAATTCCTTGCCCGCTTCTGGATTACGCGTGTAGTGGGGGCCTCTCGGCTGTGCACAGGGTTGCTGTTGGGCATGTCATGCATGGCAAAATTGATTGGCTAGTAAAATAAAACAGAAAACAGACGACAAGTGCACTTGGAAGAGTAGTTACACTTGGAATTGTTTTGGGTTGTCCAGTGCCCTTCGCAGCTGCAGTGCCGTGAACTCAGTTACTATTTTCATTGTTGCCGTTATTGTTTTCAAATGCTTGAATTGCTGAAAGTGTACCAGGATTCTCATTTATTCCTCTATTGAGGGTGTTAAATTGGTGGATAAGGTGTGACTCGTTGTTCGCGTTCTCGATTGGATTTAAATCCCGTCTCTAAGAGCGTTACTGATAGTTTTCCGAATGCATGGTCGGGAAGATTGAGATAACTGAATGCAGGAACAGCGCAACCTACAAGTAGTTACTTCGTAACTACGGAAGCGAAAAAAACACAAGTTTCGTAGTTACGAAGTAACTACTTGTAGGTTGCGCTGTTCCTGCATTACAGTTATGTCCTACCAACTTGCCCAAGCTTCCACGCTTCATAAAGATTGAGATGTTTTGATAGAGGTAGACTTGGGGCTGATTTCGCATGGGCTCTGTGATTATTGAAGCGAATCCTAAATGATGTTTCTGTTTGTCCGATGTACTGCATACCACACACGTTGCATTCGAGTAGGTATACCACATTAGAGGAATCGCATGTTAGGCTTCCTCGTATGTTAATCGAAAACTTGGATTGTGTGCTGGTTGCTTTGTCTGTTTCTCGCATCGCCTTACATACTAGACATCGTGGCTTTAAACAAGGGCGGCATGAATTACTGGAGGGTGATGTGTTAATTTGGAATTGGACAAGGGTGTCTTTGAGGTTACGTGGTCGTCGGTAAACGACGCCTGGAGCGGCTGGGAATGCGCGTTTCAGACGTTCACTTTGTTTCAGATTGTTGTAATGTCGTTGAAGGCATTTGTTTACATTGGGGAAGTTTGTGCTGTAAGTCAAGCAGAGGTTTGTTCCTTGTGGGTCTTCTCGTGGTGGTCGCTTCATAAGTAAGTCTTCACGCTTAAGTTTTCTCGCTTTTTGAACAGCGTCATTAATTACACGTGGGGGTATTTTTGTTTCTCGAGTATAAATTTTAGCCTCTGTATCTCGTGTCAAACTCAGCGTCTCTAGAGCAGATTCGCTTAAACTTGTGAGTCTGGCTGTATGGAATACTGTTTTTACAGTGGCGTGGCTGATCGCTTTGGTGATGGAGGTATTGTTGTCGATCCGTTGGTTTGCGATACAGGGTTGTAGAGAGCTTCTCTTCTTCTATCGTTATGGTAACATCAAAAAAATTTACGGTAACTTGCGAGTATGTGTGTGAAGTGTATGTTCAGATGTACAGCATTGTGTCGATAAAGCTGAGAAGTTCGTCCTCGCTGTGGGTCCTAATAAGAAAGTTGTCGTCTATGTATCTTCTGTATAACACTGGTTTCAAGGAATTTTGTGCAAGAAATTCAGATTCTAGCTTTCCCATAAATATGTTGGCAAATTAGGTGCCATTTTGGTGCCCATAGCGGTCCCGCTGATTTGTCGAAAATATTCTTGGTTAAACTCGAATGAATTTAATTCGAGGACCATCTTCGTCAAATTTGCAATCGCAGAAAAATCTGGGGTGTTAGATTGTCTATGGTTTGTGTACATGTTTTGTAATGCTGCTATGCCGTCATCGTGAGGAATATTTGTATATAATGAAGAGACATCAAGAGCAACCAAGTACGAGTTTTTCGGCACACAGAGACCTGCAAAGTCTCGAAGAAAATGTGTGGTGTCTTTTATGTACGACGCGAGGGTGCATGGAGTGTGGCTCATTAGTTTGTCCACGTACCCTGATATGGGTTCAGTTATTGCACCGATGCCTGATATGATTGGTCGACCTGGGTTATCGGGTTTATGAACTTTTGGGAGGATGTAGAAGCGACCTGGATGAGGGTATGCTGCTTGCATCAGTTTGTGGTCAGTGTTGGTTATCTTTTCTGCATCCAACAGTTTCTTTAGTTCTGTTGATACGATACGTTTGTATTCGTCTGTTGGATCACCTGGGAGGCGTTCGTAAATTCTTGAGTCGTCTAGTTGGCGGTATGCTTCTTGTAAGTAGTTGGTTGTATTAAGGACTACAATTGCTCCTCCTTTATCAGCTGGTTTTATTGTTATGTCTGTCCTAGATGCCAAATTTTTGATACTTACTTTTTGAGATTTTGTCAAGCTTTCTCGCGGTTTTCTTTCTGTCTGTGGTATTCGTATATATATATATATATATATATATATATATATATATATATATATATATATATATATATATATATATATATATATATATTCAATGCGTGGCATACAGTACACGTCCTTGCGTGTGATGGTATTGAGTGCCCGGTAGTCCACGCAAAATCGCACAGAACCAGACCAAAACAATAGAAGACAACCAAGGGCTAGATGAGGGACGGATGACTTCCCGTTTCAGCTTGTCCACAACGTTTTCTCCTATATTTTTTCTTTCAGCTAGAGACACTTTGTAGGGTCGGCGGTGTACGATAGCTGCCCAACAGTATGAATTCTAAGTGCTGTAGTACTAGTGCGGTCCAGCTTAGACAAGCAAATACCGAAAGAATTTGCATGTTTCTGTAACAATGCGAGCAGCTGCTGCCTCTGTGATTATGTCAATTCGCTGCTGATAGCAATGGTAAAGGCAGAGGAAAAATCATGCTTATCGAGGGAAGGTTCTTTGGATGCGATGACCTGAAGTGGCGTGACAAATACAGGCTCGAAGTCGGCAACATGGGCCACAGTAGTGCCCTGTGGCAGTAAGATCTTCTCCGGTGTAGAGTTGACAGCCATTGCAAAAACGAATGACATCGGACGGAAGAACTGTACCTTTACGAACACAAAGTGGTGACGGTGAGACCAATACATCACCGTCGTACATGTCGTTGGACATAATGCTGACAATTTGCTCTTGTAGTGGCGGCAGCTCGATGTCTTTCGCAGCGCCAAGACGAAGTGGCTTCTGATTATGGTCGTCAAGCATGTAGTCGGGGTCAGCGAGGTGAACGACGCGTTGTCCACAACAAATCGCCGTGGAAGCAGATGATAGCAAATCCCACCCTAAAATTAGTTGGTGAGAGCAGCGGGACAGGACAGCAAAATGGACATGATGGCGGATGCCATCGATGAAAACACGCCAAGTACAAAGTTCGGAACGGCGAACGACGTTGCCCTGGGCAGCAACTAACGTGGGGTCATCGTAAGGCATCATACTTTACCTAAATGTTCACACATATTGGCACGTATCACAGAGAATATCGCACCTCTTCACACCAAAGCATCGACTCGCACTCCTTCTATTCCACAGAAGGCATGTTGCACGAGCCTCATAGAGGAATTTCAGTTCTAATTCCCAATGCAGTTTTTCTTCCACAAACTCCATCACTTAGTTTTCCGAATGAGTATCAGAGGAGAAGGAGGCGGACCGAAGTGGAGAAG
The DNA here is from genome assembly GCA_013436015.1 of Rhipicephalus annulatus. NCBI lineage: Eukaryota > Metazoa > Arthropoda > Arachnida > Ixodida > Ixodidae > Rhipicephalus > Rhipicephalus annulatus. The sequence continues at coordinate 37,232 of WOVY01003955.1, read as the reverse complement.
TGGAATGGCAGAAGGACGAAGGCGAGCGGCGTCTCGTGTTTCGACTTTTTCCGTGGTGCAGTCGATGGCGGAGGAGATGGAGAACGGTGCGGGGGAGACGAATAGCGCTGACCTTGATAAGACGCCCCATTTTACAATTCCCGTTCGCGCACGTCGTTTCGACGCTCATCTTGCTGACACTTTCGGTAGCAACGAGATATGTGGCCGCGATAGCCGCAGTAGTAGCACACAGAGCGCGACGAGCGCCACGGTGGGGAATAGAAGACATTTGGGGCACCTGGAGATAAAGCGGTCAGGTGGGCTGAAGGGTCAGGCGGTACGGAATGGTAGTTTACCGGGGGAGCGGCAGCAGCTGACGCGTAGGATGGACGCGGCAATGCCGTGTGGGCGTCGCTGAGGGGCACAAAAGCAACTTGAGGGTACGTGGATATAGGGCGCGAATGAGGTGGCTGTACGGGCGCAGAGCCAGTCAGAGATGTAAGTTACTCCATGATGATATCACGTAAGGGCATTCCCGAAGGACGCGGTGTAGGAGGTGTGAAGCCCATGGACCGGAATTCTTCGCGTATAATGTCCCTGAAGAGGTCACGCAGAAGGCCATGTCACGTCGAGTGGTGGTCGCCAATGTTCAGTTGGAGGCGAACAGAGACCAGCGCATCAAGGCGCTGGCATGTCACCAGGACATCAGCGATGGTAGCTGTGTTTTGAACAGCGAGGGCATTAAAGGCAACAGGTCCATTGCCTCTCAATATATGGCGCACTTTGTTCGATTCCGGCATGGATTGATTGACACGCCGACACAGTGCGAGAACATCCTCGATGTATGAAGTGTACGATTCACCGAGTGTTGCTGGCGAGTATCGAGTGTCCTCTTCGCGACGGCGGATCGAATGTCAGGTGTCCCAAAGACGTGTCGCAGCTGCTGCTGGAAGGTAGCCCAGTCGGGTAAGTCATCGACGTGGTTAAAATACCAGGTCTTCGCGACTCCGGTCAGATAAAAAAGCACGTAACGCAGTTTGGCGGCCTCGTCCCACCTATTAGCGGCACTTACGCGGTCGTAGTCATCGAGCCAGTCTTCTACGTCTTCTCTCCGAAGACCAGTGAAGAGCGCGGGTTCCCGCTGATGTCCGTGTAAGTAAGTAGGAGGGGCAGCTTGCGGCGGTGCGTGGTTGATAACATAAGCGCCAACAGGCATGGTCTGGGACATGCTGCCTGACTGTGGGCGCAAGCGGCGGCCTGAACGAAACTCCAGGGGGTATAGCGGGCTGTGGGAAGTCAGAGGACAAAAAATACACCTCCACCACGTATGAATTCTTTGTAGTCTTGGCTGCGTCAGCGTTTTTATGAGGAAAGACCTCGCAAAACGAACGGGCAGAGCCAGTACACAAACGGTGATGATGATGCCCCACAGTGGCATTGAGGACAAAGAGACAAGCGGATGATGGTGATTGTGATCATGCAGAGAGGAGGACGATGTAACAAATGCCCACAATATATATATATATATATATATATATATATATATATATATATTATATATATTATATATATATATATATGTATGTATGTATGTATATACCTATTTATATATATATAGTGAGCGCGAAGAGCGAATGACTCTTTATTCTCTTTGATATCATCATCACATGTACATCTTCTTCATCTGAAAATATCATCACCAGCGTGATTTAGCTCAAGCCTGGCTGAATAAACCGGTTCCTCACAAGTGGTGGACTGTGCTTTTCGTTCCCTCAAGTCCTCTCGCCCGTTTTCGCTGGAGCTCCGCTCGGGTCGTCGCATACAACCCCCTGCCATGGCGGCCCAAGAAAACCCTGGCCCATCCAACGTCGCCGTGCTACTGCAGCCACCGCCACCCGCTCCGCCCAACAACACTCGCCTGCGTGATCCACCTGTGGTTTCCGGTCTCCGAGGCGATGATGTCGAAGACTGGATCAAGAACTACGACCTCGTCAGCAATTTAAACAGGTAGGGCAATACACAGAAGTTGCGCAGCGCCCCATTTTACTTGTCCGATGTTGCGAAAACTTGGTTCTGGAATCACCACCCGGATCCTCCCGACTGGGACACTTCCGAGCAGCAAATTCGTCAGATATTTGGTGCCCCTGCAGTTCGTACTGAGGCAGAAAAGAAGAAACTCGCTGAACGCACGCAGCTGCCGGGTGAATCTTACACCTCTTATATTGAGGATGTCCTTGCACTGTGCAAGCGCGTTAACATCGGCATGTCTCAGAACGACCAAATACGCCACATTATTAAAGGCATTAACACCGTTGCCTTTAACGCCCTCCCCACGCCAAATCCTGCCACCACCCAGGACGCGGTAACCATCTGTCAGCGACTTGACGAGCTTCAGTCTCTTCGTCTTTGCTACGATGCCACCGACGTTCGTTTGCCTGCACCCCTCGACTTGCGTGAGCTTATTCGCGACATCGTTCGTGAAGAGCTGCACGGGCGCTGCTCTTCCTGCGCTTTCCCTTCTGAAAAAGATAGCTTGCGAGACCCGATTAAACAAGAGATCGCCTCCGCATCGCGTGCGACGTGTTCCAACAGTCCCTTCGTGTGCCAGACGCGCACATACGCCGAAGTTGCCGCGCTCGCTGCCGCACCCACCGTTTCTGTGCCTACAACAGCAGACCATACACCTGTGGCTTCGTTATCACCACCAGCGCGTGCACCACCTTACTGCGCACCTCAGCGCCCACCTCGACCAATCTGTTACTACTGCGGCTATCGAGGACATATCGCTCAATTTTGTCGAAGGCGCCCACAAGACGAGCAACGCGGCTACGCTCCCGAAGAACATCGAAGCTTCCGTCCGACCATGAACTACCTACGACCACCCTCCCGATCGTCCTATTACCGTTCACCGTCACCTACTTACCACTCGGACATGCCTGGGAATTCCCGTACGTCTCGCCGCGGGTCGCCTTCGCCAGGTCGCCGTTCAGTGTCGCCTCTACAGCCCGCCTCCTATTCCACGAACGCCCACGCGCAAAACTCCCCAATGGAGTTTTAGGAGAAAAAACTGCATCTCTTGGACAGCTAACAATTCCTCCAGAGCGGCATCGAATTTGATAGTAGTGTTTGTAGAAGGTGTACGTGTTGAGGCTCTTGTAGACACTGGCGCTGCCGTTTCGATTATTCGTGCTGATTTTTGTTCCCGCCTTCGAAAAGTCACCACACTTTATGGTGGCCCACCTCTATGTGCGGTGACCAACGCTCTCATTCGTCCACTTGCACAGTGTACCGTTAGTATCTGCATAGAAGGCATTCGTCATCACATTGTTTTTGCGGTATTTCGTGAGTGCACCCACGCTCTCATTCTCGGGTGGAATTTCTTGTCTTCTGCGTCCGCTTTCATATCATGTCATCAGCACCTCCTGCATCTAAATGCCTCCGACTGTTCTCCGCTTGAACAAGATGGACGCATCCGCCTTGTCACCAAGTCAGATTATGTACTTCGGCCATACGTCAAAGAAATTATAAGTGTTAATTGCACTGACATTGTGGATGGCGACGTACTAATTCTTCCTTACAGTCACACCCAATGTAGGGGCATTGTGATTACACAAGGGCTTATTCGCTTCTTCAATGGGTCTACGTACCTAACCGCCATAAATCAAACGCCCGAGTGTGTACTGCTCCCCTGTGGCTCAACAGTATCTTGCGCGGTTGAGAGTAAGCCTGTTGCGATTGTTACTCTTCCGAACAGCAACCACAACGATGTTCCGAAGTCACAATCACTGCCATTCAATGCCTCTGCTACACCTGTGTCCGCAACGATAAGCAATCACTTAACACCTGAAAAAACTGAAGATTACCTCGCCCTGTTAAGCAGACACCGTTGTCTATTTGCCGTGAACTCGCCCGCTCTCAGCATGACTACCACCGCTACTCACAGAATCGAGACTGACGGCTCTCGTATTGTACATCGGCGTCCATATCACGTGTCTCAGGCAGAACGCAAGATCATCGAGGAAAACGTCTCAGACATGCTACGACGCAACATCATACGTCCTTCCTCGAGTCCCTGGTCATCCCCAGTTGTTCTCGTTCAAAAGAAAGGTGGGACAGTGCGTTTCTGCGTCGATTACCGTGCGCTAAACAAAATAACGTGCAAGGATTTTTATCCCCTTCCTCGGATCGACGATGCACTGGATTCATTACAGGGCGCAGAGTATTTTTCTAGCCTCGACCTTAGGTCAGGCTACTGGCAGATACCAATGTCGGAGTCTGATAAAGAGAAGACCGCCTTTTCAACGCCAGATGGGCTGTACGAGTTCAATGCGATGCCTTTTGGACTCTGTAATGCGCCCGCCACCTTCGAACGCATGATTGAGGGCGTATTGCGTGGTTTGAAATAGAAAACATGTCTGTGCTGTCTTAATGACATAGTAGTGTTTTCATCCACGTTCTCGCAGCATCTACAACGTCTTGACGAAGTCCTCACGTGCCTTGCAAAAGCCGGTCTACAGCTTAACACCAAGAAACGTACCTTTGCTAGCAAGATAATCAAGGTTCTCCGCCACCTTGTCAGCAAAGAAGGAATTCGGCCCGACCCTGTGAAGTTTGCTGCTGTCCTCGATTTTCTCGTCCACTACGTCAAAAGGACCTGCGCAGCTTTCTTGGGTTATCTTCTTGCTTCCGGCGCTTCATACGTGGTTTCGCGGAACTTGTGTCTCCGCTCCATCAACTCTTTGCAAAGAACGTCCCCTCATTTGGTCCGAAGACTGCGAAAGCGCTTTCACGGCATTGAAGCAAGCCTTTACGTGGGATTCGGTACTGTGCCACTTCGATTCCACCGCACCCACCATCCTTCACACCGACGCCAGTAGTCATTGTCTTGGTGCGGTACTCTTGCAGCGTGACAAAACTCACGCGAACGCGTCGTTGCTTACGCAAGTCGTGCTCTCACCGCTCCAGAAAAGAACTACACTATCACCGAGCAGGAGTGCCTTGCTGTTGTTAGGGCAGTGCAAAGATTCCAACCATATCTTCACGGCCGTCATTTTACCGTCGTGACCGACCATAACGCCCTATGCTGGCTTTCATCGTTGAAAAACTTATCGGGTCGCCTCGGTCGCTGGGCGCATTGCTTGCAGGAGTATGATTTCGATGTCGCCTACAGGTCTGGGAAAAAGCAATAAGATGGTGATGCTCTATCGCGCTGTCCTTTGCCCAGCGGAAGCCACTCACCATCGATACTCTAAAACAACAGCACCTCTCCAATCGCAGCGCTAAGTTCATCACCTGCCACCCTATTCGTCCTTGTTTCACAACAACGTGTCGACCCATACTGCCACACCATTGTTGACCGCTTGACCGGCTCTACTACTCCTCCAAACGCCAGGCTCCGTCGACAACTTAAACAATTCAAGCTTGTCAGTGATGCTTTATGTCGCTACATTTACTACATCGATGGCGACAAGTTGGCACCCGTCATCCCACGTTCTTTGCAACTTGAAGTTCTGGAAGCCTTTCGTGATGATCTAACCGCCGCTCATCTAGGCTATCACAAGACTTACAACAAAATAAGATGTCGTTGTTTTTGGCATGGCCTCTCTTCAGCCGTCGACAAGTACGTCGCCTCTTGTGTCCATTGCCAACGGCGAAAACGACCAACAACTGCTCTGGCTGGCTTAATGCAACCTCTTCCTTGTCCCGCCTCGCCTTTTGATGTCGTTGGAATCGACTTGTATGACCCTCTTCCTATCTCATCCAATGGGAATCGCTGGATTGTCACGGCTGTCGACCACCTTACCCACTACGCAGAAACAACTCCTATACCATCTGGGACTGCCACTGAGATAACCGATTTCTTTCTTCGCCACATCTTTTTGCGTCATGGAGCTCCACGCATTCTCCTCAGTGATCGTGGCAAAGTCTTCCTATCTTCCATTGTCGAGCAAGTTTTCCGTGCCTCGAACACTGTTCACAAGACCACTTCAAGCTACCACCCGTAGACCAACGGATTGACTGAACGTGTTCATCGGACCGTATGGGACATGATCGCCATGTACATTCACCTAACCACACGAACTGGGATGCAATTCTACCTTTCGTGACATTCGCCTATAATACGGCTGCTCAACGCACTACCGGCTTTTCTCCAATTTTTCTCGTCCATGATCGCCCGCCGAGTTTCGCTCTGGATGTCTCTTTCCTTTCGGCCCCTGCATCCTCGATGGCTTCTTTCTCTGAAGAATTCCTATCTCGTCTCGCACACTGCCGTCACTAGGCCCGTGTTAACACCGGCCTCTCTCAAGACACTCGAAAATCTCGCTACGACTCGTCTCGCCGTGTTGTGAGTTTTTCCCCTGGTGACGAAGTTCTTCTATGGACTCCACTACGCGTCCCCGGCCTATGCGACAAATTCATCAGTCGCTTCATTGGGCCGTACACGGTGGTCGAACAGATATCTCCTGTCAATTACCGCGTTTCTCCTCTTAGCGCTAGTCCTGATCATCGTTGCCGAGGAACAGAGATAGTGCACGTATCTTGTTGTCAGTTTCATAATACTGTCGAGTGACCAGGCAGCCAATTCACCGCACGGGGGAATTAGTGTGAGTGCGACAAGCGAATGACTCCTTATTCTCTTTGATATCCTCATCACCTGTACATCATCTTCATCTGAAAATATCATCATTAGCGTGATTTAGCTCGAGCCTGGCTCAATAAACCGGTTCTTCACAATATATATATATATATATATATATATATATATATATATATATATATATATATATATATATATATATATATATATATTAAAATGAGGCGGTTTAGAGTGGCACACTTTTATAAAATAGGAGAGCGGTTACGACACGTCAAGTGGTAATGGCGGAACCAGTCTGAGTACCCAGCCAGCCGAACGTCGTCTTCTTCACCGACTGAGTCATACCCCCTGCCTTTCTGAGTAGCACAACTTTTCTTCACTACATTTTCCTCCCCTCCGAAAAAGAGCCATCCTGGCGACTCATGGGCCGGAGACAATAGAGGGATCATAATACGGTTTTAGCAAGTCTATGTGGACGGTCTCACGTCCACGGGGTCGTTGATCATGGGGCTGCTCTAGCGGCTCGACGATGTAATTGACGGGTGAAAATTGCTTAACCGCACGGTGAGGGCCGTCATACTTGTACGTCAGTTTTGTTGAGAGACCAGGGCTGGTTGAAGGAAAGCGAAGCTAGACAAGGTCATCTGATGCATAAGAAGCTGGACGCGTCGGGCTATCGCGGTGGTGTTTCTGGCGTTGCTGTTCAGCACTTGTGAAGGAGTGGGCAAGCTGACGACACTCTTCCGCGTATTTAGCAGCTTGTGACATCGTCGTTGACTCAGAAACATCCGGGTGGTAAGGAAGGATGGTGTCTAGCGTGCAAGAGGGCTCGCGACCAAAAAGAAGGAAGTATGGAGAGAAACCAGTGGTTGTCTTGACAGCAGTATTATGCGCGTATGTTATCAAAGAGAGAATACTGTCCCAGTTGGTGTAGTCGGTTGAGACGTACATTGACAGCATATCTCCTAATGTACGGTTGAATCGTTCTGTAATGCCATTAGTTTGAGGATGATACGCGGTAGTGGTGCGATGAATGACTTGGCATTGCGAGACCCTCGTTAATGAATAATTAAGGGAAACAAGTGTATACTTACTTGCTCTCTTTTCGTGTTTTACACAATATATTGAGATCTAAAAGACAATAATGCCAAGGAAGTTACAGGGGAAGTTATTAGGCATTTGTAATGTAAATGAGAAGAAAGAAAATCGGGTGAAAAGATAACTTGCCGTGGGCAGGATTCAAAGCTTCGACCTTCGAATAACGCGTTCGATGCTCTACCCCTGAGCTACCACGACAGCTATCCCCCCCAGCCACTTTATTGGGTATTTATGTCAATTTAAACGTGGGAGTGTCAGTCAGCGCCACTAGTAGCCATGGCCGTGAGAGTGGTACACTCTTAATGAGCCTCTTTGGTGTCACGCAGCACGTGAACTTATTACTAACCGGCAGCTGACCAATAGTTTCCCGTATACAACCTAGAGGCACCAAGTCTGCCAGTACGAGACCCTAGTTAATAAATAAGGGAAACAAGGGTATACTTAAGGGCTTGTTTTTCGTCTTTTACACAATGTTATTGAGATCTAACAGACAATAATGCCATGGAAGGTATAGCGGAAGCTATTACGCCAATTGTGACGCAAATAAAAAGAAAGAAAAGTGGGTAAAAAGATAACTTGCCGTGGGCAGGACCCGAACCTGCGACATTCGAATAACGCGTTCGAGTCTCTACCACTGAGCTACCACGATAGCTATCCTCCAGCCACATTGTTGGGTGTCTATGTCAAGTGAAACGTGGGAGTGTCAGTCAGCGCCATTAGTAGCCATGGCGGCGAGTGTCGTACCCTCTTTATGAGCCAGTTTGGCGTCACGTAGCACGTGAACCTATTACTAACTGGCAGCTGACCAACAGTCCCCTGTATGCAACTTGGAGGAACCAAGTGTGCCAGTACGAGACTCTCGTTAATGAAAAAGGGAAACAAGTTTATACTTAAGGGCTCTTTTTTCGTGTTTTGCACAATATAATGAGACCTAAAAGGCAATAATGCCAAGGAAGGTATAGGGGAAGTTATTAGGCATTTGTAATGTAAATGAAAAGAAAGAAGAGTTGGTGATAACATAACTTGCTGTCGGCAGGATTCGAACCTGCGAAATTCAAATAACGCGTTCGATGCTCTAACATTGAGCTACAACGACAGCTACCCCCCCAGCCAATTTATTGGGTACCTATGTCAATTTAAACGTGAAAGTGTCAGTCAGCGCCACTGTTTGCCATGGCGGCTAGTGTAGTACACTCATTATGAGCCTCTTCGGCGTAACGTAGCACGTGAACTCATTACTAACTGGCAGCTGACCAATAGTCCCCTGTATACAACCTAAAGGCACCAAGTCTGCCAGTACGAGACCCACGTTAATGAATAAGGGAAACAAGTGTATACTAATGGGCTCGTTTTTCGTGTTTTACACAATAATAATGAGATCTAACAGACAATAATGCCAAAAAGGTATAGGGTGAGTTATTAGGCCAATTGTAATGTAAATGAAAAGAAAAAATGTCGGTGAAAAGATAACCTGCCGTGGGCAGGATCCGAACCTGTGACATTCGAATAACGCGTTCGATGCTCTACCACTCTGCTACCACGATAGCTATCCCCCCAGCCACATTGTTCGGTATCTATGTCAATTTAAACGTTGTAGTGTCAGTCAGCGCCATTGGTAGCCATGGCGGCGAGTGTGGTACACACTTTATGAGCCTGTTTGGCGTCACGTAGCATGTGAACCTATTACTAACTGGCAGCTAACCAACAGTCTCCCGTGTACAACCTGGAGGAACCAAGTGTGCCAGTACGAGACTCTCGTTAATAAATAAGGGAAACAAGTCTATACTTAAGGGCTCGTTTTTTATGTTTTACACAACAATAATGAGATCTAACAGACAATAATGCCAAGGAAGATATAGGGCAAGTTATTAGGCCAATGGTAATGTAAATGAGAAGAAAGCAAAGTGGGTGAAAACATGATTTGCCGTGGGCAGGATCCAAACCTGCGACCTTCGAATAACGCGTTCGATGCTCTACCACTGAGCTACCAAGACAGCTATCCCCCCCAGCCACTTTATTGGGAGTATCTATGTCAATTTACACGTGAGAGTGTCAGTCAGCGCCACTAGTAGCCATGGGTGCGAGTGTGGTACACTTTTTATGAGCCTGTTTGGCGTCACGTAGCACGTGAACTTATTACTAACTGACAACTGACCAATAGTTCCCTGTATACTACCTGGAGACACCAAGTCTGCCAGTACGAGACCCCCGTTATTGAATAATTAGGGGAAACAAGTGTATACTTAAAACTCTTTTTTTGTGTTTTACACAATAATAATGAGATCTAACAGACAATAATGTCAAAGAAGGTATGGAGAAAGTTATTAGGCCAATTGTAATGTGAATAAGAAGAAAGAAAAGTGGGAAAAAGATAACTTGCTGTAGGCAGGATCCGAACCTGCGACATTCGAATAACGCGTTCGATGCTCTACCCCTGAGCTACCACGACAGTATCCCCCCAGCCACTTTATTGGGTACCTATGTCAATTTAAACGTAGTAGCCATGACGGCTAGTGTGGTACGCTCAATATGAGCCTCTTTGGCGTCACGTAGCACGTGAACCTATAACTAACTGGTAGCTGACCTTAGAAGTGTGGCAGCTTGGGCTAGTTGGTATGGCATGACGATAGTTATTGCGCGAAAACAAAACGACGACACAGAGACAAGAAGGACACGAAAGACACGAGCGCAAACTTCCAACTGAGTTTATTGCGCAGAGCACGAAAATATATAGAGGAGACAGTGACCATGGCACAAGAGCAGAACATGAGTAAGAAAACCAAAAACAAACAACACAAATACAAAGGCACTGAAAAACAGCAAAGAAAAATCTAGAAGAAACCGAACCAGAAAGGTAAAGCTACCTGCCCGCACCAAATCCTTCGAGGAACCTGCGTTCCTTCTCGGACTAAGCCACGGAGGGCTTGCTAATCCAAGGCACCTGTTCGCGCTACCTGCCCGCACCGAATATTTCGAGGAACCTGCGCTCCTTCTCGGACAAGGCCACGGAGGGCTTGCTAACACAAGGCACCTGTTCGCGTGCCATTTGCGCAGCCTCGACAATGACCCGGGTGCCCACATCTCTGTGTTTGTACAACGTCGCTGTTTCCTCGAAGAGGGGATTACACTTGCACTCAGTGCAGTGCTGGGCAAGAAAACCATCTTTCCCGTTTTTAACATTGTTCGCGTGCTCTCTCAGCCGATCGTTCAGGCACCTTCCGGTCGTTCCGACATAACAAGCACCACATGAAAGTGGGTGCTTGTTATAAAACAAGCACCCCCTCATATTGTTATAAAACAATATGAGCCTCTTTGGCGTCACGTAGCACGTGAACCTATAACTAACTGGTAGCTGACCGATAGTCCCCCGTATACAACCTAGAGGCACGAAGTCTGCCAGTACTTGAAACTCGTTATCGAATGAGAGAAACAAGTGTATACTTGAGAGCTCGTTTTTCGTGTTTTACACAATAGTAATGAGATCTACCACACAATAATGCCAAGGAAGGTATAGAGAGAGTTATTAGGCCAATTGTAGTGTAAAAGAAAGAAAAGTGGGTAAAAAGATAACTTGCCGTGGGCAGGATCCGAACCTGTGACATTCGAATAACGCGTTCGATGCTCTCTCTACCTCTGAGCTACCACGACAGCTATCCCCCATCCACATTATTGGGTATTTATGTCAATTTAAACATAGGAGTGTCAGTCAGCGCCACTAGTAGCCATGGCCGCGAGTGTGGTACACACTTAATCAGCCTCCTTGGTGTCACGTAGCACGTGAACTTATTACTAACTGGCAGCTGACCAATAGTCCCCCGTATACAACATGGAAGCACCAAGTCTGCCAGTACGAGACCCACGTTAATGAATAATTAAGGGAAACAAGTGTATTCTTAAGCTCTTTTTCGTGTTTTACACAATATATTGAGATCAAAAGACAATATTGCCAAGGAAGGTATAGGGGAGGTTATTAGTCATTTGTAATGTAAATGAGAAGAAAGAAAAGTTGGTGAAAATATAACTTTCCGTGGGCAGCATCCGTACCTGCGACCTTCGAATTGACGTGTTTGATGCTCTACAACTGAGCTACCACGACAGCTATCCCCCCAGCCACTTTATTGGGTATTTATGTCAATTTAAACGTGGGAGTGTCAGTCAGCGCCACTTGTAGCCATGGCCGCGAGTGTGGTACAGTCTTAATAAGCCTCTTTGGCGTCACGTAGCACGTGAAGTTATTACTAACTGGCAACAGACCAATAGTCCCCCGTACACAAACTAGAGGCACCAAGTCTGAAGTACGAGACCCTCGTTAATGAATAAGGGAAACAAGTGTATACTTAAAGGCTCGTTTTTCATGTTTCACACACTAATAATTATTTCTAACAGACAATAATGCCAAGGGACGTATAGGGGACGTTATTAGGACAATTTTATGTAAATGAGAAGAAAGCAAAGTGGGTCAAAAGATAACTTGCCGTGGGCAAGCTCCGAACCTGCGACCTTCGAATAACGCGTTCGATGCTCTACCACTGAGCTACCAAGACAGCCTTCCCCCCAGCCATTTTATAGGGTATCTATGTCATTTTAAACGTTGGGGTGTCAGTCACTGCCACTAGTAGCCATGGCGGCGAGTGTGGTACACTCTTTATGAGCCTGTTTGGCATCACGTACCAGGTGAAGTTATTACTATCTAGCAGCTTACCCATAGTCTCCCGTATACAACCTTGAGGCACAAAGTGTGCTAGTACGAGACCCTCGTTAATGAATAAGGAAAACAAGTGTATACTTAAGGGCTAGTCTTTCGTGTTTTACACTGTATTATTGAGATCTAACAGACAATAATGTCAAAGAAGGTATGTAGAGTGTTATTAGGCCAATTGTAATGTAAATAAGAAGAAAGAAAAGTGGCAAAAAGACAACTTGCCGTAGGCATGATCCGAACCTGCGACATTCGAATAACGCGTTCGATGCTATATCTCCGCGCTACCACGACAGCTATCCCCCCAGCCACTTTAATGGGTACCTATGTCAATTTAAACGTGGTAGTGTCAGTCAGCGCCACTAGTAGCCATGGCGGCTAGTGTGGTACGCTCAATATGAGCCTCTTTGGCGTCACGTAGCACGTAAACCTATAACTAACTGGTAGCTGACCGATAGTCCCCCGTATACAACCTAGAAGCACCAAGTCTGCCAGTTCGAGACCCGCGTAATTGAATAATTAAGGGAAACAAGTGTATACTTAAAACTCGTTTTTTTGTGTTTTACACAATAATATAGAGATCTAACAGACAATAAAGCCTAGGAAGGTATAGGGGCAGTTATTAGGCCAATTGTAATGTAAATGAGAAGAAAGAAAAGTGGGTGAAAAGACAACTTGCCGTGGGCAGGATCTGAAGCTGCGACCTACGAATAACGCGTTCGATGCTCTACCCCTGAGCTACCACGACAGCTATCCCCCAAGCTACTTTATTTGGTATTTATGTCAATTTAAACGTGGGAGTATCAGTCAGTGCCACTAGTAGCCATGGCCGCGAGTGTGGTACACTCTTAATGAGTCTGTTTGGCGTCACGTAGCACGTGAACTTATTACTAACTGGCAGCTGACCAATAGTTTCCTGTATACAACCTAGAGGCACCAAGTCTGCCAGTACGAGACCCTCAATAATGAATAATTAAGGGAAACAAGTGTATACCTAAGGGCTTATTTTTCGTGTTTTACACAATAATAATGAGATCTAACAGACAATAGAGCCAAGGAAAATATAGGGGAAGTTATTATTCCAATTGTAATGTAAATGAGAAGAAAGAAAAGTGGTTGAAAAGATAACTTGCCGCGGGCAGGATTCAAAGCTTCGACCTTCGAATAACGCGTTCGATGCTCTACCAGTGAGCTACCACAACAGCTATCCCCCAGCCAAATTATTGGGTACCTATGTCAATTTAAACGTGGTAGTGTCAGTCAGCGCCACTAGTAGCTATGGCGGCTAGTGTGGTACGCTCAATATGAGCCTCTTTGGCGTCACGTAGCACGTGAACCTATAACTAACTGGTAGCTGACCGATAGTCCCCCGTATACAACCTAGAGGCACAAATTCTGCCAGTACGTAAAACTCGTTAATAAATAAAAGAAACAAGTCTATACTTGAGAGCTCGTGTTTTGTGTTTTACGCAATAATAATGAGCTCTACGAGACAATAATGCCAAGAAAGGTATAGAGAGAGTTATTTGGCCAATTGTAGTGTAAATAAAAAGAAAGAAAAGTGGGTAAAAAGATAACTTGCCGTGGGCAGGATCCAAACCTGCGACATTCGAATAAAGCGTTCGAGTCTCTACCACTGAGCTACCACGATAGCTATCCTCCAGCCACATTGTTGGGTGTCTATATCAATTGAAACGTGGGAATGTCAGTCAGCGCCATTAGTAGCCATGGCGGCGAGTGTGGTACCCTCTTTATGAGCCTGTTTGGCGTCACGTAGCACGAGAAGCTATTACTAACTGGCAGCTGACCAACAGTCCCCTGTATACAACTTGAAGAAACCAAGTGTGCCAGTACGAGCCTCTCGTTAATGAAAAAGGGAAACAAGTTTATACTTAAGGGCTCTTTTTTCGTGTTTTACACAATATAATGAGACCTAAAAGACAATAATGCCAAGGAAGGTATAGGGGAAGTTATTAGGCATTTGTAATGTAAATGGAAAGAAAGAAGAGTTGGTGATAAGATAACTTGCTGTCGGCAGGATTCGAACCTGCGAAATTCAAATAACGCGTTCGATGCTCTAACATTGAGCTACAACGACAGCTACCCCCCAGCCAATTTATTGGGTACCTATGTCAATTTAAACGTGAAAGTGTCAGTCAGCGCCACTGTTTGCCATGGCGGCTAGTGTAGTACACTCATTATGAGCCTCTTCGGCATAACGTAGCACGTGAACTCATTACTAACTGGCAGCTGACCAATAGTCCCCTGTATACAACCTAAAGGCACCAAGTCTGCCAGTACGAGACCCACGTTAATGAATAAGGGAAACAAGTGTATACTAATGGGCTCGTTTTTCGTGTTTTACACAATAATATAGAGATCTAACAGACAATAATGCCAAAAAGGTATAGGGTGAGTTATTAGGCCAATTGTAATGTAAATGAAAAGAAAAAATGTCGGTGAAAAGATAACCTGCCGTGGGCAGGATCCGAACCTGTGACATTCGAATAACGCGTTCGATGCTCTACCACTCAGCTACCACGATAGCTATCCCCCCAGCCACATTGTTGGGTATCTATGTCAATTTAAACGTTGTAGTGTGAGTCAGCGCCATTAGTAGCCATGGCGGCGAGTGTGGTACACACTTTATGAGCCTGTTTGGCGTCACGTAGCATGTGAACCTATTACTAACTGGCAGCTAACCAACAGTCTCCCGTGTACAACCTGGAGGAACCAAGTGTGCCAGTACGAGACTCTCGTTAATAAATAAGGGAAACAATTCTATACATAAGGGCTCGTTTTTTATGTTTTACACAACAATAATGAGATCTAACAGACAATAATGCCAAGGAAGATATAGGGCAAGTTATTAGGCCAATGGTAATGTAAATGAGAAGAAAGCAAAGTGGGTGAAAACATGATTTGACGTGGGCAGGATCCAAACCTGCGACCTTCAAATAACGCGTTCGATGCTCTACCACTGAGCTACCAAGACAGCTATCCCCCCCAGCCACTTTATTGGGTATCTATGTCAATTTACACGTGAGAGTGTCAGTCAGCGCCACTAGTAGCCATGGGTGCGAGTGTGGTACACTTTTTATGAGCCTGTTTGGCGTCACGTAGCACGTGAACTTATTACTAACTGACAACTGACCAATAGTTCCCTGTATACTACCTGGAGACACCAAGTCTGTCAGTACGAGACCCCCGTTATTGAATAATTAGGGGAAACAAGTGTATACTTAAAACTCTTTTTTTGTGTTTTACACAATAATAATGAGATCTAACAGACTATAATGTCAAAGAAGGTATGGAGAGAGTTATTAGGCCAATTGTAATGTAAATAAGAAGAAAGAAAAGTGGGAAAAAGATAACTTGCTGTAGGCAGGATCCGAACCTGCGACATTCGAATAACGCGTTCGATGCTCTACCCCTGAGCTACCACGACAGTATCCCCCCAGCCACTTTATTGGGTACCTATGTCAATTTAAACGTAGTAGCCATGACGGCTAGTGTGGTACGCTCAATATGAGCCTCTTTGGCGTCACGTAGCACGTGAACCTATAACTAACTGGTAGCTGACCTTAGAAGTGTGGCAGCTTGGGCTAGTTGGTATGGCATGACGATAGTTATTGCGCGAGAACAAAACGACGACACAGAGACAAGAAGGACACGAAAGACACGAGCGCAAACTTCCAACTGAGTTTATTGCGCAGAGCACGAAAATATATAGAGGAGACAGTGACCATGGCACAAGAGCAGAACATGAGTGAGAAAACCAAAAACAAACAACACAAATACAAAGGCACTGAAAAACAGCAAAGAAAAATCTAGAAGAAACCGAACCAGAAAGGTAAAGCTACCTGCCCGCACCAAATCCTTCGAGGAACCTGCGTTCCTTCTCGGACTAAGCCACGGAGGGCTTGCTAATCCAAGGCGCCTGTTCGCGCTACCTGCCCGCACCGAATCCTTCGAGGAACCTGCGCTCCTTCTCGGACAAGGCCACGGAGGGCTTGCTAACACAAGGCACCTGTTCGCGTGCCATTTGCGCAGCCTCGACAATGACCCGGGTGCCCACATCTCTGTGTTTGTACAACGTCGCTGTTTCCTCGAAGAGGGGATTACACTTGCACTCAGTGCAGTGCTGGGCAAGAAAACCATCTTTCCCGTTTTTAACATTGTTCGCGTGCTCTCTCAGCCGATCGTTCAGGCACCTTCCGGTCGTTCCGACATAACAAGCACCGCATGAAAGGGGGTGCTTGTTATAAAACAAGCACCCCCTCATATAGTTATAAAACAATATGAGCCTCTTTGGCGTCACGTAGCACGTGAACCTATAACTAACTGGTAGCTGACCGATAGTCCCCCGTATACAACCTAGAGGCACGAAGTCTGCCAGTACTTGAAACTCGTTATCGAATGAGAGAAACAAGTGTATACTTGAGAGCTCGTTTTTCGTGTTTTACACAATAGTAATGAGATCTACCACACAATAATGCCAAGGAAGGTATAGAGACAGTTATTAGGCCAATTGTAGTGTAAAAGAAAGAAAAGTGGGTAAAAAGATAACTTGCCGTGGGCAGGATCCGAACCTGTGACATTCGAATAACGCGTTCGATGCTCTCTCTACCTCTGAGCTACCACGACAGCTATCCCCCCATCCACTTTATTGGGTATTTATGTCAATTTAAACATAGGAGTGTCAGTCAGCGCCACTAGTAGCCATTGGCCGCGAGTGTGGTACACACTTAATCAGCCTCCTTGGTGTCACGTAGCACGTGAACTTATTACGAACTGGCAGCTGACCAATAGTCCCCCGTATACAACATGGAAGCACCAAGTCTGCCAGTACGAGACCCACGTTAATGAATAATTAAGGGAAACAAGTGTATTCTTAAGCTCTTTTTCGTGTTTTACACAATATATTGAGATCAAAAGACAATATTGCCAAGGAAGGTATAGGGGAGGTTATTAGTCATTTGTAATGTAAATGAGAAGAAAGAAAAGTTGGTGAAAATATAACTTGCCGTGGGCAGCATCCGTACCTGCGACCTTCGAATGACGTGTTTGATGCTCTACAACTGAGCTACCACGACAGCTATCCCCCCAGCCACTTTATTGGGTATTTATGTCAATTTAAACGTGGGAGTGTCAGTCAGCGCCACTAGTAGCCATGGCCGCGAGTGTGGTACAGTCTTAATAAGCCTCTTTGGCGTCACGTAGCACGTGAAGTTATTACTAACTGGCAACAGACCAATAGTCCCCCGTACACAAACTAGAGGCACCAAGTCTGAAGTACGAGACCCTCGGTAATGAATAAGGGAAACAAGTGTATACTTAAAGGCTCGTTTTTCATGTTTCACACACTAATAATTATTTCTAACAGACAATAATGCCAAGGAACGTATAGGGGACGTTATTAGGACAATTTTATGTAAATGAGAAGAAAGCAAAGTGGGTCAAAAGATAACTTGCCGTGGGCAAGCTCCGAACCTGCGACCTTCGAATAACGCGTTCGATGCTCTACCACTCAGCTACCAAGACAGCCTTCCCCCCAGCCATTTTATAGGGTATCTATGTCATTTTAAACGTGGGGGTGTCAGTCACTACCACTAGTAGCCATGGCGGTGAGTGTGGTACACTCTTTATGAGCCTGTTTGGCATCACGTACCAGGTGAAGTTATTACTATCTGGCAGCTTACCCATAGTCTCCCGTATACAACCTTGAGGCACAAAGTGTGCTAGTACGAGACCCTCGTTAATGAATAAGGAAAACAAGTGTGTACTTAAGGGCTAGTCTTTCGTGTTTTACACAGTATTATTGAGATCTAACAGACAATAATGTCAAAGAAGGTATGTACAGTGTTATTAGGCCAATTGTAATGTAAATAAGAAGAAAGAAAAGTGGCAAAAAGACAACTTGCCGTAGGCAGGATCCGAACCTGCGACATTCGAATAACGCGTTCGATGCTATATCTCCGCGCTACCACGACAGCTATCCCCCCAGCCACTTTAATGGGTTCCTATGTCAATTTAAACGTGGTAGTGTCAGCGCCACTAGTAGCCATGGCGGCTAGTGTGTTACGCTTAATATGAGCCTCTTTGGCGTCACGTAGCACGTGAACCTATAACTAACTGGTAGCTGAACGATAGTCCCCCGTATACAACCTAGAAGCACCAAGTCTGCCAGTTCGAGACCCGCGTAATTGAATAATTAAGGGAAACAAGTGTATACTTAAAACTCGTTTTTTTGTGTTTTACACAATATTATAGAGATCTAACAGACAATAAAGCCTAGGAAGGTATAGGGGCAGTTATTAGGCCAATTGTAATGTAAATGAGAAGAAAGAAAAGTGGGTGAAAAGACAACTTGCCGTGGGCAGGATCTGAAGCTGCGACCTACGAATAACGCGTTCGATGCTCTACCCCTGAGCTACCACGACAGCTATCCCCCAAGCTACTTTATTTGGTATTTATGTCAATTTAAACGTGGGAGTATCAGTCAGTGCCACTAGTAGCCATGGCCGCGAGTGTGGTACACTCTTAATGAGTCTGTTTGGCGTCACGTAGCACGTGAACTTATTACTAACTGGCATCTGACCAATAGTTTCCTGTATACAACCTAGAGGCACCAAGTCTGCCAGTACGAGACCCTCAATAATGAATAATTAAGGGAAACAAGTGTATACCTAAGGGCTTATTTTTCGTGTTTTACACAATAATAATGAGATCTAACAGACAATAGAGCCAAGGAAAATATAGGGGAAGTTATTATTCCAATTGTAATGTAAATGAGAAGAAAGAAAAGTGGTTGAAAAGATAACTTGCCGCGGGCAGGATTCAAATCTTCGACCTTTGAATAACGCGTTGGATGCTCTACCACTGAGCTACCACAACAGCTATCCCCCAGCCAAATTATTGGGTACCTATGTCAATTTAAACGTGGTAGTGTCAGTCAGCGCCACTAGTAGCTATGGCGGCTAGTGTGGTACGCTCAATATGAGCCTCTTTGGCGTCACGTAGCACGTGAACCTATAACTAACTGGTAGCTGACCGATAGTCCCCCGTATACAACCTAGAGGCACAAATTCTGCCAGTACGTAAAACTCGTTAATAAATAAAAGAAACAAGTCTATACTTGAGAGCTCGTTTTTTGTGTTTTACGCAATAATAATGAGCTCTACGAGACAATAATGCCAAGAAAGGTATAGAGAGAGTTATTTGGCCAATTGTAGTGTAAATAAAAAGAAAGAAAAGTGGGTAAAAAGATAACTTGCCGTGGGCAGGATCCAAACCTGCGACATTCGAATAACGCGTTCGAGTCTCTACCACTGAGCTACCACGATAGCTATCCTCCAGCCACATTGTTAGGTGTCTATATCAATTGAAACGTGGGAACGTCAGTCAGCGCCATTAGTAGCCATGGCGGCGAGTGTGGTACCCTCTTTATCAGCCTGTTTGGCGTCACGTAGCACGTGAAGCTATTACTAACTGGCAGCTGACCAAGAGTTCCCTGTATACAACTTGGAGAAACCAAGTGTGCCAGTACGAGCCTCTCGTTAATGAAAAAGGGAAACAAGTTTTTATACTTAAGGGCTCTTTTTTCGTGTTTTACACAATATAATGAGACCTAAAAGACAATAATGCCAAGGAAGATATAGGGCAAGATATTAGGCCAATGGTAATGTAAATGAGAAGAAAGCAAAGTGGGTGAAAACATAATTTGCCGTGGGCAGGATCCAAACCTGCGACCTTCGAATAACGCGTTCGATGCTCTACCACTGAGCTATCAAGACAGCTATCTCCCCCAGCCACTTTATTGGGTACCTATGTCAATTTACACGTGAGAGTGTCAGTCAGCGCCACAAGTAGCCATGGGTGCGAGTGTGGTACACTATTTATGAGCCTGTTTGGCGTCACGTAGCACGTGAACTTATTACTAACTGACAGCTGACCAATGGTTCCCTGTATACAACCTGGAGACACCAAGTCTGCCAATACAAGACCCTCAATTATGAATAATTAAGGGAAACAAGTGTATACTTAAGGGCTCGTTTTTCGTGTTTTACACAATAATATTGAGATCTAACAGACAATAGAGCCAAGGAAGGTATAGAGAGAGTTATTAGGCCAATTGTAATGTAAATAAAAAGAAAGAAAAGTGGGTAAAAAGATAACTTGCCGTGGACAGGATCCGAACCTGTGACATTCCAATAACGCGTTCGATGCTCTACCACTCAGCTACCACGATAGCTTTCCCCACAGCCACATTGTTGGGTGTCTATGTCAATTTAAACGTTGTAGTGTCAGTCAGCGCCATTAGTAGCCATGGCGGAGAGTGTGGTACACACTTTATGAGACTGTTTGGAGTCACGTAGCACGTGAACCTATTACTAACTGGCAGCGAACCAACAGTCTCCCGTATACAACCTGGAGGAACCAAGTGTGCCAGTACGAGACTCTCGTTAATAAATAAGGAAAACAAGTCTATACTTAAGGGCTCGTTTTTTATGTTTTACACAACAATAATGAGATCTAACAGACAATAATGCCAAGGAAGATATAGGGCAAGTTATTATGCCAATGGTAATGTAAATGAGAAGAAAGCAAAGTGGGTGAAAACATAATTTGCCGTGGGCAAGATCCAAACCTGCGACCTTCGAATAACGCGTTCGAGTCTCTACCACTGAGCTACCACGATAGCTATCCTCCAGCCACATTGTTGGGTGTCTATATCAATTGAAACGTGGGAATGTCAGTCAGCGCCATTAGTAGCCATGGCGGCGAGTGTGGTACCCTCTTTATGAGCCTGTTTGGCGTCACGTAGCACGTGAACCTATTACTAACTGGCAGCTGACCAACAGTCCCCTGTATACAACTTGGAGAAACCAAGTGTGCCAGTACGAGCCTCTCGTTAATGAAAAAGGGAAACAATTTTATACTTAAGGGCTCTTTTTTCGTGTTTTACACAATATAATGAGACCTAAAAGACAATAATGGCAAGGAAGGTATAGGGGAAGTTATTAGGCATTTGTAATGTAAATGAAAAGAAAGAAGTGTTGGTGATAAGATAACTTGCTGTCGGCAGGATTCGAACCTGCGAAATTCAAATAACGCGTTCGATGCTCTAACATTGAGCTACAACGACAGCTACCCCCCCGGCCAATATATTTGTTACCTATGTCAATTTAAACGTGAAAGTGTCAGTCAGCGCCACTGGTAGCCATGGCGCCTAGTGTAGTAAACTCATTATGAGCCTCTTTGGCGTCACGTAGCACGTGAACTCATTACTAACTGGCAGCTGACCAATAGTCCCCTAAAGGCACCAAGTCTGCCAGTACGAGACCCACGTTAATGAATAAGGGAAACAAGTGTATACTTAAGGGCTCGTTTTTCGTGTTTTACACAATAATAATGAGATCTAACAGACAATAGAGCCAAGGAAGGTATAGAGAGAGTTATTAGGCCAATTGTAATGTAAATAAAAAGAAAGAAAAGTGGGTAAAAAGATAACTTGCCGTGGGCAGGATCCGAACCTGTGACATTCGAATAACGCTTTCGATGCTCTACCACTCAGCTACCACGATAGCTTTCCCCACAGCCACATTGTTGGGTGTCTATGTCAATTTAAACGTTGTAGTGTCAGTCAGCGCCATTAGTAGCCATGGCGGCGAGTGTGGTACACACTTTATGAGACTGTTTGGAGTCACGTAGCACGTGAACCTATTAACAACTGGCAGTGAACCAACAGTCTCCCGTATACAACCTGGAGGAAGCCAAGTGTGCCAGTACGAGACTCTCGTTAATAAATGAGGGAAACAAGTCTATACTTAAGGGCTCGTTTTTTATGTTTTACCCAACAATAATGAGATCTAACAGACAATAATGCCAAGGAAGATATAGGGCAAGTTATTAGGCCAATGGTAATGTAAATGAGAAGAAAGCAAAGTGGGTGAAAACATAATTTGCCGTGGGCAGGATCCAAACCTGCGACCTTCGAATAACGCGTTCGATGCTCTACCACTGAGCTATCAAGACAGCTATCCCCCCAGCCACTTTATTGGGTACCTATGTCAATTTACACGTGAGAGTGTCAGTCAGCGCCACAAGTAGCCATGGGTGCGAGTGTGGTACACTATTATGAGCCTGGTTGGCGTCACGTAGCACGTGAACTTATTACTAACTGACAGCTGACCAATAGTTCCCTGTATACAACCTGGAGACACCAAGTCTGCCAATACAAGACCCACAATAATGAATAATTAAGGGAAACAAGTGTATACTTAAGGGCTCGTTTTTCGTGTTTTACACAATAATATTGAGATCTAACAGACAATAGAGCCAAGGAAGGTATAGAGAGAGTTATTAGGCCAATTGTAATGTAAATAAAAAGAAAGAAAAGTGGGTAAAAAGGTAACTTGCCGTGGGCAGGATCCGAACCTGTGCCATTCGAATAACGCGTTCGATGTTCTACCTCTGCGCTACCACGACAGCTATCCCCCCAGCCACTTTATTGGGTATTTATGTCAATTTAAACATGGGAGTGTCAGTCAGCGCCACTAGTAGCCATGGCCGCGAGTGTGGTACACTCTTAATGAGCCTCTTTGGTGTCACGTAACACGTGAACTTATTACTAACTGGCAGCTGACCAATAGTCCCCAGTATACAACCTAGAGGCACCAAGTCTGAAGTACGAGACCCTCGTTAATGAATAAGGGAAACAAGTGTATACTTAAAGGCTCGTTTTTCATGTTTCACACACTATTAATTATTTCTAACAGACAATAATGCCAAGGAACGTATAGGGGACGTTATTAGGGACAATTTTATGTAAATGAGAAGAAAGCAAAGTGGGTCAAAAGATAACTTGCCGTGGGCAAGCTCCGAACCTGCGACCTTCGAATAACGCGTTCGATGCTCTACCACTGAGCTACCAAGACAGCCTTCCCCCCAGCCATTTTATAGGGTATCTATGTCATTTTAAACGTGGGGGTGTCAGTCACTGCCACTAGTAGCCATGGCGGCGAGTGTGGTACACTCTTTATGAGCCTGTTTGGCATCACGTACCAGGTGAAGTTATTACTATCTGGCAGCTTACCCATAGTCTCCCGTATACAACCTTGAGGCACAAAGTGTGCTAGTACGAGACCCTCGTTAATGAATAAGGAAAACAAGTGTATACTTAAGGGCTAGTCTTTCGTGTTTTACACAGTATTATTGAGATCTAACAGACAATAATGTCAAAGAAGGTATGTAGAGTGTTATTAGGCCAATTGTAATGTAAATAAGAAGAAAGAAAAGTGGCAAAAAGACAACTTGCCGTAGGCAGGATCCGAACCTGCGACATTCGAATAACGCGTTCGATGCTATATCTCCGCGCTACCACGACAGCTATCCCCCCAGCCACTTTAATGGGTACCTATGTCAATTTAAACGTGGTAGTGTCAGTCAGCGCCACTAGTAGCCATGGCGGCTAGTGTGGTACGCTCAATATGAGCCTCTTTGGCGTCACGTAGCACGTGAACCTATAACTAACTGGTAGCTGACCGATAGTCCCCCGTATACAACCTAGAAGCACCAAGTCTGCCAGTTCGAGACCCGCGTAATTGAATAATTAAGGGAAACAAGTGTATACTTAAAACTCGTTTTTTGTGTTTTACACAATAATATAGAGATCTAACAACAATAAAGCCTAGAAGGTATAGAGGGCAGTTATTAGGCCAATTGTAATGTAAATGAGAAGAAAGAAAAGTGGGGTGAAAAGACAACTTGCCGTGGGCAGGATCTGAAGCTGCGACCTACGAATAACGCGTTCGATGCTCTACCCCTGAGCTACCACGACAGCTATCCCCCAAGCTACTTTATTTGGTAATTATGTCAATTTAAACGTGGGAGTATCAGTCAGTGCCACTAGTAGCCATGGCCGCAAGTGTGGTACACTCTTAATGAGTCTGTTTGGCGTCACGTAGCACGTGAACTTATACTAACTGGCAGCTGACCAATAGTTTCCTGTATACAACCTAGAGGCACCAAGTCTGCCAGTACGAGACCCTCAATAATGAATAATTAAGGGAAACAAGTGTATACCTAAGGGCTTATTTTTCGTGTTTTACACAATAATAATGAGATCTAACAGACAATAGAGCCAAGGAAATATAGGGGAAGTTATTATTCCAATTGTAATGTAAATGAGAAGAAAGAAAAGTGGTTGAAAAGATAACTTGCCGCGGGCAGGATTCAAAGCTTCGACCTTCGAATAACGCGTTTGATGCTCTACCACTGAGCAACCACAACAGCTATCCCCCAGCCAATTTATTGGGTACCTATGTCAATTTAAACGTGGTAGTGTCAGTCAGCGCCACTAGTAGCTATGGCGGCTAGTGTGGTACGCTCAATATGAGCCTCTTTGGCGTCACGTAGCACGTGAACCTATAACTAACTGGTAGCTGACCGATAGTCCCCCGTATACAACCTAGAGGCACAAATTCTGCCAGTAACGTAAAACTCGTTAATAAATAAAAGAAACAAGTCTATACTTGAGAGCTCGTTTTTTGTGTTTTACGCAATAATATGAGCTCTACGAGACAATAATGCCAAGAAAGGTATAGAGAGAGTTATTTGGGCCAATTGTAGTGTAATAAAAAGAAAGAAAAGTGGGTAAAAAGATAACTTGCCGTGGGCAGGAATCCAAACCTGCGACATTCGAATAACGCGTTCGAGTCTCTACCACTGAGCTACCACGATAGCTATCCTCCAGCCACATTGTTGGGTGTCTATATCAATTGAAACGTGGGAATGTCAGTCAGCGCCATTAGTAGCCATGGCGGCGAGTGTGGTACCCTCTTTATGAGCCTGTTTGGCGTCACGTAGCCACGTGAAGCTATTACTAACTGGCAGCTGACAATGTCCCCAGTATACAACCTAGAGGCACCCATAATCCAGTACGAGACCCTCGTTTAATAAAGAAGGGAAACAATGTATACTTAATGATCTTGTTTTTCGTGTTTTACACAATGTTAATGAGAACTACGACCATAATGCCAAGGAGTATAGCGGAGCTATTAGGCCCGACTGTGACGCAAATAAGAAGAAAGAAAGTGGGTGAAAAGACAACTTGCCCGTGGGCATGATCTGACCTGCGACCTACGAATAACGCGTTCGCTGCACTACCCCTGAGCCTACACACGATAGCCACCCAGCACTTTATTGGCTTTTATTCAATTTAAACGTGGGATTGGTCAGTCAGTGCCACTAGTAGCCATGGCCGCGACATGGTACACTCTTAATGGTCTGTGTTGGCGTCACGTAGCACGTTAACTTATTACTAACTGGCTGGTGACCAATAGTTTTCCTGTATACAACCTAAAGGCACCAAGTCTGCCAGTACGAGACCCACGTTAATGAATAGGGAAACAAGTGTATACTAATGGGCTCGTTTTTTTCGTGTTTTAACACAATAATATAGAGATCTAACAGACAATAATGCCAAAAAGGTATAGGGTGAGTTATTAGGCCAATTGTAATGTTAAATGAAAAGAAAAAATGTCGGTGAAAAGATAACCTGCCGTGGGCAGGATCCGACCTGTGACATTCGAATAAACGCGTTCGATGCTCTACCACTCAGCTACCACGATAGCTATCCCCCCAGCCACATTGTTGGGTATCTATGTCAATTACACGTTTCGTAGTGTGAGTCAGCGCCATTAGTAGCCATGGCGGCGAGTGTGGTACCACTTTATGAGCCTGTTTGGCGTCACGTAGCATGTGAAACCTATTACTAACTGGCAGCTAACCAACAGTCTCCCGTGTACAACCTGGAGGAACCAAGTGTGCCAGTACGAGACTTCGTTAATAATAAGGGAAACAATTCTATACTTAAGGGCTCGTTTTTTATGTTTTACACAACAATAATGAGATCTAACAGACAATAATGCCAAGGAAGATATAGGGCAAGTTATTAGGCCAATGGTAATGTAAATGAGAAGAAAGCAAAGTGGGTGAAAACATGATTTGCCGTGGGCAGGATCCAAACCTGCGACCTTCGAATAACGCGTTCGATGCTCTACCACTGAGCTACCAAGACAGCTATCCCCCCCCAGCCACTTTATTGGGTATCTATGTCAATTTACACGTGAGAGTGTCAGTCAGCGCCACTAGTAGCCATGGGTGCGAGTGTGGTACACTTTTTATGAGCCTGTTTGGCGTCACGTAGCACGTGAACTTATTACTAACTGACAACTGACCAATAGTTCCCTGTATACTACCTGGAGACACCAAGTCTGCCAGTACGAGACCCCCGTTATTGAATAATTAGGGAAACAAGTGTATACTTAAAACTCTTTTTTGTGTTTTACACAATAATAATGAGATCTAACAGACTATAATGTCAAAGAAGGGTATGGAGAGAGTTATTAGGCCAATTGTAATGTAAATAAGAAGAAAGAAAAGTGGGAAAAAGATAACTTGCTGTAGGCAGGATCCGAACCTGCGACATTCGAATAACGCGTTCGATGCTCTACCCCTGAGCTACCACGACAGTATCCCCCCAGCCACTTTATTGGGTACCTATGTCAATTTAAACGTAGTAGCCATGACGGCTAGTGTGGTACGCTCAATATGAGCCTCTTTGGCGTCACGTAGCACGTGAACCTATAACTAACTGGTAGCTGACCTTAGAAGTGTGGCAGCTTGGGCTAGTTGGTATGGCATGACGATAGTTATTGCGCGAGAACAAAACGACGACACAGAGACAAGAAGGACACGAAAGACACGAGCGCAAACTTCCAACTGAGTTTATTGCGCAGAGCACGAAAATATATAGAGGAGACAGTGACCATGGCACAAGAGCAGAACATGAGTAAGAAAACCAAAAACAAACAACACAAATACAAAGGCACTGAAAAACAGCAAAGAAAAATCTAGAAGAAACCGAACCAGAAAGGTAAAGCTACCTGCCCGCACCAAATCCTTCGAGGAACCTGCGTTCCTTCTCGGACTAAGCCACGGAGGGCTTGCTAATCCAAGGCGCCTGTTCGCGCTACCTGCCCGCACCGAATCCTTCGAGGAACCTGCGCTCCTTCTCGGACAAGGCCACGGAGGGCTTGCTAACACAAGGCACCTGTTCGCGTGCCATTTGCGCAGCCTCGACAATGACCCGGGTGCCCACATCTCTGTGTTTGTACAACGTCGCTGTTTCCTCGAAGAGGGGATTACACTTGCACTCAGTGCAGTGCTGGGCAAGAAAACCATCTTTCCCGTTTTTAACATTGTTCGCGTGCTCTCTCAGCCGATCGTTCAGGCACCTTCCGGTCGTTCCGACATAACAAGCACCGCATGAAAGGGGGTGCTTGTTATAAAACAAGCACCCCCTCATATAGTTATAAAACAATATGAGCCTCTTTGGCGTCACGTAGCACGTGAACCTATAACTAACTGGTAGCTGACCGATAGTCCCCCGTATACAACCTAGAGGCACGAAGTCTGCCAGTACTTGAAACTCGTTATCGAATGAGAGAAACAAGTGTATACTTGAGAGCTCGTTTTTCGTGTTTTACACAATAGTAATGAGATCTACCACACAATAATGCCAAGGAAGGTATAGAGACAGTTATTAGGCCAATTGTAGTGTAAAAGAAAGAAAAGTGGGTAAAAAGATAACTTGCCGTGGGCAGGATCCGAACCTGTGACATTCGAATAACGCGTTCGATGCTCTCTCTACCTCTGAGCTACCACGACAGCTATCCCCCCATCCACTTTATTGGGTATTTATGTCAATTTAAACATAGGAGTGTCAGTCAGCGCCACTAGTAGCCATTGGCCGCGAGTGTGGTACACACTTAATCAGCCTCCTTGGTGTCACGTAGCACGTGAACTTATTACGAACTGGCAGCTGACCAATAGTCCCCCCGTATACAACATGGAAGCACCAAGTCTGCCAGTACGAGACCCCACGTTAATGAATAATTAAGGGAAACAAGTGTATTCTTAAGCTCTTTTTCGTGTTTTACAGAATATATTGAGATCAAAAGACAGTATTGCCAAGGAAGGTATAGGGGAGGTTATTAGTCATTTGTAATGTAAATGAGAAGAAAGAAAAGTTGGTGAAAATATAACTTGCCGTGGGCAGCATCCGTACCTGCGACCTTCGAATGACGTGTTTGATGCTCTACAACTGAGCTACCACGACAGCTATCCCCCCAGCCACTTTATTGGGTATTTATGTCAATTTAAACGTGGGAGTGTCAGTCAGCGCCACTAGTAGCCATGGCCGCGAGTGTGGTACAGTCTTAATAAGCCTCTTTGGCGTCACGTAGCACGTAAACCTATTACTAACTGGCAACAGACCAATAGTCCCCCGTACACAAACTAGAGGCACCAAGTCTGAAGTACGAGACCCTCGGTAATGAATAAGGGAAACAAGTGTATACTTAAAGGCTCGTTTTTCATGTTTCACACACTAATAATTATTTCTAACAGACAATAATGCCAAGGAACGTATAGGGGACGTTATTAGGACAATTTTATGTAAATGAGAAGAAAGCAAAGTGGGTCAAAAGATAACTTGCCGTGGGCAAGCTCCGAACCTGCGACCTTCGAATAACGCGTTCGATGCTCTACCACTCAGCTACCAAGACAGCCTTCCCCCCAGCCATTTTATAGGGTATCTATGTCATTTTAAACGTGGGGGTGTCAGTCACTACCACTAGTAGCCATGGCGGCGAGTGTGGTACACTCTTTATGAGCCTGTTTGGCATCACGTACCAGGTGAAGTTATTACTATCTGGCAGCTTACCCATAGTCTCCCTTATACAACCTTGAGGCACAAAGTGTGCTAGTACGAGACCCTCGTTAATGAATAAGGAAAACAAGTGTGTACTTAAGGGCTAGTCTTTCGTGTTTTACACAGTATTATTGAGATCTAACAGACAATAACGTCAAAGAAGGTATGTAGAGTGTTATTAGGCCAATTGTAATGTAAATAAGAAGAAAGAAAAGTGGCAAAAAGACAACTTGCCGTAGGCAGGATCCGAACCTGCGACATTCGAATAACGCGTTCGATGCTATATCTCCGCGCTACCACGACAGCTATCCCCCCAGCCACTTTAATGGGTACCTATGTCAATTTAAACGTGGTAGTGTCAGCGCCACTAGTAGCCATGGCGGCTAGTGTGGTACGCTCAATATGAGCCTCTTTGGCGTCACGTAGCACGTGAACCTATAACTAACTGGTAGCTGACCGATAGTCCCCCGTATACAACCTAGAAGCACCAAGTCTGCCAGTTCGAGACCCGCGTAATTGAATAATTAAGGGAAACAAGTGTATACTTAAAACTCGTTTTTTTTGTGTTTTACACAATAATATAGAGATCTAACAGACAATAAAGCCTAGGAAGGTATAGGGGCAGTTATTAGGCCAATTGTAATGTAAATGAGAAGAAAGAAAAGTGGTTGAAAAGACAACTTGCCGTGGGCAGGATCTGAAGCTGCGACCTACGAATAACGCGTTCGATGCTCTACCCCTGAGCTACCACGACAGCTATCCCCCAAGCTACTTTATTTGGTATTTATGTCAATTTAAACGTGGGAGTATCAGTCAGTGCCACTAGTAGCCATGGCCGCGAGTGTGGTACACTCTTAATGAGTCTGTTTGGCGTCACGTAGCACGTGAACTTATTACTAACTGGCATCTGACCAATAGTTTCCTGTATACAACCTAGAGGCACCAAGTCTGCCAGTACGAGACCCTCAATAATGAATAATTAAGGGAAACAAGTGTATACCTAAGGGCTTATTTTTCGTGTTTTACACAATAATAATGAGATCTAACAGACAATAGAGCCAAGGAAAATATAGGGGAAGTTATTATTCCAATTGTAATGTAAATGAGAAGAAAGAAAAGTGGTTGAAAAGATAACTTGCCGCGGGCAGGATTCAAATCTTCGACCTTTGAATAACGCGTTGGATGCTCTACCACTGAGCTACCACAACAGCTATCCCCCAGCCAAATTATTGGGTACCTATGTCAATTTAAACGTGGTAGTGTCAGTCAGCGCCACTAGTAGCTATGGCGGCTAGTGTGGTACGCTCAATATGAGCCTCTTTGGCGTCACGTAGCACGTGAACCTATAACTAACTGGTAGCTGACCGATAGTCCCCCGTATACAACCTAGAGGCACAAATTCTGCCAGTACGTAAAACTCGTTAATAAATAAAAGAAACAAGTCTATACTTGAGAGCTCGTTTTTTGTGTTTTACGCAATAATAATGAGCTCTACGAGACAATAATGCCAAGAAAGGTATAGAGAGAGTTATTTGGCCAATTGTAGTGTAAATAAAAAGAAAGAAAAGTGGGTAAAAAGATAACTTGCCGTGGGCAGGATCCAAACCTGCGACATTCGAATAACGCGTTCGAGTCTCTACCACTGAGCTACCACGATAGCTATCCTCCAGCCACATTGTTGGGTGTCTATATCAATTGAAACGTGGGAACGTCAGTCAGCGCCATTAGTAGCCATGGCGGCGAGTGTGGTACCCTCTTTATCAGCCTGTTTGGCGTCACGTAGCACGTGAAGCTATTACTAACTGGCAGCTGACCAACAGTCCCCTGTATACAACTTGGAGAAACCAAGTGTGCCAGTACGAGCCTCTCGTTAATGAAAAAGGGAAACAAGTTTTTATACTTAAGGGCTCTTTTTTCGTGTTTTACACAATATAATGAGACCTAAAAGACAATAATGCCAAGGAAGGTATAGGGGAAGTTATTAGGCATTTGTAATGTAAATGAAAAGAAAGAAGAGTTGGTGATAAGATAACTTGCTGTCGGCAGGATTCGAACCTGCGAAATTCAAATAACGCGTTCGATGCTCTAACATTGAGCTACAACGACAGCTACCCCCCCGGCCAATTTATTGGGTACCTATGTCAATTTAAACGTGAAAGTGTCAGTCAGTGCCACTGGTAGCCATGGCGCCTAGTGTAGTAAACTCATTATGAGCCTCTTTGGCGTCACGTAGCACGTGAACTCATTACTAACTGGCAGCTGACCAATAGTCCCCTAAAGGCACCAAGTCTGCCAGTACGAGACCCACGTTAATGAATAAGGGAAACAAGTGTATACTTAAGGGCTCGTTTTTCGTGTTTTACACAATAATAATGAGATCTAAAAGACAATAGAGCCAAGGAAGGTATAGAGAGAGTTATTAGGCCAATTGTAATGTAAATAAAAAGAAAGAAAAGTGGGTAAAAAGATAACTTGCCGTGGGCAGGATCCGAACCTGTGACATTCGAATAACGCGTTCGATGCTCTACCACTCAGCTACCACGATAGCTCTTCCCACAGCCACATTGTTGGGTCTCTATGTCAATTTAAACGTTGTAGTGTCAGTCAGCGCCATTAGTAGCCATGGCGGCGAGTGTGGTACACACTTTATGAGACTGTTTGGAGTCACGTAGCACGTGAACCTATTACTAACTGGCAGCGAACCAACAGTCTCCCGTATACAACCTGGAGGAACCAAGTGTGCCAGTACGAGACTCTCGTTAATAAATAAGGGAAACAAGTCTATACTTAAGGGCTCGTTTTTTATGTTTTACCCAACAATAATGAGATCTAACAGACAATAATGCCAAGGAAGATATAGGGCAAGTTATTAGGCCAATGGTAATGTAAATGAGAAGAAAGCAAAGTGGGTGAAAACATAATTTGCCGTGGGCAGGATCCAAACCTGCGACCTTCGAATAACGCGTTCGATGCTCTACCACTGAGCTATCAAGACAGCTATCTCCCCCAGCCACTTTATTGGGTACCTATGTCAATTTACACGTGAGAGTGTCAGTCAGCGCCACAAGTAGCCATGGGTGCGAGTGTGGTACACTATTTATGAGCCTGTTTGGCGTCACGTAGCACGTGAACTTATTACTAACTGACAGCTGACCAATGGTTCCCTGTATACAACCTGGAGACACCAAGTCTGCCAATACAAGACCCTCAATTATGAATAATTAAGGGAAACAAGTGTATACTTAAGGGCTCGTTTTTCGTGTTTTACACAATAATATTGAGATCTAACAGACAATAGAGCCAAGGAAGGTATAGAGAGAGTTATTAGGCCAATTGTAATGTAAATAAAAAGAAAGAAAAGTGGGTAAAAGATAACTTGCCGTGGACAGGATCCGAACCTGTGACATTCCAATAACGCGTTCGATGCTCTACCACTCAGCTACCACGATAGCTTTCCCCACAGCCACATTGTTGGGTGTCTATGTCAATTTAAACGTTGTAGTGTCAGTCAGCGCCATTAGTAGCCATGGCGGAGAGTGTGGTACACACTTATGAGACTGTTTGGAGTCACGTAGCACGTGAACCTATTACTAACTGGCAGCGAACCACAGTCTCCCGTATACAACCTGGAGGAACCAAGTGTGCCAGTACGAGACTCTCGTTAATAAATAAGGAAAACAAGTCTATACTTAAGGGCTCGTTTTTTATGTTTTACACAACAATAATGAGATCTAACAGACAATAATGCCAAGGAAGATATAGGGCAAGTTATTATGCCAATGGTAATGTAAATGAGAAGAAAGCAAAGTGGGTGAAAACATAATTTGCCGTGGGCAAGATCCAAACCTGCGACCTTCGAATAACGCGTTCGAGTCTCTACCACTGAGCTACCACGATAGCTATCCTCCAGCCACATTGTTGGGTGTCTATATCAATTGAAACGTGGGAATGTCAGTCAGCGCCATTAGTAGCCATGGCGGCGAGTGTGGTACCCTCTTTATGAGCCTGTTTGGCGTCACGTAGCACGTGAACCTATTACTAACTGGCAGCTGACCAACAGTCCCCTGTATACAACTTGGAGAAACCAAGTGTGCCAGTACGAGCCTCTCGTTAATGAAAAAGGGAAACAATTTTATACTTAAGGGCTCTTTTTTCGTGTTTTACACAATATAATGAGACCTAAAAGACAATAATGCCAAGGAAGGTATAGGGGAAGTTATTAGGCATTTGTAATGTAAATGAAAAGAAAGAAGTGTTGGTGATAAGATAACTTGCTGTCGGCAGGATTCGAACCTGCGAAATTCAAATAACGCGTTCGATGCTCTAACATTGAGCTACAACGACAGCTACCCCCCCGGCCAATATATTTGTTACCTATGTCAATTTAAACGTGAAAGTGTCAGTCAGCGCCACTGGTAGCCATGGCGCCTAGTGTAGTAAACTCATTATGAGCCTCTTTGGCGTCACGTAGCACGTGAACTCATTACTAACTGGCAGCTGACCAATAGTCCCCTAAAGGCACCAAGTCTGCCAGTACGAGACCCACGTTAATGAATAAGGGAAACAAGTGTATACTTAAGGGCTCGTTTTTCGTGTTTTTACACAATAATAATGAGATCTAACAGACAATAGAGCCAAGGAAGGTATAGAGAGAGTTATTAGGCCAATTGTAATGTAAATAAAAAGAAAGAAAAGTGGGTAAAAGATAACTTGCCGTGGGCAGGATCCGAACCTGTGACATTCGAATAACGCTTTCGATGCTCTACCACTCAGCTACCACGATAGCTTTCCCCACAGCCACATTGTTGGGTGTCTATGTCAATTTAAAACGTTGTAGTGTCAGTCAGCGCCATTAGTAGCCATGGCGGCGAGTGTGGTACACACTTTATGAGACTGTTTGGAGTCACGTAGCACGTGAACCTATTAACAACTGGCAGTGAACCAACAGTCTCCCGTATACAACCTGGAGGAACCAAGTGTGCCAGTACGAGACTCTCGTTAATAAATGAGGGAAACAAGTCTATACTTAAGGGCTCGTTTTTTATGTTTTACCCAACAATAATGAGATCTAACAGACAATAATGCCAAGGAAGATATAGGGCAAGTTATTAGGCCAATGGTAATGTAAATGAGAAGAAAGCAAAGTGGGTGAAAACATAATTTGCCGTGGGCAGGATCCAAACCTGCGACCTTCGAATAACGCGTTCGATGCTCTACCACTGAGCTATCAAGACAGCTATCCCCCCAGCCACTTTATTGGGTAACTATGTCAATTTACACGTGAGAGTGTCAGTCAGCGCCACAAGTAGCCATGGGTGCGAGTGTGGTACACTATTTATGAGCCTGGTTGGCGTCACGTAGCACGTGAACTTATTACTAACTGACAGCTGACCAATAGTTCCCTGTATACAACCTGGAGACACCAAGTCTGCCAATACAAGACCCACAATAATGAATAACTAAGGGAAACAAGTGTATACTTAAGGGCTCGTTTTTCGTGTTTTACACAATAATATTGAGATCTAACAGACAATAGAGCCAAGGAAGGTATAGAGAGAGTTATTAGGCCAATTGTAATGTAAATAAAAAGAAAGAAAAGTGGGTAAAAAGGTAACTTGCCGTGGGCAGGATCCGAACCTGTGCCATTCGAATACGCGTTCGATGTTCTACCTCTGCGCTACCACGACAGCTATCCCCCCAGCCACTTTATTGGGTATTTATGTCAATTTAAACATGGGAGTGTCAGTCAGCGCCACTAGTAGCCATGGCCGCGAGTGTGGTACACTCTTAATGAGCCTCTTTGGTGTCACGTAACACGTGAACTTATTACTAACTGGCAGCTGACCAATAGTCCCCAGTATACAACCTAGAGGCACCAAGTCTGAAGTACGAGACCCTCGTTAATGAATAAGGGAAACAAGTGTATACTTAAAGGCTCGTTTTCATGTTTCACACACTAATAATTATTTCTAACAGACAATAATGCCAAGGAACGTATAGGGGACGTTATTAGGACAATTTTATGTAAATGAGAAGAAAGCAAAGTGGGTCAAAAGATAACTTGCCGTGGGCAAGCTCCGAACCTGCGACTTCGAATAACGCGTTCGATGCTCTACCACTGAGCTACCAAGACAGCCTTCCCCCCAGCCATTTTATAGGGTATCTATGTCATTTTAAACGTGGGGGTGTCAGTCACTGCCACTAGTAGCCATGGCGGCGAGTGTGGTACACTCTTTATGAGCCTGTTTGGCATCACGTACCAGGTGAAGTATTACTATCTGGCAGCTTACCCATAGTCTCCCGTATACAACCTTGAGGCACAAAGTGTGCTAGTACGAGACCCTCGTTAAATGAATAAGGAAAACAAGTGTATACTTAAGGGCTAGTCCTTTCGTGTTTTACACAGTATATTTGAGATCGAACAGACCAATAATGTCCAAAGAAGGTATGTAGATTGTTATTAGGCCAATTGTAATGTAAATAATAAGAAAGAAAAGTGGCAAAAAGCAACTTGCCGTAGGCAGGATCCGAACCTGCGACATTCGACTAACGCCCGTTCGATGCTATAATCTCCCGCGCTACCACGACAGCTATCCCCCCAGCCACTTTAATGGTACCTATGTCAATTTAAAACGTGGTAGTGTCGTCAGCGCCACTAGTAGCCATGGCGGCTAGTGTGGTACGCTCAATATGAGCCTCTTTGGCGTCACGTAGCCACGTGAACCTATAACTAACTGGTAGCTGACCGATAGTCCCCCGCAATACAACTAGAAGCACCAAGTCTGCCAGTTCGAGACCCGCGTAATTGATATAAGGGAAACAAGTGTATACGTAAAACTCGTTTTTTGTGTTTTTACACAATAATATAGAGATCTAACATACAATAAAGCCTAGGAAGGTATAGAGGCAGTTATTAGGCCAATTGTAATGTTAAATGAGAAGAAGAAAAGTGGGTGAAAAGACAACTTGCCGTGGGCAGGATCTGAAGCTGCGACCTACGAATAACGCGTTCGATGCTCTACCCCTGAGCTACCACGACCGCTTATCCCCCAAGCTACTTTATTTGGTATATTATGTCAATTTAAACGTGGGAGTATCAGTCAGTGCCACTAGTAGCCATGGCCGCAAGTGTGGTACACTCTTAATGAGTCTGTATTGGCGTCACGTAGCACGTGAACTTAATTACTAACTGGCAGCTGACCAATAGTTTCTGTATACAACCTAGAGGCACAAGTCTGCCAGTACGAGACCCTCAATAATGAATAATTAAGGGAAACAAGTGTATACCTAAGGGCTTATGTTTCGTGTTTTACACAATAATAATGAGATCTAACAGACAATAGAGCCAAGGAAAATATAGGGGAAGTTATTATTCCAATTGTAATGTAAATGAGAAGAAAGAAAAGTGGTTGAAAAGATAACTTGCCGCGGGCAGGATTCAAAGCTTCGAACCTTCGAATAACGCGTTTGATGCTCTACCACTGCGCAACCACAACAGCTATCCCCAGCCAATTTATTGGGTACCTAGTCAATTTAAACGTGGTAGTGTCAGTCAGCGCCACTAGTAGCTATGGCGCTAGTGTGGTACGCTCAATATGAGCCTCTTTGGCGTCACGTAGCACGTGAACCTATAACTAATGGTAGCTGACCGATAGTCCCCGTATACAACCTAGAGGCACAATTCTGCCAGTACGTAAAACTCGTTTAATAATAAAAGAAACAAGTCTATACTTGAGAGCTCGTTTTTGTGTTTTACGCAATAATAATGAGCTCTAACGAGACAATAATGCCAAGAAAGGTATAGAGAGAGTTATTTGGCCATTGTAGTGTAAATGAAAAGAAAGAAAAGTGGGTAAAAAGATAACTTGCCGTGGGCAGGATCCAAAACCTGCGACATTCGAATAACGCGTTTCGAGTCTCTACCACTGAGCTACCACGATAGCTATCCTCCAGCCACATTGTTGGGTGTCTATATCAATTGAAACGTGGGAATGTCAGTCAGCGCCATTAGTAGCCATGGCGGCGAGTGTGGTACCCTCTTTATGAGCCTGTTTGGCGTCACGTAGCACGTGAAAGGG